>CM031581.1:10869177-11405177 GCA_018467065.1 Ephestia elutella
ATTTGCAAATTGGTGGCGAGCATGTTTCTACTTCACAGCGCATGCATTCCTTCATGAACAGGGTACCTTCTTTGGACAAGGCTTGAAGCACCTTTGTTCTGGTGGCGAGAAATCCAGAACAAACGATGACTGGGAGCTCGTATAATCGAAATGATAATCATTAAATTTTGCTTCTACACTGTATTTAGTTTTTTTATCCTGCGTTTCATTTTCATCAGTGTTCAGTACGTATTTCAAAGGGTATGGGCCTGAGGGCGCGTTGCTCATTTCAGATGGTTTAGTGCATATGGTGTATTGTCCAGCATGTCTGATGATTCTTATGAGGGGTTGGCCGAAGATTGGTGGTTTGCAGCAAGATGGCGTCGAAGGGCAAAGGGCGACACACTTTGATGGAGAACAGCAGGGCTTAGTGCAAGGTCGAGAACAGGACGACGAACAAGGCCCACATTCACCGGCTTTCATGCAGTTGTGCTGTTCTATTCGTCTCAGGACCGGACAAGATATGTGGCCAGGCCGCCAGCCACATCTCAACTGGAAACAAATAGGATTTTGATTACCTACGCGTTATTATGACATCTAAATAGTTCTGATGATTGTATCGTCAAAATAAATTTAAATATAATTTAAATATTGCATGCGCAAAAATAAAGAGGGATATTTCGAAATTTTCATATCGGCAGTCGTATATATCGAGTCAATAATAATATAGCCGTTTCGGGATACAGCCATTCACCGGTCGTCTGAGGAAAATGGCCATTCAAATTTGGTCTGACGCAGTTTCTTGATTTTTTCTTTGATACCCATAACTAACCTGATGTTCTGGAGCGTCTTTGGCCGTGTAAAGCCATCCCATGTGTCTGGGCACTGGCCCTGGCTTCACGTCGGACTTGTATAAACATCTGTGCCTGGGGAGGTCGCATCGGCCTAAGCAGCTTGAAGAGGACTTATTTGCTGAAATGAAAGGATAAAATTAAAGGTCATGACAGCCACGATAAGTCTACTTGTCACATGGGTTTCCGAAAGAAAATGCAGTCTATAAAAAATGTTGCTTTAATACAATCCAATTTCTTTAATTCAGATAAATAACCATGTGTTAGTAAAAAAGAACTTCAAAAAAGCTTCAGGTCTAACAAATTCTTTTGGTTAGAACAAAATAAAATAAAATCATCTAAGCACCTAGGTAATTCATATTAGGTATTATTTGAATTTCAACTAGGTAATATTGATGTATTAAATTTAAACTAGTATTGCCTATGTACTATTCCAGTTACCTATTCTTCGTACACCTTATTGATTTTCATCCCTCATAAAAAACCGGCCAAATGCGAGTCAAACTCGCGCAACGAGGGTTTCGTATACGCAAAGCATCTCACGTTATAGCTCTTAACTAAAAGACCAACTAGTTTCAAAAACAAACTTAACTCAGCAGTTCGATCCCTAAGAGTCATACTGAATCCAGCGCAAAAATAAGTTTGTAACACTTTTTCAGACTTCCAACAACATATTTACAATTTTCAGATTTATTCCTTATAAGTACTGTTAGACCTTGCTTTTTGCCAAATTTCATAATTTTAGGTCAACGGAAAGTACTCCATAAGTTTTTATTGCTGCCTGAAATCGCAAAAATATCCGAAAATTCGCAACATTTACGGTAATATTTCTTGGATCGCGTTAATGTTTAATTTTGATTATTTTTTTGCTGAAAGATACTGTGATTCGAGTATTCGATATTAATTTAAACTTGATACCTTGCGTTCCTGATATAAACAAAGTTTGACAGACAGACGGACAACAAAGTGACCTTATAAGGGGTTCCGTTTTTGCCTTTTGAGGTACGGAACCCTAAAAAACCTTGAATCATCCCAAACAATATTCCTTATTCGCCCCGAAAATATTCATGAACGAAGGGCCATATAGAAGTAAGGGGAAGAAAACTAATCAGAGGCGAACAAATAATAGCCAACCGCTATTTCCAGATTCTGACTCTAGTTTTGGCGTGATGGAGAAACAAACATCAAAAAGGTACTTTTTCTTTCAGAATAGTAGGTAGTATAATCGATTAGGTAGGATTACCTTTTTACCGCCACTGCCACAGCATGCCATTTTCAAGAGTTGGTGGACCTTGCGATTACCAAAAAAATATCAATCATTCGTATTAGCATCGATAAAACATTACAAGTAGTACTTATAATATTTTATCGATGGTATTAGATTACGATTAGTGCGATTAGTCGTGTATAAATTCATCGATGCTTATAAACTTTTTGAGTCTAGATATGGTTTATATAAAATAGGAAAATATCGGGTACATAGGGGTATTTTTTAATCCCGAAATTCTCACAGGAGCGGTGCTCCGGGGCGCAGCTAGTGTCAATATAAAATCTGCGAGTGTTTGGTTAATATAGTGTTTGGTTGTATACGAGCATTTTGAAACCATTGGCAAAATTTTTGCAGCAGAATTGGTTGATGAAATTGAGCAGGATTTCCAAAAAATCTAAGTGTCAAAAAATAATTTTTTTTTTTTGCGTCACCATACAAATTGGTCGATCATCTGATGGGACTTAGTATGGAAAGTTGAAATGTTATGTTATTCTTTTTTTACTATAAATTTTCTTTCGGACGTAGTATTCCAAGTACTGAGCATATTGTAAAAATTTGGCCAGTAGATACAAAATAACCCTGTATAACACCTTTTCAACTATGTTGGAATGAAAGAATTCCTGTTTCTATCTACTGTTAGGTATACTGTCATACCGGTGCATGTACCTAATGGCTTTTTTGGCCGTTCCATTTATTTGGTGTGAACGGGGATTGAACTCTGTACTTCTGGAGCGTCCGACTAACATACACTTCCTAGAAAACCTTTGTAAAACAATATCACAGTCCAAGGCATAGTCTCTTGAGTGGTCTACTGTTCTATTCTTGTGCAAAAAAAGATACTTAGGTCTTACCGTTTGTTACCAGAGTAGTGTATTTTGGATGTTAAGACATTTTCACACTTGTGATGGGGCCCGGTAAATCAAGGTCGGCTTTGGTCTACATTGGTGATATTTCGGAAGAATCGGCGTCGGCTGGTTGGAGCCCCATGTCAACTGTATCGATGACTGTCATTGACACTTCTGTATTTGTTTCTTGTTAGAATGCCAGTTCTGTTTTATTTTTTGAAAGAAAAAGGTTTTTGAGAATAAGATTTCTTTAACCAACTGCTGGGAAAAGAGGGTTATCAATTCGACTATTCTTCAGTTTAGCTAAATACTATATAAACTGCTAGTGAGTTTGTATAATATTTGGTCAAGCTTTGTTTTCATTTTTCTTTGATATATTCGCAAGCCTGTTCCGATGATTCCAAAAAAAGCTTTAGGATCAAGTGCGTTTAGTTTTTGGTTCATATCATCATATTACTTAACATGTTATTGCCGCGGCTTCACCGCCCGCGTGAGTTTTTCGATTAGATGAAAAATCTTTTTGTGTCCCAAACAAAACCTTAAACTCCAGTACCTAATCAAATTTTCAGCCATTTGGTTATCCCGTGTCCCGCGAGGAATATATTCGGTACTCGTAGTACAGTCGCGGTGTTAAAATGAATCAAAAGTGTATTTCATTCAATAAACGATCTTCATATGCTCGATATCTACAATTTCCCCGTGTACCACCACTCCCACCAGAGTCCCACTTTGTCCTATCTCGTGTCCTGTCTATTCATACATCAGTAAAAAATGCTGAATCAGGTTGAACGACTTCTGCTACGGCCCCATTTCCATTTATTTTTTATAGAGTAGCTGATCTCTTGGAGTTCTTCTATCAGATGTTTTCCATCATCTTCAATTTTTATACGGCAGCTTGAGAAAAATGCTCATCAGGTTGAACGACTTTTTGTTAAAGGCGCCATTTCCATATATGTGGCAATGATGTAGCTGGTCTCTCGGAATTCTTCTTCGTCAGATAATCCTGATCTTCGATTTTTATACGTCAACAGAAAATGCTCGTCAGATTGATAAACTTTTGCAAAGGTACCATATTCATGTCTCGTAAAGTTTAGCTGTTCTGTTAAGGTTCTTCTGTCAGGTGTTCCAGTTTTTCAAAATCAATTATAGCCTATATGTTGCCCAGGCTTAATAGCTATACAACAAAAAAAGTTTCATTCAAATCCGTCCAGTAGTATTTGCGTGAAACGCGTAGGTACATACATACAGACAGACAAGAAATTTCAAAACAATATTTTTTATGCTTTCTATTATTCTTTTTTAAGTGTCCCTCTATCTATTTCAGTAAAAAATACAGACATAAATGTACAGACAAAATATTTTTACTGTTTTATTATATGTTATGTATAGACATAATATCTGTGGGATGGATCCGCCCGCTATCAGCTCGAAGCTCTAGTAGCTATCGACAGACGTGCCAGAAGACTCGTGGATGATGAGTCCCTTATGGCAAGACGGCTTCAGAGCCTCAATCACCGCCGACTAGTAGCAAGTCTGTGTGTGTATTCTACAGGCTGCACTGGAATCTGCACCATTCCACAGTCAGAAGACATGGCGCGGACAGGGATTCCATCTTAATGTGGTTTATATTTCAGCTCACCGAACCTCTCGGTTCGCCTCCTGCTTTAACATGCAATCCGCTAAGGTATGGAATTCTTTTCCCGCGTTGCTGTTTCCTGACACGTTTAATTTAGGGGTTTTCAAGGCAAAAGTGAATAGGCATGTCTTGAGTTTGCGTATACCACCCTAGATCTCATCTTTGCTTCCCATCAGGCAAGATGGAGGTACTATTATGTATTCTGTGATAGAGGTCAAACGCATTCAAATTTTTAATACCTACCTAATGATAATAAATACCTACCTATTTGTTAATTTTATTTCGATTCGACTGGTAAAGCAAATCTAGGCTATTTTAACGTGGCCTAAAAGTTCATTAACCCTGGTACAAGTGAAAATTAACTTCATACGATAATCGTGTTAGCTGGTAGGTAGGTACTAGATTTACCCTAACTTGATAATTGTCATTCACTTAGAAAGTGTCGCTAGTAAATTTAGAAAGGTACACCTGTACTAGGGTTCCATGAACTTTTAGGCCACGTTAAATGATTTCTTCACTATACATCTACAGAGATTCTCTGATAAACGTATAACCATAGAGAGCCGAACATACTGGGCGTGCTAAAATCACAGCGACTGCGCTGGCTTGGTCATCTCGAGAGAATGAAGGAGGATCGTGGCGTCAAATCAGCCAACCTGGGAAAAGTGTCAGGAAGGCACTCCAGTCGGAGCGTCCCAGATATCGCTGGAGGGACACTGTGGAGGCTGATCTGCGTGAGCTGGGAGCGGATAACTGGCGAGCCACCGTGCAGAATATAAGAATATGGCGCTCTCTCGTTTCGGAGGCCAAGATCCACTTTGGGGTCACTGAGCCAGCGGAGTAAGTAAGTATGGAAATTACTTTCGTGGTTAATAAATGTTTTACTTTAAAATGGTAATAGGTTTGAACTAATATTTGATTTATTTTCAACAAAATTCAACAAAAATTACTGTGAAGATTGTTTACATAATAGGACAATTATGAATAAATAGACCATAGGTACGTAGTACATAAATATCTCGATGCTTATAACTATTCTTTCTTTCTTTTAATTCATTTTGATGAAAATGATACAGGTATTAAGTATTTTTAGGGTTCCGTACCTCAAAAGATGAAAATGAATCCTTATAGGATTACTTACTTTGTAGTCAAATATTCCGGTCTATGGTCTCTTTCAGCTGTAAAATAATCAATCGTATACGCGAGATATTATAATGTATAGGTAGGTAAGTATGTCATAAGAGATAGAATATTTGGTACCCCATTAATGTTGCCAATTTTTGAAAATTTTGCGATTTTAGAAGAGAATCAGAAAAAATGAATTACCTATACTATTTTACAATGTTTTATTTGCGCTTGATTCTGTATAATTCTGTAGGAAACTGTCGAGGGATAGAACTGAAAATTTAAGTTTATTTTTAAACTAGTAAGTTGGGCAATAATGTGAGATGCTTTGCGTGTACGGAACCCTCGGTACACTGGTTTGACTCGCACTTGGCCGGTTTTTTTGTTATTGCCTGAATTCTAAAGTCCAAGGCTAACTGGTTCTTTTTGTTTCATGTATATACCTAATATTCACTGTAATAAACTTGAAAATTTAAAGGTTTATTTACTTTGCCGTAGGAACTTAAGTCATAGTAGTAGGTAGGTGGCCGTGGCCTCATACTGGTCTCATTTAATATAGTCTAGACAACGTTTAAAAAAAGGACTAATAGAAAAAAACTTGACGAAGATAAAGATAATAAAAAAACTTAGGTAGGTAAAACTTTCAGAAGTAATTTATAGTTATACCTAATATTCACTGTAATAAACTTGAAAATTTAAAGGTTTATTTACTTTGCCGTAGGAACTTAAGTCATAGTAGTAGGTAGGTGGCCGTGGCCTCATACTGGTCTCATTTAATATAGCCACTTCAACTCGAAAAGAAGAAGAAGAAGTAGGTAGGTAAGCCTTTATGTAATACTTACTTTGTCACGTATGAGATATTTGTCTTATCGACATTAATAGTGATAATACAAGTTTTGGGTTCGTGATAATAACGATAAATAAAAAGTGACGATTTATCATTACCTTTAATTTAAATGAAACAAATTGAAGTTTGTCGCTCTCTTACTTCTTAAATCTGCCCTTTTCCGCTTACTGCTGAGCATATAAGCATAGGCTTCTTTTATTTCTCTGTCTGTACGATCTGCGACTTTGTATAAGACAACTACTCATAGTTTTAATTAATTTCTCTTTGATTTCTTTTTAATATTTTTATCTTGAACAACTTTCTTCTTTCTACAACACAAAGCCCAAAGAGTAACCGCCGGTATCAATGCCATAAAACTTAGCACAGCAAGGACATCTAAATAGATGTACTGGTAGGTCGGTACGTCAGCTGCTGCAGTTCTGTAGGTGAAGTTGGCGTTTCTGGCTGCAAATTCAGTCCAGAATACAGCCGTGTCGAGGGGACTCAAAGGTCGGTCGTGCCACGCTTTTGAAAGCTGCCGGACGTTTTCGCGAAACCTGAAATAAAATCAATTGTTCATAGGTACAATTTAAGTTATAACATAATACTATACGCTACAGCGTTAGCGTATACGCTAGCAGGACTTAGCATGAACCTTAGTTTATATATTTATAGCGACGTTTTGAGAACTTTGCAGCCTCCTGTGACAAAAATTATAGTAATAGGGGTCAGTTTAAAAAATACTGTTATAATTCTCGAGAATCTAACTGTTTAAGATTTCTTGCGGAAGGAGATAATTTTTTTTCATGCGGTGTCTCAACTCGTTTCGACTTTCTCTCCGCTTTCTCCAGAGAAGAAAGTGATTTTTTATCTTTCCATTTGACGGTTGACTGTAGAAAACCGATAGAACTTTTTGCAGTGCCACCATCCTCCCAATCTGTCAGTGAAATTTTAATAGGTACAACTCACTTAGGATCCAAGACCTTCTTAAATGCGGCCAATAGATTCTCTTTGGTCAGTTTAGGAACCTGTAGCTGGACTCCAAGTCCACTCTCCTCAATTGATGCTGCGTTGGCCGGCTGATCTCCTAATATAGGCATAGCGACCATAGGAACTCCGTAGTGGATGGCTTCTGTGGTTCCACCCATACCAGCGTGAGACATAAATGCTAAGGTTTTTGGATGCGCTGAAAATAACAATTATAATATTTGCCTTTTTAAGTAAACTTAACATAGACATGACAATTTGTTCAATGTCATTTATTGATCGAACTCCAATACATACTAGCCTAATGTCACAGAATTAATATAAGTACACTAATGTGTTTACTCTAATCTATCTAATAGGTTTGGACATGCCACTGTATGTATACTTATACTTATACTCTATAAGTATTCGTATTTCTAATTTCTGATGGTCATGGTCATTACGTGAATTGTATCGCTCAAAGACTTTCTTTTGCCATTGTGTTCTACAAAGTGCAAGTTTCCTCAAGATTTACTTCACCTTAAGTATATGGTATGAGGAGATCGAATACGAAGTCACTTGAACTTGGGACCTGTCAATCACAGCCACTACCGCACACCAACATACATATAGGTACACTAGCTTTTGCCAGCGGCTTCGCTCGCGTTAATCCTTTATTGGCGGATGCCTACGTCATAACATCTACCTGCAAGCCAAATTTCAGCCTGATCCGTCCAGTGGTTTGGGCTGTGCGTTGATAGATCCCTATGTCAGTCAGTCAGTCACCTTTGAGTTATATGTATATATATAAAGATAGAAGATACTCTAAAATGTCGACTTGAGGCAGCCATTTACCGACATATAATTTGTTTTTTTTTGTCTGCTAATAACGTGTCACTTTCCCATTTCCATATAAATCTTTGTGGCAATGCCGCCATAGTGTCCAATATAGCTTGTATCTGTTTTTCGGACATCGATGAACTCTTCACAAGTGATCCAAAACTAATGTAAATCACGCCATGTTCAGCTTCTTGAACGAATTTTTCTAAGTCCTGAAATAATTTGAATCATTTGTTGATTGTATATTGGCTCAAAGTAACACAATTAGGTATTGACTTCCACCACCACACTACTTTTCTGGCAAGATACTACTACTACTCTTGCGTACTGGCTACTAAGTTTGGCAGATGTACAGTCTTGAAATACCTACCATTTATCTTTCATAGGATATTATTTCATCCACTTTTCGGCGAAAAAGCAATGTTAATTTCTTCATTAAAAAAGAAGCCAAAGAAATGACCTGACTTTAAAGTCTCGCTAGCCAATAGTTAAATCCTGAGTTAATTTCCTAAAATGACCTACTTGTTTATCTACTGGTAGAGTGGATACTAAGTTGTTTTTTAGGAAACAAAAAAATTGGCATATCAAAAGTGAGTTTAGAAGTTTAAAAAAAACTAACTTTTTGACACGAATGATGTTGCTGTTACTTATAACACCAAGTGAATTAATAAGTAGTAGGTACCTACCCACACGAGTAGATTTATCTATTTATGTGCTAATGTTGTTTTAAACAAAGATTACAAGATAACTAACCAATGAACTTGATAGTTAGTAGAGGTCACTTTATTTTTAAGTTATGCGGAACGTGTCATTGACGATTAGTGATGTCACATCACTCCGCATTTATGAGCCAGTTGAGATTATATGATTAGCTGACTGCCGCTTCTGTTTCGCTACCGTGCTAATTAAAAACGTTATTCCCATAGTATAGCTGTCATAAACAAAATGGATCGACTCAGATGGACGACTCGATAGTGCCAGATAGCATGCCTAAAATAAACAAGCCAATTATTAAAAATAAAAAACACGACTGACGAGAGTTTTTGCCTCCAATAAGTACATACAAACATATAAGTATATACATTTTTGAAATCGCCTTTTAAAGCCCTTCAATTTGATACCCCACTCGATAAGATTGATCCAAATTTTATTTTTTTTTGGTCTGCTATTTATCCGCATATATAACCTGCCATTTTGTTTTTATGTTGACGTCATATAGCCTATGTCACTCGGAAAGAATGCAAGGGAATCTAAAAAATACATCTCACATCAAAATCTGTTAAGCCGTTCAGGACTTATGGTGGGAATAAAGAAACTTACATTACATACATACATACATACATACATGAACCCTGAAAACATAACACTCCTTTTTTGGTCAGTTGGTCAGTCGTGTAAAAAGTAATTGTATAGACTTTCGACTTACCGTGGGCAACTGTTTTGCTTTTGAAACATGATAAAAGCCTCCAACCTCTATCACGTTAGGTGGAAACAGTCTTGACCCGGTCAACATAAAGTTCTGACCGACCAATAGGAACTTAATCTCCCGAGCCAAACTCTCCAAAGGCGGGATGTCATCGAAATACTTTGCTAAAGTATTTTTTCGTTGCTTCTTTGAGTGCGGAGGTAATACACTGAACGGAAGAAAATGTCCAACAAGGTTCTTTCGACCTCGTTGAAAAAAAGAGTAGGCTTGGTCCCTCCTTCTGAGGAAATGGGGGAAAGGGACATAGGACGGGTTGTATGGAATTCCTAACCGCTGGTAATGCCAAGGCATTAGAATATGGGCTATTGTTCCCACAACAGGGGCTCCTAATTTATATGCTACGCCTAGCGCACAGTCACTGTTGAATTGTTCTAAAACTACAACATCAAAACTTCGTTTTTCCTTTGATTAGTCCTTGCACTCTCCGGATTCGCTATCAACGCTTCACAATTATCTATTCCAGTTTCAGATAGATAATAAAGGATGCCAAATGTCATTAAATAATTTCTCTCCACGGGCACAGTATCTTCATAAGAAGTAGCAGTTTCGGCGAGACTAATGTCTTTGTAATTATTAGGAGCATCTTTTTCGGGGAAGTGTGGAAATCAACAGTTACATTGTGACTCTCTGTTGGCTAATTCGCGTAGGAAGACTCTGAATACTATGAAGTGGCTTTTTCCTTGGTAGGGGAATATTCCAAGTATGTTGAGTGCTTGAACTTGGCTAACTATTACGAGCAATGCGAGGAACGAAAATCTTCATTTTGATCGCGTCCTTGTGACGTCACGCTACTCAGTCTGCGTGGTAAGAGGCCCGCTGTTCGCGAATGACTGCGGCATTGCCGGCATTGGTTTCTTTACAATCACAATGTCGGCTGGCTAGATTTATCATTTTATCTACTTATCGTAGGTATACGCGTAGTAAATATCTTATACGAGATGCTTATACTATACTAGTATACACACCCTTGTACTTTATGGTATAAGTCGATTAATAGTCGCTATAATAAACATGGTAAATTAAAAGAAAAAAATATTCTAAATATTATGGAGTGCAGTGAAATTATGATTAATAAGTAGTACTCAGTTATTACTAGATATCTACTTTGGAACTTTGAACCATTTTACCAATATTTTACATTCATTTGAGTTGGTTAACGTTATTTCGCGAAATATTTTTCATACAGTTATTCAAAGAGAGCCATTCGTTCAAGCAGAGGGTCGCTTGCCATCTTCAGATCATCCTTCATCACGAGATACCTCACGTTGGAACACTCCAATGGGCTCCCAGTGCGCAGTGACTCACATCGTTTTACTTCGATAGTAGGCTTTCTGGAAAAAATGCCATTTAGTTTCTAGTTTTCTAAGTAACCTACATCTCCTTATGGAATGAAACACATGCAACTGTTTTCTTGGTAGTGTTTATGAAGTATTTAAACATTTAGCAACTAGAATGAAAATTTCCTCACGATGTTATCCTTCACCGTAAGCAAGTAGTGGTGTATGAAAACATTCGTGAGTCAGTAGCTAACATTAAGTTGTTTAACCTTAAAATCAAAATATTTTTCGCCACAGATAATCCTACATTTACTGCTAAACTAAAATTGAAACTTACCCGTATTTAATAAAGTTTGTATAAAGCGTTAATAATCGCTGACTGATCAGTTGATCAGTTTCGGAAGGTTGGATGTCTGCGAGTACAAAGCAACTCTTCAAAATGTATCCCCAATCGTCACGAGTGACAGGTTCCCTTATTAGGCGAGGCATTTAATTTTTTTTTTACCGACAAATTCCTACAACCATGATTCTTATACTTAACATTATTTTGATGTTTTTAGACATCCTTATATAAAAAAAAGAATTTTGATGATCCGATATGAAATGGGAAGGGTAAATAAACTATATTGGAATTGCTCGTAAACAAAAAAGTCTACAATAGAGATTACTGTTCACAATTAATAAATAAGACTTCATTTACCTGTAAATAAAAGTTGGCCGGTTTATAATAAGGCTTTCTAGTCATAAAATGTATTTTTAACGTTATAAATGTCAATATGGTTTGTATTTAATTACAGGAAATCGGGTTCATAAACATGAGCCACTTTTTAAAATTAAGATTGAATAATTAACATTACGTACGATACATGTTTCTACATGCATGTTTCTCGACTGTAGAATTAAAAAAAAAAAAAAAGTTAATAAAGAAAAAACTGTTGTAGTCACCCTTATAAAAATTGAGGATATGGTTCATTACAATAGTATACGAATAATATATAAAAGTCACCATTGCTGGATTTTTTTGTTTTTGTACAGGATGTTTTTAAAGTATAAAAATTACAACTCATTAAAAAATCCATTTCGGAGTGTTATTTATTGGTGATTTTTTAAATCAAGCTTTTATTATTCGTAAGGAAACATGTAACAAAAAAATTACCTTGGTGAGAATTTTTGTTTAAGAGTTATAACAATATTAGTCTTATAATGGCGTTTAAAAAAAAACGGCGGTGGTGATTTTTGGTGACTACTTAAATTTGCAGTTGTAATATCATAATCTATGTAATTTATAAAAATCACCATCGTAGGATTTAATGTGACCACCTCCATACAACTGAAAATTCACAGCCCCGACTATATAGCTTTGTAGCGACATTAGTTTCTTCGTCATGCTTCCAAATTGCCTTCATAAGCAAATTCTAATAAATATACAGATGGGTTATATTTCCGACATCAGTTTAGCTGCCTGATAGATTCCTGCAAAGAAGTCGAAATCCGAAAAAAAAATATATGGCAAAAGCATCCGGTTCAGGGAAAATGCTCAGTGAAAAATAAAGTTTTTTTTTGAATTTGGCGTCGTATTCGGCAGCAGTGGCATCATCCATTGGAAAGTATTCTTTTAAAAATTCACCGAAATTATTTTCAGTAATCATTTTCTGTAAATTTGAACCAAACCGTATGGCGATGAGACCTTCTCGGAGTGTCAACGTGGTTAAGAATGGCACTTTTGCAAAATCACCTCGTTTGAGCAACTCGTACTCTGATTCCTCCAAAAAATGCTTGCCAGCCATTCAAAGTCAAAGTCAATTATTTTTATTTATATAGGCTTAAAAATAGCACTTATAAATTTTTTAAAACATTTGGCTTTTCTATGCATGGATAGAATCCAAAGAATACGCCACCAGGTGTCTTTTACGCCAATACAACTTTTTCTGCAGTTAGGATTAAGTCCTCGATTGGCATATCTTTTAAGTATTGTAGAATTTCAATATCATTCGAAAAAATTGCCTTTGAGGACTGTTATTTTGCGACTCATTTCTTTTGACAACACTCGTGTGAGACCAGCGGGACATTGACGAACTGGATGGAGCAATCGCTTTCTGAAAAAGCCACTCTCATGTCATGGTTGTACTGTCATCAGCAAATACGCTCTTGAGTATCTTGAGTGCTGATATTTGTTTATTAATACGTCTTCACTCGGCTGATACACGGAACTCAAACGAGAACTCAAGTAAGATTTTTAAATTATGCACCGCGACTCAAGTGCGCTTTCAAGATCGAGCTAAGACTTGAGTGTCATTTATTTATACGGGCCTAAGATTTATCTTATCTTATCTTTTATTTGGCCTGTGGTGTGGCCCTAGAATAGCACCAACCCATCTCTTCCAGTGGGTGTCGTAAGAGGCGACTAAGGGATTTAAAACACCGGAGGATGGGCAGCAGCATCTTTCCGGCGTACTATGCCAACACACTGCGATCGCCAACCCGCCTGCCAAGTGTGGCGATTACGGCAAAATCCCCATGGACATGAAAATCCTTGGGAGGCCTTTGTCCAGCAGTGGACGTCTTCCGGCTGAGAGAGAGAAGATTTATAAATTAGCACCGCGACTCAAGTGCGCTTTCAAGATCGAGCTAATACTTGAGTGTCATTTATTAATACGGGCCTTAGATTCTAAGAGATAAACTCGCACACGCACAGTTGTTTTTAATAAAAAAACATACATACATCGAAACATTAACCTCCTCCTTTTTTTGGGAAGTCGGTTCGAAAATATCACTTAGCTACTATTAAAGAAGGATTTGTGATCGGCCACCCATTCAAAAGCCTTTTACCTAGTTAGTTACTAGCGTTAGCGACCAGAAGAAACCTTCGCAGGTAGTTATTTTGGATTTTTGTGCACTCAAGATGCAGTAAGTACTAAAGTAAGTATAAAAGTAAATTTCTATTATACGAGTAAATAAAAGTTCGTCAAGGCAGGTAGAAGTTATTACTTCGCTGGTTAACTTCTATTCTTAAATGCCAGTTATAGAAGGAAGGTATAGATGAGGAATCCTTATATACCTATAACAGAAATTATGGCATGTCATTCCTCCTTATATTGCCTAAGAGTATAAGAGTGTGCCGATAATAACAACGTTATCTGTATCAACTGTAAATATAAATAACTGATTCATATTTAAGCTTTAGTAATGTTTGCTGTGCTATCCAGAGAGTAAGCTCTTCAAAAATGGGTCCAATTGTAGAGATAGAACTTGGCAGCAACTAAGATTTTCCATAAGTACTTACTCATGTTTTTTAAAATACGTATTCTCAGAGTCCCATCAATAAGTTACGGTTATTGGGACTGGAAGATTATTTTAGAATAGAATAGAATATTTTTTTATTTTTTCACTATCATTTTTTACTTTTTTCGCTTTCTAATATCGCGCCCCTAGGTGTAGCATAAAGGGGTACACTAACTGGGGTTTGCTAAAGAGGAAGCCATACTGGAAACGATACTATATTCTTTCATAATAAAAGAGACAAATTGAAAGTAGTTAAAAGTCAGCGTTTCTCAAACTATGATAGAAGTGACTCTACAGTTCTCGATAAAAAAACTAAAAATACCGACATTTGTTTTGATTTTAGGATCCTTCAACACCAGAGGCTTGGAAAGGAATAAGAGATGCAATGCAATATTTGCTTTCAGAATGGATATGCTTACACAGGAAACCTTAACCAGGGCAGAGTATTTTTTATATCTTAATGTATTCACACCCGAGTTTCCTTCAAAGAGTTCATCTCTTCGTCCGGTCATGGTGTTTATCCATGGAGGCGGATTTGTTGGCGGCGATGGAACTAATTATGATCAGATGAATATACAATAGCAAGTTTTGTGGAAAAGAGAGATAAATGTTGTAATGTTGTAATGTTTAACTGGTTTAACTATAGACTAAAAGGAGTACTAGGATTTTTAAGTTTGGACATGAAAGAAGCTTCCAGGTAATATGGGGTTAAAAGATCAAAGTCTAGCACTTAAATGGGTAAAAAAGAATATCAGTAAGTTTGTTGGAAACCCTGATGATGTGACTATTTACAGGGCAATAAGCGCAGGAGCAGCGTCCGTAGAGTATCAGATGGTTTCACCTATATGTCTAGGGGACTTTTTCAGAAAGCGATTGCTCAATCCGGTTCATCAATGTCCTCCTGGTCTCACGCTGCGAGTGTCGTCAAAGAAATGAGTCGCAAAATAACAGTTCTCAAAGGCAAAACTTTTTCCGAATTATATTGAGATTCTACTTCTACAATACTTGAAAGATATGCCAATCCAGAAGATTTAATCCTAACTACAGAAAAAGTTGTATTAGCGGGAAAAGAGTAAAGTATTCTTTGGACTTCTGTCCATGTATAGATGCGCATGGATGCGGAGGACCGGTCGTTATGGAAATCTTTAGGGGAGGCCTTTGTCCAGCAGTGGACGTCTTTCGGCTGAGAGAGAGATAGAGACGCAAAAATAGTTTGCAAGCTATTTTAGGAGGAATCAGAGTACGAACTGCTCCAAACGAGGTGATTTTGCAAAAGTGCCGTACTTGTAACCACCTTCGATACTTGAGAAAGGTCTCATCACCGTACGGTTAGGTTCAAATTTACAGAAAATTATTAGGTACTGAAATTAATTTCGGTGAATTTTTAAGGAGCATATTTTTCAATGGATGATGCAAACAGCTGCCGAATACGACGCCAAATTCAGAAAACTTTATTTATCTCTGAAGCATTTTCCCAAGAACCGGATGCTTTTGCCTTAGAATTCGTTTTGGATTTTGACTTTTTTGCAGGAATTTATCTTTGGCAGCCAAACTGATGTCCAAATATAATCCATCTGTATATTTATTTGAATTTCCTTATGAAGGCAATTTGGGCTTGGCCAAGAAACTAATGTCGCTGCAAAATTATAAAATACCTGTCATGGTGAGGAATGTGGGTATTTTTTTGAAAGAGTTGCGACTTTATGCTTGCGAGCATCCAACCTTCCGAAGCTGATCCAACTGACCAAGTCAGCAATTATTGGCGTTTTATACAAACTTTATTAAATACGGGTAAGTTTCATTTTTTAGTTTGAGGGCTTATATCTGTGACGGAATAGCGTCTAACTCTGGAATTATTTATTTTAGGTTTATACATATACTACTCTTTGTTGGTTACTGACTCACATGTATAGCAGTTTTTATACACCACCAACTATTTCCGGTGAAGGAAAACATCGTGATGAAATCTGTACTCCTAAAGTACTGTAAGTACTTCTAAAGTACTGTAAGTTGCTAAAGGAGCATGTTGTATAGCAGGCTATATCATGAGCAGTTCCCCAAAAATCCAGAAATAATATCAAAAACCGATTGAGACCATCATATATTTGTTTATTTTTTATTATTATTTTTTATGAGTACAAAAAATACATTTAATATCGCTTAATATCGTATAATGGCGATACTGACATGGCGTCCGTACGTATGTTCCAGGAAATTATGATACAGAAAAATCAGATACGATAATATAAGCTCGATATTTTCATTATAATTTAGAAAATTAATAAAAGTAAATGTTCCAAACACATGTTACATGCTATATCACAAAAACATATGTGGCTATTTCACATAAATAGATGAATAATAAATAAAAATAAACAATTCTTTCCCGCGGGCACGTATGTAATTAAAAGTACATTTTTGGAACATACCGGAAATGGGAACTGTCAAATGAAGCGCGTCAACGTCAAATCATAATGGGTGTCGGCCATTTTGGCGGAACTCGCCTTCTAACCTTCATTACGAATTTGGTTGACTAAATGTACCATAAGAAAAAGCTACGAATTTATCGGATTTACTTTATAAGGCATCGATACTGACCCAAAAAGAATTAAAAGTTCAGATAGGTGCTTATGATATAGCCGGCTCCTCATACATTTTTGTGCAACAACCCCTTTATCAGAAGCTAGGGGTACGTAACTGATCACTGCGATCGCCACCCGCCTGCCAAGCGTGGCGATTATAAAACCCCCCACGGATAAAATCCTTGGGGCCTTTGTCCAGCAGTGGACGTCTTTAGGCTGAGAGAGAGAGACGTGAATTGAAGATAAAACTACTCCAGAAAATATTTGCAAGTGTTTCATTCGAAGTCATTCACGACACTCAGTCATTAGTAATACGAGTATGCCTAAAGAAGATGTAAGCTATGGAAAAACCTAGAAACTAAGTGGCATTATTTCCAGAAAACCTACTATCGAAGTAAACGACGTGATCACTACGCACTGGGAGCCCGTTGATTATTTCAACGTGAAGTATCTCGTGATGAAGGATGTTCTGAAGATGGCAAGCGACCCATTACCTGAACGAATGGCTCTGTTTGAAGAACTCTATGAAAAATGTTTCGTGAAAAAATGTAAATGAATTCTAATAAATGTAAAATATTTGTAAAAACTATATAATTTAATAAAAGATATAATTATAGGCTTTATAACTTGTAATTTTTTCTAGACTTTGTTAATTTATTTTAAGATTATTTAGATTATTAATAAATTGACTTTTTTTTTAAAGTTCAAAAATTTATATAAATCAGAACTTCACTGCAGTCTGCATTAGAAATAAATTACATACCTACTTAATTTTTCTTTAGGGATAAAAAGAAACAAGATTAGCGCCTGCATAGAAGTATAAAGCAAAATTATGAAGGTTTGTTCTGGGCTAGCGTTCGCTTGTCAAGACGGATCCTTACGAAAGTTTAAAATTTTTTGTCGAGAAATGTTTTGATTTCTGGTAAAATTTATTTATTTAATGTTATTTATTATTTATTTTATTTTATTTGGAGAACATTACAACTTTGGAATATCTATAAATATTATCCATACTAATATTATAAATACGAAAGATAATTTGGATGTGAATTTGTGAGTTTGTGAGTTTGTGAGTTTGTGAGGATGTTTGTTACTCAATCACGCAAAATCTACTGGACGGATTTCGATGAAATTTGGTACAGAGGTAGATAATGGAATAGCACATAGGCTACTTTTTATCCCGGGAAAAAGCACTGTTCCCGTGGGAAATTCACGCAGGCCGAAGCCGCGGGCATAAAGCTAGTTATACATATATGATTGCTAAGATAGCCAATTACATTGTTCTCGCTGATGGGTAAGAATATAAAGAATAAGGTTTTAAACTACAATAAATAGCAGTACTAAAATAAAAGTACGTAAGTAAGTAAGTACTAAATAGTAGTAAATGGGGGCAAAGAAGTTTGCTGTAGCGTTGTTATGAACGGAATTCACTGATATTTGGAGGAAATATGGCACGTCGGATTCTCCACAATCTATTTTTAAAAATTCATTCCCTCCCGCGTGAGGGAGACGCATTTTCATTCCGATATTGGGATCAAATATACACTCCTTTTCCGAGTATGAAAATGAAAAATAAATATAAACTATGCTATGTAGGACAAGCAGAAGTAGTTCTACTATAGCTTGCAAAGATTTAACCCGAACATCCATACATTATAGCTTATAGGGCTAGAGCTAAAATATGTCATCCAGGTACTGAGAAGTTTTATTAAAACCTTTATTTTAAATTCTATTCTCTTTTAGATTTACTTTTAACTTTTGCCTTTACATAGTAATGCCTTAATGACGTATTTTATAACAAAAGTGACGCTTACAAATACAAGCCAAAATATCTAAGCACAAAAATTGATAATATGGCACATCGGCAGATCTGGAGCGAA
This sequence comes from Ephestia elutella, assembly GCA_018467065.1. Lineage (NCBI taxonomy): Eukaryota > Metazoa > Arthropoda > Insecta > Lepidoptera > Pyralidae > Ephestia > Ephestia elutella. Next base: position 10,888,023 of record CM031581.1, read on the forward strand.
GAGTCAAGTTCTGGTTGCGAGCAGCAAATTCCGTCCGGTATATAGCGGCGTCCATAGCGGAGAGGGGACGGTCGTGAAACACTCGGGATAATCTCTTGACATTCTCTCTGAATCTGAAAATGATACATTTCATTTTTGATTGCATTGATACGTCCACAGTTATAAACTTATTATTATTTTGGTCACAGAATTAATATAAGTACTACGTACAGAAAGGAAACTTCCTGCCCTTCCCGCAATATGGCACCCCCGCACTTTATCTCCCCCGTTCTCGTGTGTATTGGGACGCTATGACTATGAAAACGCGCACAATGATGTGTTACTGACGTGTTCAGTCACGGATGGATATACAGTTTCATTTGTAGTAGTAGTAGGTATATTTGACGCCCCGTTTCTATGATACGCCCGCCCTGTGGCTCGGTGCATTACAGAATCTGCAGGAACGATGTCTAGGGAAGTGTCTAGGGATCGAAATTCAAGTTTATTTTTAGGGTTCCGTACAACAAAAGGCAGATACGGAACCCATTAAGTAAAGAATCACTTTGTTGTCTGTCTGCCAAGAATACCTATTTTTCTCAGGATTGCACTAAAGGCCACGGTCTCTATCAGCTATGAAAACAGACAAAGAACCTACACAATACTGTAGTGTGATGTGATAAGTGATGTGCCACCGAGAAATTTTCTGTTTCCAGAATATTTCTTCGCTTGAAAATTTCCGAAAATTCCCAGAAATTACTTGGGATTTTTTGAAAAATTTTCGTTCTGGAGAATATTCACGAGAAATTTTCAAAAAACTTTCCGCTGTTTCTTTGAAAATTGGGAACGGCACATCACTAAGTATGATAAAAAAACCAGAACCTTGGGATGAGCTAAAAGCTTCGTAAATTTTACTCTACTTAGGGTCCCAAGACAGTCTTGAATTTCTGCAACAGTAGCTCTTTAGAAGGCCAGGTCCAACCCCACATTCGAAATAATTGAAATTTACCTAATTAGAGTTTAATTACGAAGTGGAAAAAAATACAGAATATAGATTATGATGTTTATTGAGGTTTCAACCGTGTACTTTTTAATAAAAATACATATTTTTCGGCTTAATTAATTCATACAAGAGCACCGAAAATGTAAGAAAATATTTCAGCTTTCAAGTCCCATGAAAACTTAAAATTTTCAGCGATAACATATATATATTTTTATATAATTAGTTTATATTTACATGCTATATTAAAGTTTTTAAATCGGAGAGCACTTTTGTTTTAAAACTATATTTTTAATGATATTTGAGAAATAGTTGCTACACATCGGAAATTACAAAAATCTGTTCGATCCTATGCCAACGAAAGAAGTAGAACATTGTGTTTGTGCAAAAACTCTTATTGCAACGCGCACACGCCGCTTGGTTAAAGCCGCATATGAATTTTGCTTTTGCAGCTCAGGTTGGACCTGGTCTTACCAAATGTCATCTCTCAGTTGGATCTGCACGCCTAGTCCGCTTTCTCCTCAATAGCTATAGGAGGCATTGACAGGCTGGTCTCCGAAGGAAAGGGCAACTAGTGAATTTTTACTCACTTAGGGTTCAAAATAAAATTGAATTTCTCCCAATAGCAGCTCTTTAGTGACATCTCTCAGTTGGATGTGCACGCCGAGTCCGCTCTCCTCAACTAGCTGCGTTGTTGGCAGGCTGGTCTCCGAAGAAGCTAGTGAATTTGACTCACTTAGGGTCCAAGACAGTCTTGAATTTCTCCAACAGCAGCTCTTTAGTGACATCTCTCAGTTGGATCTGCACGCCTAGTCCGCTCTCCTCCAATAGCTGCGGCGTTGGCAAGGCTGGTCTCCGAAGAAGCTAGTGAATTTGACTCACTTAGGGTCCAAGACAGTCTTGAATTTCTCCAACAGCAGCTCTTTAGTGACATCTCTCAGTTGGATCTGTACATACAGTCCGCTCTACTCAATAGCTACTGACGTTGGCAGATTTGGTCTCGAAGATGGGCATCCCCACCATTGGTACTCCGTGGTGGATGGCCTCTGTGAGGTGCTCATCATACTCGCAGTGGGAATAGAAGGCCAACACCTTTGGGTTAGCTGGAATAAGCATTTTCCGAAGATTGCATTTTTTGGTATTAGGAAATACTAAGGCCTAAAAAATATTTTGGACGGAAAACGCGTCCTTGTACATATTTAAAAAAATATTGAAAGTATGAAGTTTGTAAGTAAGTATATTAGGTAATTATTAGGTAACGGCATTCCACGCGTGGAATATGGTTCAAATGAAGGAGAGTCGACATATTATATTCACGTTGCTCATTGAGTGAATTCACAAAGGTCACATTATTTGTCACATGCTATGAGTTGTAGTTAGACTTATATAAGCACTACACTATCGCATTAAGGAGTGAAAACCTGTAATGGTAGGGTTGTAAGTAATTTTTTAATAAATAAATAAGTTTATCAGTAGGATCCTTGTAGGCCATACCCGTGGGGACCGCGGATTAATTAGACTAACCATCAGCATTCCGTAAGTGAGCGGTTGCTATAAATCCCAATAGAAAGGTTAGGTGGCTATTGCAACAATGTCTTATATTGTGTCCTGATTTGGGGATATCTAGACAGCTTTTGAGTTTTGCTATCAGAGAAAAATCGTAATTTCGAAGAGCAGAATAGCAATAAAAAACTCTTTAGGTTATTTGTAATATATAGATATACACTGTAATCGAAGAAATAACACATTTAATTCGTTGGTTGACTCACCTAATATATCATTTTGGGGGAGCCAATTAGACGAAAAAATGTTCTTAGGATTCCCAGGCAAGGTTTCTTTTTCCCATTTCCAAATGACTCGCTGTGGTAGCTCCGACACTGTGTCGATGATTGTGTCTATCAGAGACCTTGGAGTCAAGGAGGCCTTCAACATGGACCCAAAGCTTATGAAGATCACGCCATGTGGCGATTCTTCTATGAATTTCTGCAAGGTCCTATGGTAACAACGAATAATATTTTTAATAAGTAGGTACTTAATTTCATTAGATACTAATAAAATATATTACGATCTATGCGATCGATTACACAAACGGGATTATTCGTGATTCCCGTTCAATATGGATTCAGCATAACTACAGTTTACTATACATTCGTGATTCTACACTGTCGATAATATGGGTTCGTCATAACTGGGCACTGAACCCTTATTTAGAAAAGTTCATTTGAAGTGAAGCTGGTGCATATACAACACGATTGCACAGTTTTAATGGTATCAGTCAGGATGACTATACAGAGCCTATCAGATAAGTTTTGATACGAAGCAATAGGGTATTTGACTTTTTGAAAACTTATCTAAAATTGTTCTTTACGTTATCAGAAAACTAACGATATATATATATTTTTGATTATTTTTCAGTATTTACATTTAAAATCAATGAAAAAGTTCAAAATAATCATATTACCGCTCAAAAGCTCAATATGTTACAATGAGAACCCCGTGAAGTATTATAGGCACTCATCACTAAAAAGCCGTTCTGTCTTACGTACACTAATATCACTTCCTTGTTTTCATAACAAAATTTTCAATAGAATGCGATGTAATTGAAATGTTAATGTGAGCGACAAAACTAATTAACAATGTAAGTTGCTAATGGCAATGGTGTAAAGGGTCCAGATATAGTCTCACAATTTTTCTAAAATAACGGTGCGACTTTTTACAGTGCGAAACGGAACATGGAATTGATACTTGACTGATTTGACCACCTAATTACGTCATTAAAAATAGCGGAGCGTTTCATATCACGTGGTCAAGGGCTTAAAATAAATGACTTTATAACTAGTTTATTAACATAATCATTGCTAACTTTGACAATTAAAAATTAACCAAAAATTAAAGAAAAATATTGTCTTTAAGGATACTTATAGAATTACTCATATTTTTAATACTGTCAAATACCCTATTGTACAGTCAACGGCAAATCAACCTATCCATATTAATAACAAATTAGCCGCAGAGGTCATGTCACGACGGATAAGTTGATCTGGAGTTCACTGTACGAAACAATATATATAATAAGTAAAAATATTTCTTGTTTTTGGAAAGATAATCTATTTTGATAACCTAGCTTGATATCATATCATATAACTACCGAATACCAGCGCGTAGCAACAAGTAAATTTTAATGACCATACAACGACTTTGATATTTTAGTTAGAATATGTAGCCGCTCGCATACATATAATTAGATTTCTTTATCGTGCATTGGATTTGCTGATATCATATCAATATAAAAAGGATCTATATTTTTGACTTCACTATCGTGTGACTGTGAGGATTTTTTTAAATAGGTAATTTTGTATGAGTTAATAAATATTACAAAATAAAATTAATTAGATTAACCCTAGATAGATAGATAAAAACTTTATTTGCAGCCACAAAACATATAAACGGTTTCACACAACAAATTAAAAAAAAAAAAAATTCAACGCAACGAAAAATAAGTGTGTGCTGCAGCAATACAAAAAGGTCACACCTACAACCCTAAGTTCCCCCTAACAATAAGGAATAATAAGGAAAAACACAAACTTGCAATTGTAACGCAGTTTATAAGCTCTGACATCAGAGTATACACGACAATTTTATTGACCTTAGTTATAACTCACTTAATAAGTGATCCGTATTCCGTCATAAAAATGGCAACAATATACCTAGTAGTGTCTGATAAAATTAAAATATTTTGTGGCCTTATGAAAACTACCTTTATTCTATCATATTCTCGGTATGGGCAAAATCTACCGACGGTTCTCTACCGGGTATAACGACCACCGAAGAGATTCCCGGTATCTCTCCGGTGGTCGTTATACCCGGCTTAAACTCTCCTTTAAATACTTAAACGGCACATAAATAAATAACTTACTTTTTGCAAAGGTTTTGGTTCAGCAACGTGATATCCTCCAACTTCGATTAAGTTTGAAGGCAATAAATTAGATCCAGTGAGTGCTAAACTATGATAAACCAGCGTAACTTTTACTTCACGAGCTAACTCTTCCAACGGAGGAACAGGTCCTAAATGATCTTCTATTGTTTGCTGATCAATTCTTTGAATGAAGTATGTATATAGCAAATTACAATATAGGTAAAATATAGATCGTTCTATTCTCTGGATAGAAACTTTGGCTTAGTTCCTCCTTCTAAGAATAAGAATTGCACAAATGAAGGATTATAATTTATACCCAATCGTCGATAATGCCAGGGCAAAATAAGATGTGTCGTGATTCCAACGACAGGCGCATCAAGCTTGTAAGCCAAACCAAGACCACAGTCTGTATTAAATGCTTCTACAAGTACTACATCAAATTTGGCCTTATTTTCACCAGATTCTGAACGTTTTCATCCGATAACATCAATTTACAATTAGCAGTACCCGTTTTTACTAAAAATAAGCTAACATCAATAATAGATTTATATGACCGGTGTATTGTGAACACATTTTGCAATATTTTGGATTTCCCGGCCAAACTTATATCGTGATAATGGGTTTTATTAAAATTGTTAGGAAAATGGGAAATCACAGTCACATTGTGTCCTCTTGTGACTAATTCTTGAATGTACGGTTGAAATCCTATAAAATGGCTTTTTCCTTCGTATGGTAAAACTGCCAATATGTTTAGAGTATTCACTGGTTTAGATGTTATAGCAAATGTGATAACAAGAAGAGCACATTTTACTAGCGCGCGCATTTTGAGACCGCGCTCCGCTCTGTGGTGTAATTGAATACGAACAGGAGGCCAATTTCTCGCGTTTGCGATATTTTATCGAATTTGATAATATATCAAACTTCTTTTATCGAACAAAATTATCACAAAATCCTCCAAAATGGTATTCTCGAACCTATTCGACATAAAACTCGATATTATATCGAAAACTAGGGCTTCTCTAATTGAAAACACGTTCCTTTTCTCGATTATACTTAACTACAATCGAGAAATTTATGTTTTACTTTGTTTCATTAAATATTTTATATAAAATCAATGTTTTAATAGTGAATTTATGTAAAAATAGTTATAATACTTTATTTTATGTAACTTAATAAAAGTTTCAATGCAAATTTATAAATGCAAAGAAAATGAAATATTTTAGAGTTGATGGAGAGAACGGAACGCGAGGATATTTGTCATTGTTTGTTTATTGTGTGTGTGAGGTTATGTGATATTTGTTATCGGAGTATCAATTATATTCTTATGTATGATATTGTTTCTTTAAGAAATTGAATCGAGAAATAAATAAGGTATGGTAATTTCGAGGCAGAAAAAAGCAAAGTATGTAGCTCTATCCAAACCTCTATATTAGCTTCAATAAAAAAATATTTTATGTAAATAAACAACGATTTCCAATAAAATTGAATACAAAATCATCAGCATTCATATTTTACTAAACCATAGCTGAAGAAAAATACAAAGCGTCTTGTAAAGTACGAATATTATGTTATTCAATAGCTTTGAAGCAACAAATATCACACACGATATGGTTTTCGGCCACGCTCGACCGCTCGATGCGTATCGAGGGCTGACGCTGGATAAATGTCACATTTGAAATCACGAGAATACGCAATTTCGATATTTATCGATATCCGCCATGTTTTTTCAAATGTGACATTTATCCAGCGTCAGCCCTCGATACGCATCGAGTGGTCGAGCGTGGCCGAAAACCATATCGTGTGTGATATTTGTTGCTTCAAAGCTATTGAATAACATAATATTCGTACTTTACAAGACGCTTTGTATTTTTCTTCAGCTATGGTTTAGTAAAATATGAATGCTGATGATTTTGTATTCAATTTCATTGGAAATCGTTGTTTATTTACATAAAATTATTTTATTGAAGCCTAATATAGAGGTTTGGATAGATACATACTTTGCTTTTTTCTGCCTCGAGTACCATACCTTATTTGTTTCTCGATTCAATTTCGTAAAGAAACAATATCATACATAAGAATATAATTGATACTCCGATAACAAATATCACATAACCTCACACACACAATAAACAAACAATGACAAGTATCCTCGCGTTCCGTTCTCTCCATCAACTCTAAAATATTTAATTTTCTTTGCATTTTATAAATTTGCATTGGAGCTTATTAAGTTACATAAAATAAAGTATTATAACTATTTTTACATAAATTCACTATTAAAACATTGGTTTTATATAAAATATTTAATGAAACAAGTAAACATAAATTTCTCGATTGTAGTTAAGTATAATCGAGAAAAAGGAACGATGTTTTCAATTAGAGAAGCCCTAGTTTTCGATATAATATCGAGTTTTATGTCGAATAGGTTCGAGAATACCATTTTGGAGGATTTTGTGATAATTTTGTTCGATAAAAGAAGTTTGATATATTATCAAATTCGATAAAATATCGCAAACGCGAGAATTGGCTTCCTGATATGATACACATTCACGCTCTAACAATCTCCCTAACCACCAATATCGTTCTAAAGGTAACCTAATCTATATCGATATGTCTTATATTATTCGGTTAGATAAGTAATTCGTTACAGATTTTACGGTTAAACATACTTATCTACTAAAAGTTAAATCGTAAATCCTGAAATTTTATTATTTCTGTACGGTAATAAATTATTGATTTTTTTATTTCTAATGAAAAATATTGTCGATTTATAAACAATGACCTTGTAAAACGATATTCATGAGAAACGATACCTATATCATGTATCCAACACGATAACGTAATAAATACGCAAAAAACTGACGATATGTCAAAGCCGGTTCAATGTTGAAAGACCCAACTTAACTGTAACAGACATAATTATGTAATGTAGTAATAATGTTTCATTATGAATAGGTATTGAATTTAATACAGGATCACATCGTAAGAACTTTTACTAAATTATTTATGTTATAACCTCGTTTTAAACTTCATTCGATGTACACACAAACAATTTGAAAAGCCAAAATTTTCTTACGTATAGTATAAATGGCATTAGGTATAGTCGTATGCGTAGGGTTTCTAAAAAGTTTAGGTACCGAACTTCTCACAGGAATCAAGTTTCAAATAACGGCTAGTTATTAGGCAGTTTATCAGAGTGTGTGTAGTTAACCTTGCAACCCATTCGATGAGAAATAACACGTTAGTAAATGTGTACAGGGAATTTTGGCTATATCAGAAATCGGCATGTCATTGAAAACTATCTTCATTTTATTTCGTACTAGCTTTTGCCCGCGGCTTCGCCCGCGTAAATTTCCCACGGGAACAGTGGTTTTTCCCGGGATGAAAGGTACCCTATGTCCTTCTCCATACTTCCAGCTATGTGTATGCGAAATTTCAGGAAGATTGGTTCAGTAGATAAAGCGTGAAGAGGTAACAAACAAACAAACAAACAAACAAACTCACTTTCGCATTTATAATATTAGTTAGGATACGGCAGAGGTCTATCGATCTGTTTATCAGCATGATGCAGGGAGTTTGGGTTTCTAAACCGTTTGTCTGACACGACAATGTCTACAATGGATCCCTTAAGATCCGCAGACAAATAACAACACTTTGATTAGAATAACTTTTAATAGAATTAAGTACTTACCCCTTGCACAGGTTTCGGTTCAGCGACGTGATATCCTCCAACTTCAATTAAATTTGAAGGTAATAAGTTAGATCCAACTAAGGCTGAACTTTGATAAACCAGCGTTACTTTTACTTCACGGGCTAATTCTTCCAATGAAGGAACAGGTCCTAAATGCTCTTCTATTGTTTGTTGATCTATTCTTTGAGTAAAATATGTATGAACAGAAAATGTGCAGAGCAACTACGCTCTGCTGCCAGAAAATGTGGCAGAGAGAATCCGGACAAACGAAGCGGCGGGAAGAATTCTGTACCGGAACTTTACCGGGAAAAAATCTACCGGTAAAATTCAGTACCGGGAAAAAATCTCCACGCGACACCACGCTTGTCCGACTAGAATCTAACTTAAGCTATACGCAGTCTGCTACCACCGTAGCTTATGAAGGGAGCTACAGGGCCCTATATGATAACCTAACCTATAAATTAAATACAATTGAACACTTACCAAATTAAATCTTCTTTCTCTTCGGATCCAAACTTGAGTGTCTTCGGGAAGGGGGAATTCCTAATCACCCTACCTAACCCTTGAGATCTCAATTCCCCATAACAACTAAATAGATTTCTTCCCGTAGTTTCCCTCGGGAACAGCCAGATGTGAACAGCCAGCCACGTTTCACCTCTCACAAGAAAAAGTCACAATAACAGAGTTTTTCACAAACACAAATTCAATAGTTATTTGACAAACAGGAAATTCACAATTATCACTCAAACTAAACAACAAGCAAAAGACGCGAGACCGCTCCGCGTATTAAAATCAAACCGATATCGCCCTGGACAATGCAATGGCGGACGCCATTCACGCTAGCAGTGTGAAAACCCCGAACGCCCTCTGGCGGCAGCAATGCGAAACGCCCGCGTTTAGTTTTACCCAATATATTACAAACATCCCCCCGTCCCGGTCTGAGAAGCAGACCGCTAGCTTACTCTACGGGAAGGCGGGCGAGAGAGGTCACACCTCGCCTTAAAATCGAACCGTCGACCAACACCTCAGCCACACGCGGAGTGCCATCTCCGCCAAGAATCAAACGTAATATGCGAGCTCGTCGCCAAAGCAATGAGGGCAAATTTGCCTCTTTTAACAATACTAAATCACCCTCCCTGGGAGGCTCAGTCCTGTCTGTCCACTTCACTCTTTGCTGCAGCAAATGCAAATATTCAAGCGACCAGCGACGCCAAAAGTCCTGGCTCATTTGCTGCAACATTTGAAAACGCGACAACCGATATACGCGTTCATCCTTCCACGGGTATTCGGGCAGGGCATTCAACGGCCCTCCCACCAAAAAAATGACCAGGGGTGAGAGCTTCCAAGTCATTTGGATCTGGAGATAGCGGACAGAGAGGACGAGAGTTGAGGACCGCCTCAACTTTACAAAACACTGTGGCCAGCTCTTCAAAAGTTAGAGCCGTTTCTCCGATAATGCGGCGGAGGTGGGTCTTTGCGGATTTCACAGCCGCTTCAAAAATCCCTCCCCAATGGGGGCAACTTGGGGGACTAAACTTCCAGGTTATTCCCCTTTGGGCAGCAATTTGACTTAAACTAGTACAATTTTTATCAATAAACACAGAAACATCCTTAAGATAATTTACAGTTCCTTTATAGTTTGTGCCATTGTCAGACCTAATAAGGGAAGGTAGACCTCGACGCGAAACAAAGCGATCCAACGCGGCGACGAAGGCCTCCGTAGTCAGAGCCGATACCACCTCCAAATGGACAGCCTTGGTGGCCAAACAAACAAATACACACAAATAGCCCTTCACAATACGGGCATTACGAAAGGGAGAAGCCTTGATCGAAAAGGGACCGGCAAAATCGGTTCCAACGCCGTCAAACGGTCTCGAAGGTCGGATTCGATCAGCGGGCAAATCACCCATCTGTGGTTGCATCGTGGATGCCTTCAACCTATAACATGCAATACATCGAAACAGAACACTACGGATTGCTCTTCGGGCTGACAAAATCCAAAACTCGCGTTGCAAGATAGCCAACAAAGCATTGCACCCAGCATGGGCGTTACGAAATGTGTCGATCAGACACCAAAAGCTGCACCAAGGGTCCGCCCTTGGGCAACAACAGAGGATGGCGAGTCTCATATGGAAGATCCGCCTTCCGGAGCCTGCCTCCAACCCGAAGAAGCCCATCCGAGTCGATGTACGGGTTCAAACGAGCGACCGCGCCCTTCAACTTAGCGCGTCCGTCGCGCAAGATACGAAGCTCTGACTCAAACCGTCCGGTCTGCACGACACGGACCCAATGCAACAATGCGCTCCGGCGCTCTTCTGCACCTGCAATCGGCTCCAACCGCTTTGCCTGTGGGTTTCTACAATTATGTATGAAACGCTTAATCCAACTGGTAACACCCAGAAGCTTATCCAAGCTGCTATACCGAGCAAGTAGCCAATCCGGCTCCGACGTCGTCTCAGCGACTACAGCATGTACACGGAGCCCAGTCAAATTCAAAGAAGGAACATCTGTCTGACAGACAGGCCAAGAAGTTTCTGATCCCATCAGCCACTCTGGACCCCACCAGAGCGGGTGTGACACCAATTCTGGTGCCGTACAACCTCGGGAAGCACAGTCCGCTGGGTTAAGCTCTCCCGGCACATGTCTCCATGTTATATCAATTCCAATATTTTGAATTTGGGAAACCCTGTTTCCAACAAAAACCTCCAAGGTATGTGGGGCCGCGCGCAACCATGCAAGCGCGACCTGGCTATCCGACCAGGCGAAGATGTCCCGTATCTCGACCGTGGCCGCCAGCTCACTGGCAACGTGATGCAACAATTTAGAGAGAAGGTGAGCTCCACTCAACTCAAGCTTGGGAATAGTCAGCCTAGTCCTGATGGGGGCGACCTTGCTCTTCCCTAACAAAAGCGAGACATTGACCCGGCCATCGGCGTCAACTGTCCGCATATAGACTGACGCGGCGTAGCCTCGCTCCGACGCGTCACAAAAGCCATGCAGGCTGGCTCGATATTTCCCGGGGGCAATATTCGACGAGGCAAGGCAATCCGATTGACTTCCTTAATCGATGAAAACAACTCGAGCCAATCATCCAATGGAGGACCAAACAGCGGCTCGTCCCACGAGACGCCCAAAGTCCAAAGTCTCTGAAGAAGACACTTCGCAGAGAATATCACTGGACTGATCCAACCGCTTGGATCAAACATACGGGCTATTACGGACAACACCGTTCTCTTAGTCCAGACCTTTGGTATTTCCAAGTCCACTTGGAATGTAAAAATATCGGTTAGCGGCTGGTACTGCATGCCCAGCACCGCTATCCTGTTGGGATCATCCACATCCTCAAACAGGTGAGGGTTCTGTTGGTGATCCTCCGGGATCCCTTCTAGAACTTTAGGCTCATTAGACAACCACTTACGTAGCTCGTAGCCACCTGTCTTCAATATTTCAATCAATTCATCCCGCAGTAGGAGGGCCTCCTCAATACTTTGGGCTCCGGTGCACACGTCATCAACATACAAGTCACGTGACAGCACGGAAGCCCCACGGGGAAAGCGGATCCGTTCCCGCTCTGCCAATTCAAGCAATGATCTGATGGCGATATAGGGACTAGATTTCAAACCATACGTGTTTGTGTTGAGTTCATACACCGTCACAGGATCCTCAGGGCGCTCACGCCAGAGTATCAACTGGAATCGCCTGTCCTCAGGATGTATGACTGTCTGGCGGAACATCATCCGGATGTCCGCGCCAAAAACCACTTGATGTCTTCTAAAGTTCAAGATGATGTCAATTATGTCCCTATGCAATTTGGGACCCGAATGCAAACACAGATTCAACGAAACTCCGTTCGAAGTGGGTGCGGACCCATCAAAGACAGTCCGCAACTTGCCCGTTGAGGCCTTCACCACCGCGTGGTGGGGCAAAAAATAATGCTCAGTTGAGCTCCAATCAACTCGAGCCGGAGACATGTGACCCAAATCCTCGTACTCGCGCATAAATTCAATATATTTATCGCGAAGTACGTGGTCACGCTGCATACGTCGCTCCATGGACAGCAGTCGTTTCTCCGCAAGCGCCCTACTTTGCCCTAGGCTAGGACGAGAGGCAACAAAGGGTAACCTAGTTACAAACCGACCGGAGGGCAACCTCTCCGTGGTCGATCGAAAAAGGGCTTCGCACTCAGCGTGTTCCGGATCCATCCTGGAACTCATAGGTGGCTCCTCCACCTCCCAAAACCTTTGCATGGTCTTGGCCAAGGACGCAGATGCGACGACCGGTGGCTCCTCCGCGGTGCCATTATCAAACACAGGGCCCATCAGGGCAAAACCAAAAATCGTAGACACTGCCATCAGTGAAGACGAACCCAGAGCCTTCTGTGTACCCAACAAAATCCAACCCAATACGTCCGAGCCCAGGAGCAAGTCCACTGGGCCGGGATGAAAGACAAAGGGGTCGGCCAAATCCAGACCCGAAACCAAAGACAACACACCCGGCGGTATGTCTGTCGAGGGGTGCCAACCCGCAATGGTATCCATTACCATAGCCGAAGTCGTGATCCTCATTGTGGAGGACTTCAGCGAAGAAAAGGTGACAAGTGTCTGGCCCGTCAGACACTTCACCTGTATGCCACCAACTCCAAGAAGTGGCACAGGCGAGTCTTCCACGACTAAACCTAACTGGCGTGCCACTCGAGTGGTAACCAAACTGCTTTGAGCCCCTGAGTCCAACAGAGCTCTCAAATTAATGGCTTCCCCCACGACCCCATACGCGGACCACCGCGGTAGGGAGCAGAACCGTCCGCGGCTCTGTCCCAGCAAGGAGCAAGCTAGTTACGGGCTCCCCACTCTCTCCAAACCAGGGGCGCGCCACTGACCCGGATAATATGGCGGGCGAGTGCACATCCCCATTTGAGGGGGGGCAGAACCCGCGGCCCGGCCATACATATGGTACGGCGGGTGGTACTCCAGCCGTGGGTACTCGTGCAGCGGCGGAGAAAACCGCTGCGGCTGCATGTGTTGGGCATTGGTAACCCGCGTGGAGGGGGGTGTCCCCACTCTCACGTCCGATCTAGGGCCCCCGCCCATGGGGGCCCTATCCGGGGCCTGGCCAGCTACATACTGGCCATGACCTTGGGGCGCGTGGTCCCGGTCCGCCAAGACCCGCGCAGGTACGCGACCCCCTCCCGAGGGGGTGCGACGAGCGAAGCCGCGTCCTCCGTCCGGTGGTGGAGGGCTTCGCGCAGGAGCGCCCCCGCCCATAGGGACCCCTGCCTCAACATCCGGGTGCCATCCCCGTTGCGGTTCATGCAAAGCATCGCGTGGTGCCGCCCACGGCATGCACTGCATGGTATGGCACTGGGACAGTCACGTGCATAGTGACCGCCCAAACAATAAAAGCAAAGTTCATGCCGCTTTGCCATGCGGCGCCTATCTTGTACTGGCAGTCTCTGCCAGTCCCTGCATTGTAGCAGGCTGTGGCCCATCCGGCCACATTGCAGGCAGTCCGCGTCCCTCGCGACTGCTGCCGTGTGCGCAACCCGCACACCAGCTCCACGCGGTGACGGTTGCCGTCCCTGTTGGGGCCTACGTTCAGGCGCTCTGGATGGCGCTGAGTCCGTCATGGTATTCTCAGCCGCCCGTGCCTCAAACTCCAAAAACTTCACCAAGTCAGTGAATGTTGGTAGGGTGGTGCTATCCCGTTCCGCATTCTCGCGCTCAAATCGCGAGCGGATGTCATTGGGTAATTTGCCCAATACAATGTGCACCAGCAAAAAGGACCATTGGTCCACCGGCAGCCCCAGTGTGCGGAGCGCGCTACAGGCCACTGTAACGGGCGTGAGCAACTGCAGGCGCAACTGTGCCCTGTTGGCCACCTTGGGCAGGGCCATCAACTGTGCGGCGTGCGCATCCGCTAACAAACGTAAGTTTTGGTAGCGGGAGTTCAACAACTCCCAAGCCGTATCGTACTGGTCGTCCTCCACCCGGAGGTGCTGGATGAGCGACCGCGCTTCATCCTCAAGAGTGGAGAGGAGGTAGGCCATCTTCTGGGCCTTCGACAAATCCTGTCGTGCTACGACCAGGGACTCAAACATATTTTTATATGCTACCCACTCCTCCATCCTACCCCCAAAGTGGGACAGCTGAAGGGTGGGGAGCCGACCAGTAACCGCTGGTCCTTCCTGTCTAACAGGTGTGCGAGGGGCTGGTCCGCCAGCCTGTCTCGCCCTTATTGCGGTCACCGCCTCCGCGATATCATCGTGCAGACTCAGGATCTGGTCCATGTCCGCCATGTGACCTGCGTAGGCCTCCGGGGTAAGATCGGCTTCGGTAAGCGCCGCCATGGCCGCTTCCGCGCTAATCAATCGTGAGTGGAGGTGATCCGCTCTTAGCAGTATGGCGCCCTCCCTGTCCTTCCGGGACAGGAGTCCTCCGGCCGTCACAAACCATCTCAATTCGTTGGCGAGTGTCGCCCTAGCATTGGAGGCCTTCGCCATCGCGTCAAGTCACAAACAAAAAATAACAAAAGGTAAATAAAAAACAACAAAATCAAGCAACTACACGAAGAACCGCGGTAGGTATGAGAATGGCACAAACCCGGAACGCACGGTACAAACCGCAAACAAATACAAAAAAGGTTACAAATATTCTTATACAAACAAACTAAGAAAAATCTAATAATTTTTACAAACAATTAATTATTTTTTACAAACGAACAAATAGAGGGTAGATAAACTACGCTCTGCTACCAGAAAATGTGCAGAGCAACTACGCTCTGCTGCCAGAAAATGTGGCAGAGAGAATCCGGACAAACGAAGCGGCGGGAAGAATTCTGTACCGGAACTTTACCGGGAAAAAATCTACCGGTAAAATTAAGTACCGGGAAAAAATCTCCACGCGACACCACGCTTGTCCGACTAGAATCTAACTTAAGCTATACGCAGTCTGCTACCACCGTAGCTTATGAAGGGAGCTACAGGGCCCTATATGATAACCTAACCTATAAATTAAATACAATTGAACACTTACCAAATTAAATCTTCTTTCTCTTCGGATCCAAACTTGAGTGTCTTCGGGAAGGGGGAATTCCTAATCACCCTACCTAACCCTTGAGATCTCAATTCCCCATAACAACTAAATAGATTTCTTCCCGTAGTTTCCCTCGGGAACAGCCAGATGTGAACAGCCAGCCACGTTTCACCTCTCACAAGAAAAAGTCACAATAACAGAGTTTTTCACAAACACAAATTCAATAGTTATTTGACAAACAGGAAATTCACAATTATCACTCAAACTAAACAACAAGCAAAAGACGCGAGACCGCTCCGCGTATTAAAATCAAACCGATATCGCCCTGGACAATGCAATGGCGGACGCCATTCACGCTAGCAGTGTGAAAACCCCGAACGCCCTCTGGCGGCAGCAATGCGAAACGCCCGCGTTTAGTTTTACCCAATATATTACAAACAATAACAAATTATAATACAAATAAAATAATGATCGTTCTATTCTCTGATATAAATTTGGCTTAGTTCCTCCTTCTAGGAATATGAATTGCACAAATGAAGGATTATAATTTATGCCCAATCGTCGGTAATGCCAAGGAGAACCATATGTGATGTGATTCCAACGACAGGAGCATTTAGTTTGTAAGCCAATCCAAGACCACAGTCTGTATTAAACACTTCCACAAGCACTACATCAAATTTGACCTTAGATTTCACCAGGTTCTGAACGTTTTCATCCGATAACATCAATTTACAATTGGCAATACCGGAATTTACTAAGAATAAGCTAATATCAATAATAGACTTATATGACCTGTGTATTGTGAACACATTTTGCAATATTTTGGATTTCCCGGCCAAACTTATATCGTGATAATGTGTTTCATTAAAATTGTTGGGAAAATGGGAAATCACAGTCACATTGTGTCCTCTTCTGACTAATTCTTGAAGGTACGGCTGGAATCCTATAAAATGGCTTTTCCCTTCGAATGGTAAAACTGCTAATATGTCGAGAGTATTCACTGGTTTAGATGTTATGGCTAAACTGACGAGAAGAGCAAATTTTACTAGCGCGCGCATTTTGTGCCCGCACTCCGCACTGTGATAGTAATGAATACTAACTGAGGAGTATGCATTCACGCTCTGACAATGATCCTAACAAGCATGACCATTCTAAAGATCATTGTATTACTTTATAAATTGATATGTTCATAATGAAATATGCTATATCATTCTGTTAAATGATCATTCCTAGATCAGAAATTCGGAATTCCTGAATTAAATGACAAAATGACGTCAATAAAATTACTTATTTGTTTGTACTTGTATTAGGTTATTGTAGTAAGATGTAATGATCCTTAAAGATATGCTGTCAACTGCTTTGTACTTACTTCACTCGTTCTCTAAGTTGAGAGACAAATAAGTTAAATTTATCTTTTTCCTTACGAGTGTGTTACTCTGGTACACAGAAATTTGAATAATCTGGTAACTGATTAGATGACGCGCAGAGAAGACCTCTATCTGTGATTTATACTGATTTATTGATGGTAAAATGTTCGTTGGAACAAGCAGCGTAAACACAGTGGATGTGGCATCAGCCAATGTTCAAGTAAAACCAAACTGAGACAATTCTCGGTCTGGTTTTACTTGAACATTTTAAGCATTATTGTAAAGAAAATAATAGAGCATAGATAATATGACAAATGTTTTGTATTTTACAAATCTAAACAATAACAAAAATAAATACGCAATACCTAACCATTAGGTATAGTATATCCATAAACTTGAAATAAATAACAGTCACAAAGTTTTCTATTAAGTACCGCCCCGAGTCGAGTAGAGATTCTTTATCAAAATTATCGAGGCTAAATACTCGATCATATTTCTCACTTTTCACCATTGTACCCCAGCCTTGGCTTGACTTCTTTTCTTTGGCATTTCATTCAAATTTCACTCTCTTAGTTCTTCTCTCTTCAGTAAATGCTGCTTGATTTTCAGTTTCAGGGCGGCAGCAGCAACAACAGCATACGGATAATATCTTATATGCAACAAATCCTAAAATATAAACTACTAGCCCTACAAAAGCGAGCACGTCAAGTTGTAGTTGTTGGTACAGGGGCAGATTTACAGATGTCGCTAGCAAGTTTGGCGCGCCTTGGTATCTTGCTACGTATTCAGTCCAGTAGATGGCGCTTTCGATGGGAGATATTGGACGGTCATGCCACAATCTGGAGACAAGTTTTGCTTTTTGCTGCCACCTGAAAAATACGAAAATATGGAGTGAAATTTAGTTATACTGATCCTTGCTTTCGAGAGGTTTAGAGTTATGTTTACTTAGACTTTAAATAATGCACCACAGGGCTCAATGCAAAATTTTGACATCTTTTCTAGCAGATCAATGTATGTCTATGTGTGTAGATTTTTACCCATTTGCCTGATTATATTTACCTTGGATCTAGCACTTCATTGATAGCATCTAACAGATATTCCTTCTTAAAATCCTGGTAAGATACAATAGTTGCCATTCCAGCGTCTTCCAGAGCTGCTGCATTCCCGTACTGGTCTCCGAACAGCGGGATAGCTACTACAGGTATAGCAGCATCTATTGCTTCGATTGTACTCAATATGCCTGCGTGGGAGATGAAAGCCTTCACATTTTCATGACCTGGAATGTAAGATTTCATTTTATAAAGAGTTGAGTTGTTGTGAAACTTCTGCTGCTTATATGCGTGGCATAAGACAAACGTGTCTTTTAAATTTTTTAAATCTCATTTTATCTTTCTGGATTCTCACAAAAATAAATTAGTTAGGTACCAAAAAATATTACTTATTAGTAGGTATGTAATTTTGTGTACCTAAATCAAATGATTATAGTGTAACACATGGAAGTAATCAGTACTTTGTACGAAGTACTTATTACTTCCATGGTGTAACATTGTACAGACTTGACGATTTCACGGTTGAGTAAGTGACTACCTCTGTAATGCAGATCGTCCCCGATTGATTTACAAAGCAACTTTCAATTCAATCTTATTTGGATTACTTACGCAATATGTCATATTGCGGGAACCATCTCATAGTCATGACGTTCCTCGGCAAATCCAAGTTTCCCCCGTCCCATTTCCATAGGATTCTTAGCGGCAATTTTCTGAACGTTGCCAGCAGTTCATTCAATTTCTCCGTCGGCAGCGTTGAGTCTTTCACCGTTGAGCCTAAGTTGACGTAAATCACCCCGTGTTCTGCCTCGTTTATGAATCTCTCGATTTCCTGAAACATAACAGAGAGAATTTCATTAATTTTCAACCGATTTCGATGAACGGCTAAGAAATACAGACGGCTATCGCTAAGTGTGAACTAATGAATTCAAATGTTTATTTGAATAACCTTCTTGAACGAAGTTCTTAAATTTATTGTTTGATTGATTGAATAACCTTAACATACATGGTTTGTTATAGACACTTTAAAATACGTTTCAACTGAAACCGTTATACCGCTTAAAATATGTATAGGTAAACCTATATGAGTGAGCATTCAAGTTATGTGCTATTTTATCAGCAAGATTATTAAATCTATATACCTAAATTAATCTTCAAAATGTCTTTCTAGTCAGCATTGACAAGGTACAGTACTTTTTTATATGACTTAGTAGGTATAAAAAATTTGGGTAAAACTTGATAGAAGAAAGGTTATTTGAGTTGTGATCTTTCTTTTTTTTGGAATGACTCTTTTCTTTTGATAAAAAATATGACAAAAACAACATTGTGGCAAAGTTTTGCATTCACAATGTTAAGAGGATAAAATGTTGTAGGTACAATGTATAATTTTAGGTCCCTAGGTATTGTGTTGGCATTAACACTTATAGACGTTAAAATATGGCTTGACATCTCGTAGCTAAGTTGAATGTCACGACGACGTTCGTCTTCGTTTTATCAGCTGCTTTGCTTACCAGTAAACTAAGTAGGTAGGTTAGGTACTAATTAATTCAAATTGTAAACGGTCTTGTATCTTTAAAATTTAATAATAATTTTCAACTTTCTGAACCCCGCGTCTGTACCTAAAATGTTGGTTTAGCTAATATAAAACTAACAAAATCGAAAAAAATATTTTAAAGAATGAATTTTTCTTTTATATTTATGATAAAACTTGATAGAAAAGGCTTTTTGCAAATAAGGAGGCACAGAGAGACAAGAAATAGAAGAAATATAATCATTTTATAAACTACCTAAATAAATGTTTCCATGCTGGTCTGGGAGCAAAGAAAACGATTGTGCCAGCTGCTTCTCTTCCCGCGCAGATTGTTAAAGTCTTATCAAGAACTTAAGTTTACTTAAGTTTTAAACTGGGGATTCTTATCAGGTGCTAGCAATCTGTCACTATATCTCAATCTCCATTCCATCAGTAAGTCAACTATTCAGCTAAGCGTGGCCTTCCAGTCTCACGACTCTTGGCTTTGTCTTTTCCGTAAGGGATAAAGACGTGATACAGTTTATTACGTATCTGTACCTAAATAAATCTGTAAAGTAAACTAAAGAATTCAAAAGTCGAAAAAATAGCAGTCAGTTCTTTTCCAAAAAATATTTCTGTATACCTACTTTATAACTTTGTAAAATATAACCGTAGTATGTATCACCACAAAACGATAATCATTTCATTTTGTTTAGTTTTGTAATTTTATTTTTAATTTATTTTCCATACGGTACCCACGGAAGACCAGCCTTGTAGATTAACACCACGACAGTGGTTACCAATTTGGTACATGTACACTTAAATACTAGTGGTTCTGTCAGAACAGTAGACCTCGCGAGCCCTTCCACGAAATAATCGATATTTTACCGTGTCCCTGGCTAAAAAGAGTTTTGAAACCAACCTACCAATGCTGGAAAGAAAGTAAAAAGTTCTCATATTTTACCCATAAGCCGAAACATGTTCTTGTGGTTGGTCAATACCACTAAAAAAATTACTGAAACCTGCCTTTTTTGCCTTAAATAATATAAAAAATAATATAAAAATAAATATAGACGGACAAATCACACAGATTGAGTTAGCCCCAACGTAAGTTCAAGACTTTACGGGATGCTAAATACTATATTTTATAACAAATACATATAGATAAATATCCAAAACCCACGTCAATCTGAAAAAGATTATTTTCCATCTTGACCCGAACGGGGATCGAACCCGGGACCTCTGGTGTAGCCGTCCGGGGCGTGATGACCGTTAGGCCACGGAGGTCGTCAGTCGTCAGAAATGCATTGTACCTATTGGTTATATGTATGTATATGTCATTTGTGCAACAAAATTAAAGTTCAAAAAAGAAAGTTCAATTTGAAATCGAATCTCTCTGATTAGTAAGTATGTAGGTATTATATATATTACTTTTTTTATAATAGGATTCTAATTATACAATGAAGTTTTTTGATATCAGAATTGTTTCAAGTGTTCAAGATAATTCTACCTTTGCAAAGCAATCCACAATACAATACCATTAACCAAATAAATACACACAATTCAAAGCCAAACGAAACAAAAAAAGCCATATGATTTTTAAGAACCATTCAATTTTATTTAATAAATAAAATCAAGTCACTCTTGTAAACGTATTAGCGATTTTGCGAGTATTAAAAGCTTTGCTGCGCCATCTATTGATTTTTTTGTGAACTATCGTATGAGAATCTATAACGTATGGATTTATAGCGGTTTTATTGAATTTTACTATGTTGTTCAAACATAAAAATGCGTCTTAATAAGAATAACAAAAATGTCTAATGACATTTTTGAATTATTTTTTAAATAGCTGAGATATGAGGTTTTTTTTATATATTTCAGCCATTTTTTTAAATTTCGAAAAACTGGCTCGACTAAAAGTTCTATAAAATTACCGAACCTGCTTACAAAATTTCATGAGAATCGGTTCAGAAATGCGACCTGTAGGCGATAACATCCGGACAGACAAAAGAATTTTCGGCTAGTGGAAACTGAGACGCTTCGCTCGCTGCGCTCGCTCGGTCGATTAGTACTTATTATATGCAATTGTAATATACCTAGTTTGTAATATTGTACTATAACAAATAACAGTTTTTCTTTCTTTCTTTCTTTAAGTTCTTAAAATAATAACATTAATCAGAGGAGTTTAGTCTCGGTACAGAGTTTAATCTTTGTACCTACCGTGATTTGTTGGATGTATTGATTTTTTATACACATTACATCATTGAAACAATAATGACTTCATATCTTACGTCATCTCGACCACACTGAAATCTGTAAATACTCATTTGCTCCATGGAAATTGTCTTTTCTATAGAAAATCATCAATACAATCAAGCCAAGTAACTAACTGTTAATGACAATACGGTTCAATGCACAGAGAATGCATAGGTAAACAGTGTCCATTGTGATAAGTTCGTAATAATTTATACATATTGACATGTTATTGTACTTCGTATAAGATTAGCGACAAAGTGAATAGGTACCTATTGCTTTTTGTTGAGAAACAAGTAAAATAGAATACCTACCGTAGGGATTATTTTCGGAGGTCTGACATGAATACCACCAATGTCAATGACATTATCCGGTCTTGCAACACCGCCGAAGACTGACTGATGCGTGTTTACAAACACTAGACTTGCATTCAACGCTATGCTCTCCAAAGTAGGCAAATCGTCTCCAAGGAACTTGTATAAGTAAACATGATCCGTCACTTGGGAGCCAACATAGTACACCCAATTAGATATGTGATACAATACATAACTCTTCAGTCGCTCGAAAAACCAAGGCTCTCTTCCGTAGGGCAGGCCGGCTTGAGTTACATGCGCCGAGTTGAAACTGATACCTAGTCTGTTATATTGCCACGGCTGGAGCGGCTGAGGGTTGAATGCGATATATGGGGCACTCAAATTCGCGGCCAATGCCAGGCCACAGTCACTGTTATACGATTCCACAAGTATCACGTCGAATCGAGGTCGTGTTCTTATCATATGCAGGACGTGATGGTTGTTCATAAGCGTTTTGCAGTCATCGTTGCCGCTTTTCGTTGCGACAAGCGTCTCGAACGGCAGCCGCGATATCTCGTTCACGACTACTGATTCAAAAGATAATCCTTTGTACACCTGTTTGTCACTTAACAACACTTCTTTGTAGGACGCCGGGACATCCGGCACTTGGAAATGGCTGATGAGAGTCACTTCATGGTTTCTATTGGCTAATTCTCGGAAAAGTCCTCTGTACGTGAGGTAATTGTTTCGGTCGAGGGAGGGGAATATACCGAGTATTTTGTAACAGTTCGCGGTGACGATGATCGCGATAAATAGGAGGGTGGAAAGCGTGTGTTTTACCATGACTGATGCAAACGCGTTCGTTTCGTTGCACAGTTAGATGGTTACTAGGGCGTAAATGGAAGCCGTCTTGCGTGGTTGTCTAATAATAGAGGTAGATATGAGGTAATCGTGACGCCGTGGTTATTTCGTAAGAACCAGAAATATTAGGTGACTCCGCGCGGCCGTCATCGCGACCTCGACCGAAGGAGGCGTGCTTCTTCGCCGACTAAACTATTTTTACTGAGCCCAAACATGCTCTCCAATTAACATATTGATTGCAGTTCCGTTTATTGTGTGGCTATGGTTTGGTCGATCGCGCTAAAAGTATCGCAATATTGATTGTAAATTCGTTTTATCTACATTCATTGTATCGGTTTATTTTTCAATAAAGGTGCTTATCGCAGATTTGTTTTATGATAACGATTTGCTTTTTGTAATAATTTTTATAAGAATATTTTCTTACATCAGGTGATATGATGGATCTAATATAAATAGGTCAAGTACTTACATACCTAAACTTATATTTTTTATTATTAGGTATTTAATGTGATTATACAGATATCATTGGGTTAATTAATGTAGTAGGGAGGGATAGTATTTAATTAAGAAAACGTTTTCTATTTAATATTCTTTTTACAATTTCTTCGTTCTTTCACTATTCGATATTTCAAATAGGTACTTAGTACCTACCTAATCACTTTGTAGGAGCTGAGTCACTAGGTCCGGTGTTCGATCCCGGATTTATTGGTGGTCAAGATGTAAAATGGACATCGACCTAATGTTTATGAAAAGTGTATTGTTGAACTTTATGATTTGTGTGTTTGTGTTATTTACAATTACTTACTTCATTCTCTTTTCCTACAATGGGCATGAGATGCAAATTAGTCTTGTTATGCTAATTAAATGGGTTTGATGGTCCAATGCCGTTCCTATATTGAAAAGTATTTTTACTCAATTGATTTTATTTAGGAAGACAATTAACTAATTGGACTTGATACTTATTTCGCTCTACAGAATAAAGGTTCATTATACTAAGTAAGTACTTACCTATAAAATCTTCTTCCTTCTTATGGAATGTGTTATTATTACTAACACTGGTGTTGTGATTCTTGGTCCGAGGTGTAAGATTTTATCCAAGTCGCCTAAAGGCATCTGACATGTCTTTTACGACTACCGCCATCTAGTGGCAGTAGCGGTATACACACTAACTAGTTAATTAACAGTCAGCCAATGTGCAGGTTTCCTCACGATGTTTTCCTTCACAGGAAGCAAGTGATGGTCTATGAAAACTACCATACATGAGTCAGATTGGTATACAAACTCATGTGGCACAGGTAGGATTTGGACCCGGGTCCTATCCAACCGCAGGCGGGTGTCATAAGCGCTTGGCCACCACCGCTTCGCACCTATAAAATGATGGTGGGAAAGAACATAGAAATGAGTTGTGTGAAAAAGACGAAAAATCCTCAGATCGATTATTACGCGAAAAAAACAATTCGTTTTTTTGCGAATTTTTAACGCTACTCGTGCGTGACGAGACTGTACATAAGAGAATGATCTATGGTCCATTTATTCATAATGAGCGATTTTTCTGACATCTCAACAGATGGAGTTTTATTGAAAGCCGAGTTGTAATAATGGCTGTACCAATATTGTGCGCTTTTTATTGGCAGCCAAAAGCAGAAAAAAATCACCTAACAGTTTGACAGTTGCACAAATCACAATATTGATACTTTTTATAGATGTTTTTTTACGTAAGTTTTTTTTTTTAATGAAATTTTGCTTTTTGTATGGAACTTTTTTTCTCGCCTTTGCTTAAGCGCCATCTATAAAGTCATCTGGAACTATTTTTTTTTAATTTGGGTCTCGGAAAATCCCTCGTACTTTTTTTGAAAATAGATCAACCCTAACCATTCTATAGTATATCATTGCATTCTAAAGTAAAACATTTATTATCCACGAAAGTATTTAATTTATATTGTTGTAAAATCACAAAAAGACATGGTACGATTGTTTTCATAATAGGACTATTATGAATAAATGGACTTTAGATACCTACCGACTCAGACATCACTTGATACCATTGAATTATAAATAAATAGTTCGTTGCTTGATACTGAAGGGCGAACTCTTTGTCAAGCCAACATCAATATTTATTATGGTAAATGGTTATAAAGTTCAATATAACTCTAAACTACTTACACGCCCTTGTAGACATGTCTAATCCGAGGAGTTAGTAATTCTTGAAATCATATTTCCGTAGTTATTTATTTGAAATCTTTCCAGTCGTCTTTCTTTTTGATAACAATATTTAGATTTGTCGTAAATGAGTAAAGCGTAGATACTTACTTCCGTCTCAAAGTTAAATAATAAAAGAAATGCCTGTACATTTAACAAGAACCGTTTGTACTAATGTAACAACGAATGTTGGGTGAAAAATGAATAAAGTTATCAATCCTGAGGAGGGAATAATTGAGAGGGGCTACAATCGAGATATGATGGATCTCTCACCTCTCCGACCCATCGAACGATCTTCAAAGGGTAAATCTATATTTAAGTGCTTCGGAGTTGGTGTAATTACATTTTTATATTGTCGGGAAGGGAGCTGTGCTAATGCCTCTTACAAATTCGAATATAATAGAGAGGCCGGCCCTTGGTTTGAGATCTTTTTCAGAGAAATTTTTGCGAAATCAGTTGTTAATCAGCGAATACTTATCACTTTTGTATTCTCGTTATGTTTATTTTACATATATCGGCCAGTTCTTCTTCTAAAGGTGTGTCTAAAACTAGTGAAGAAGTCCTTCTTGTCCTGTCTCTGCGGAACAGCTCAGCAGCATTCGCGTACCTGGTCCATTCTCGGATGTTTCGCAACCAAAACTTGCCTTCTTCCTCCATCTCACCTTTCTCTTTCCATCTGCCACTTAAAAAACTTAATCATGTTCTGAATTTCACAATTAGTGTTTTTATGTTTACAGAAAGACAGATAAATTTTAATTAGTTAACCTATATTATCCCACTGTTGGTCAAAGGTCTCCCCCGCATGAATATTATAAAAATTATATGCTGTAACGATTGAACCGTATCTGGTCTAAATAATTAAAGTGTTTTGATAAAAATATGAAGTGTTGAGGTCATTATTTTGTTAAGAAGTCTCTCTCTCTCTCTCTCAGCCGAAAGACGTCTACTGCTGGACAAAGGTTAAGAAGTCTAGATAAAAGTAATTAAGTACTTACTTATACCAAATTAAATATTATTATCGAACTGCATACCTATCTTTAGTTTGATGTCGGGGAATATATTTATAGTTATTACTTTGGTTTTATTTGTAAGTCAGTAGACCTCATACATTATTTGGGAGTCACTCAATTCTAATGACAAATAGGTACTTAGGTACGAAAATATTTATTTTGATAGGTAGTACATGTGTTCTTTGCATCATTTCAAAAAGGGTTTCTTTACATATAAACAGTGGATGACAGACCATAATCCTCGCTAATCCAATCGATCGAACGAAGTTAAGTTGGTAGGGGTAGGCGATTTTTTGAATAATGTCTTAATTATTGTAAAAAAATAAATAGCTTCTAAGACTGGTATCATAGTGCTGTCATAATCTTTACTAACGTAACGGTTTCTGAAGATGTTTCACGCAAAATCGCCTGCACGAGATAAAATTTTGTATACGTGCGACATTGAATTTTTCTCTTTTTTTCTATGTAAAATCGTCGTATCCGTCACGGCATTCGAGTCGATTTTACTGCAAAGCCACGCCAAAAGATGTGTTCCATCAACTTTACCGTCAAGTTTTCAGCCAGCCGTCAGCCTGCTGCGGTAAAATTATAGTTTTTTCCCTTTCACAAAAAAAAAAAACAATATTAATTGACACCCCTATTGGAAACCATACGAAAGTGTCTCGCCGCGGTGACAAAGCCAGCCTGCACAGACGCAATATACATAAATTGTCGTTTGATTGTAATTATACACTAACACCTACGTAAAACAACACTTATTCATATTATTAGCAAAGCTGAAGTAGGTATATATAATGATTTAAGTATATAAATAGCGGTATATAACCTAGCTGCAAGCAAACATACGGATTAGGTGGATGAGAACATTGAAACATTTTAAAAAGAAAGGAAAAAAAAGGGACCACGGAAATAGTCTCTTTAAATAAAGGAAAAAGAGAGTGAGCATTGGAGAGAGAAGGAGTTAGCAATGGAGAGAACTTCACCGACTAAAAAATCTTCAATTTGATGATAATAATGAGAATGACCTATTGGTCATTCTCATTATTATCATCAATATAATCATAATGGACAAGACAGTTTTCTATTATAATCGTCATCACGTAACTGACTTACATTTACAAAAGCTAAAAAAGTTCCTTCCAGATAAACCATAGCAAAGATAACATTGTGAGAATTTCGGTAAACAAAATTAGACTGAAATGGTGAATTCTAGGATCAATCTTTTTTCGTGATATTATTAGTAAAGCCTATTCATGGCAATATAATTTCTTATTATTTTTTAAAATAACTAAATTATCATCGTTTTATCACAAATTAACTTTAAGTCGCAAACTGAATGTACCTAGGTGAATTAATTTGAAACGGCTTAAAAATCTCAATATCTGCTATATTGCACCCAAAAACCTTCAAACAAACCTAATAATCGAAACAACTCCTTCAAACAACGAACCCAAAACATTCGAGCAAGCAGTAAATTTAAAGAACGATAATAAAACAGGGCATAACAAAGACGGGGCGGATAGAATTGTCCCTGAAGACGAATTTACCCGTAGACGAATTTGCGTGGTAAGCAAAAGTGCATATAAACTACGACAGGCGTGCCCTGGCATCCCATGCTTGCTTCATGAAAATGCAACTAGTAAGTGTGACTACGCTTAGTTCTATTTTTCTTCGCTCTTTTGACGAGCACAAAGTTAACGAGAACAGAAGGTTCTCTATTTTACAACTTTTTACCTGTCTGGCTTAGAGAGATGGTTTGGTATTATTAGAATATTACAAGCAACCAAACCATAATAATTTTGTAATAACTACAAAGGGTTTTGGACTGGAATATCTTATCATTCTAGATACACGTTCATTTGTTTATTAAGATAATAGGTTCTATTAGGATACGTACACAGTTTACGTAAGTATATTTTCTATGGCTGCCCGGTTACGACATGTGAAAGAAGTTATTTAAATTATGTAGCTTTTTCTTCCGATCATTATTGTCTTTGATGTAAACCTTCTGTTCCTCATCCAGTAGGAATACTGGATACTTTTACTCACTAATGCTATGTCATGCAATAATATTAATAAGCAAAAATATTTTTTTGGAATTTCTTGTCTGTCTGTCTGTCTTTCTGTCTGTCTGTCTGTCTGTCTGTCTGTATGTATGTACGCGTTTCACGCAAAAACTACTGGACGGATTTAAATGAAACTTTTTTTTTGTTGTATAGCTATTAAGCCTGGGCAACATATAGGCTATAATTGATTTTGAAAACTGGAACACCTGATGAAGAACCTCAACAGAACAGCTAAACTATAAGAAATATGGAAATGGTACCTTTGCAAAAGTTTATCAATCTGACGAGCATTTTCTGTTGACGTATAAAAATCGAAGATCAGGATCATGTGATGAAGAATACCAAGAGACCAGCTACACTATTACATATTTGGAAATGGCGCTTTAGCAAAAGTCGTTCAACCTGATGAGCATTTTCTGCTGACGTATAAAATTTAAGATTATGGAACATCTGATGAAGAACTCCAAGAGACCAGCTACTCTATAAAATAAATGGAAATGGGGCCTTAGCAAAAGTCGTCCAACCTGATGAGCATTTTCTACTGACGTATAAATAGACAGGACGCGGGATAGGACAAAGAGGGACTCGGGGTGGGAGTTGTTGTACACGGGAAATATGTAGATAACGAACAGACGAAGATCGTTTACTGAACACCGCGACTGTACTACGAGTACCTAAGTACCTAATATATTTCCGCGGGACACGGGATAACCAAATGGCTGAAACTTTGAGTACTGGAGTTTAGGTTACTACAGTTTGGAACACAGAATGATTTTTCATCTAAGCGAAAAATCACGCGGGCGAAGCCGCGGGAAACAGCTAGTTAATAATAAGCCAAACTTAGATTATGAATTTAATTTTATCATACAAGGAAAAGAATCACGTGAAACATACTCCCTTTATATTTATTGTAATATTTAGGATTAGGATAATAATGATGAGTTATTTATTTAAATTAGTGCTCATATTTCGAGTGTAAATTTTCCCCAAAATGGAGCTAAATTGTGATGTTGCGTATACAGAGACGGTAAAGTGAGTAATTAGCTTCGCTTATACATACACGTATGTTCCACTGAGTGCAAGCATCAGTAGCTTTTAGATTAATAATCTTCTGATGCATACCTACTATGTAATGTATGTGTGTAGGTACAACCTTACAGACTGATTCTTTAAACATTGATCAAATTTCTACAATATGATCAGCGAATACCTACAACTACTTCCAAAAGAAATTTATAGTAAAAGAAGTACTTAAAATTTCGACTTTCCATACTAAGTCCGATAAGCCAATTTGTATGGGAAAGCATAAAGATTTTGACATTTTTTTGCAATTAGTGTGTTCAATTTTATTATCCAAATCTGCTACGAAAGTTTGGATACTGTTTCAAGTCAACAATGCGAATTCACGTTCTTATTAATTGTTGTTCCATGTATTTATTTACAGTAAATTACTTGACAAATTCTTACCTAAGTGGCCACAACTCGCGATAGAGAGAGACTAGTGGAAGAAAAAGGGGGAGGCCTTTGCCCAGCAGTGAGACACAAAACCTACAGGCTTGTTAAGAAAAATACTGGATTTCCCCAGTAATAAATTAAGCAAAGTATTATCTTCAGCGTCAGCGTGGCCTGTCTCTGAAAGATAATCCTGATCAGCTTTAGATTTGATAATATTGGTTTTTCCAAATCATTATGACATTTAAGTCTATGTACTTACTTAGGTATAATTTAATTTTTATCTTATACAAATTTAAAATTGAAGGGGAAATTAATCAAATTAACGCTAATTACTTAATTATCTATTTATCAAATTTACGTCGCAATATAAATCAATGAATGTGATTCAAAATTCATTGATAACCTGATTAGATATGTCGTGGTATAAAATCATGGTTTCGACAATAATGTTTGTACTGACGTCAAAGAATTTTACCAAAAATGAGGCTGTTGGTAGTTGGTTTGGTTTTGGCCTTGGCTGTGGCCAGCTACGCTGAAATAAGCTCGGTTGAGGAGCTCAGTGTGTTCAACTACCACAGCAAGGTGGGAATTCGCGAAGCAGCCAGGATCAAGCAGTTGGAGGAATCAGCTGCCACATCAGGCCAGAGGATCGTTGGTGGATCGATTACTGATGTCTCTGCTGTTCCTTATCAGGTAAATATTTTACAAGGTCATGTTTATTTAACTGATGTGTACCTACTTTATTAGTATGTGCCTAAGTCATGAACGTTACATATCCTATAAGTATTTCTTGGTCAGACTATTCAGACTATAAATTATAGGCTGATTAAAAAATGCTTTGATTTATCTTGTTATTTCAAGACAAATACAAAGAATAGAAATTTCATTTATCTAATTCAGACATTCAGAAATCCTTGGGGAGGCCTTTGTCCAGCAGTGGACGTCTTTCGGCTGAGAGAAGAAGAAGAAGAAGAATTCAGACATTTACCAAATTGCGGCCCAAT
This sequence comes from Ephestia elutella, assembly GCA_018467065.1. Lineage (NCBI taxonomy): Eukaryota > Metazoa > Arthropoda > Insecta > Lepidoptera > Pyralidae > Ephestia > Ephestia elutella. Next base: position 10,918,695 of record CM031581.1, read on the forward strand.
TGAGAATACCTACCTGATGATATTTTTTTGTATTATTCCAACCATTTTAATCATAAATATTCTCAAATAACAAAAGCATACATCAAGCTTTTACGATCTATGTGAACTGGATTAAATTGGGTTTTGGGTCAAAAGGGACTTCTTAATACTGTATACTGTAAATGGGACAAATCTATATTTATAAATTTGGTTGTCTTTGCTGTTTAAAATCTACATATTTGTTGTAAAAGATTATTTGATAAAATTGATATGTGCCAATAATGGTTTTACTCAATATAATCATAGTATGGTCCGCATATTACATGCTGAATGTCATTATCTAGATATATAGAATGAATTGTCTTTTGTTTTGTAACTTATGCATTTATTTTGGTTACCAGGCCGGTCTAGTCATCCAAATCCTGTGGATCCTCACGTCAGTATGCGGTGGTTCCCTCATCAGTAGCAACCGCGTGGTTACCGCTGCTCATTGCTACAGCGACGGTGTCATCACCGCCCAGAGTTTCACCGTTGTCCTTGGATCCAATACGATCTTCTCTGGAGGTGTCCGTATTTCCACCAACAACATTGCTATCCATCCTCAGTGGACCCCCAGCACTGCTGCTAATGACATCGCCGTTCTGCGTATCAGCAGCGTCACTTTTAGCAGTAAGTAAATTTTGTTGATCAATACATAGAATCAGTAAGCTATCAGTTCATAATGTGATAGTTTTAGAGCATCTCTAGGAATAATTTGTATTACCAAGAACACTTTGTTGAAGTTTCTTTATTTCTCGGTTTGATATTTATTATAAGTGTATAATTTCAGACGTGATTCAACCAATTGCACTGCCTAGTGGTGCTGAGATCAACAACCTCTTCGTCGGTGAAGTAGCCCTCGCATCTGGATTTGGTCTCACATCTGACGGTAAGTGATGATGTTCAGTTTTTTTCAGCGCAATAATTTTCTGCAGTGGTTTTGAAAATTAAAATAAGTATTATACTTTAAAATTTGACGTAGAAAAGTGTCTAATTTATGTATAAATGATTTAAATTTGACAACAACTTGCCTTTGGACTTTAGAAGAATTCATCATATTATTAATTAAATTTGTTATTATTTATGACTTAAACTTATCAACACCAGACATTAAACATTGATAGCGTACATAAACATTAATCAAACGCCACGTGATAATATACGACATTTTTCAACAGCTGCAATAATTAAAAATATACTATTCATCAACCGCTTTTAGATCTATTTTCTACTAAATGCACTATGTGTACTACATCAAATCTTCTTATCTTGTTCAAAAAACGCTAAATGAATAAACTTTTCCCAGGTGGCAACATCGGCCAGACGCAGCAAATCAGCTCTGTAGACCTGACCGTGATCACAAACGCCGCTTGCGCCGCCGTATTTGGTCAATTCGTCCACGCTACCAACGTATGCACCAGCGGCGTTGGTGGTACCAGCACTTGCTCTGGCGACTCTGGCGGTCCTCTCGCTGCTTTCACCGGTGGCAGACGAGTCTTGGTGAGTCAATATCCATGGCCCAATGGTCATAACACCGGACTGTCACACCGGAGGGTCCGGGTTCGATCCCCGGTCGGGTCAAGATGAAAAGTGATCTTTTTCAGATTGGCCTGGGCCTAGGATGTTTATCTATATATGTATTTGTTATAAAATATAGTATCATTGAGTTAGTATCCCATAAACAAGTGTCAAACTTACTTTGGGGCTAACTCAATCTGTGTGATTTGTCCTTATATATATATATATATTTATTAGTCTTTATATATGTTTAAAATGCGACCTCAGTCTAGCTTTCTTTCTGTTTACTTTGAAGACACCATCGGTGTAACTCATCTTTGATAACGGATGCAAGTAGTCTTAAACAGAGGAGTTTGCAATCCAGATTCAGCCTAATTTGAAGACCAGAGGCCATATACCAAATGTAAAAATGTCGAAATATGTTATTTCATAAATGGAGAACATTGCACAAAGTATACTTGTTATAGTTACAACCTTATTGCATTTGCACACTATGATTTCCCTCAGATCGGAGTGACTTCTTTCGGAGCCGCAGCCGGTTGCCAGCTTGGATTCCCCGCCGCTTTTGCCCGTGTGTCATCATACGTTTCTTGGGTCCTCGCTCAGTAAAACATTTATTTTTATATTAAAAGATTTTTTAATGTATTCTAAAAGTTAATATCAATCATATTTAATATATACCTTTATTTTTGCGGTGTAATCGGTGAAGAAGATCAAAATGAGCGTTCAAGAAAGATATATTTCCACTCTCGTTACGCATAAGGGTTCAGGTAATTATGACAAGGGTAATTATGATATTTCGAAAGTACATATTTACAGAACATATACATTGGAGCTCGGCTTCCGTATACCACACCAGTTAGCATTATGGTTTAAAATATTCCTACGGATAGCTGAGATTCAAGATGCAAACCTTTCAGAAATTCTTAAAAACATTGTAATAACTCGCGCTACAACTGTGCTAAGTAAAACAGGAGGGGAATTAACCTCTTTTTAATGCATTTCAAACTCCAAACAAGACGGTAAGACCTACCTACATCCTTCTACGAGCTGTTTTCGCGTGTGGTATGAACTCAAGAGGCGTATAATGACTCTTTGCCATTATAAAGACTTTTTTACCGCTTTTACTACTGAAATTATTTCCTTTGCACTCCCTTCGAGCAAAAAAGTGCCTTTGAGCTTTTTTAATGGTTTATTTTTAATTGTCTCAAACGTGTTTCTAAGTGGAGAGGTCTTATTTCAACAGGGCAACTTAAAACATTTTTTTAATTTGGATTTAGGTATAAAGTTTTGCTAATTAATTAAGACATTTACAAAAATTTGAAAAGAACTGATACATAAATCTACAAACCGCCGCCGAGAAGATTTTATTGAATAGCTAATAAGTATCTAATAATATTAGTATAATGCGAATACCATAGGTCCGAAAATTAGACACAATGCAGGAATTATCTACACGAGGAGCTAATAATAAGTTTGAACATGCTATGCTTGCTCAATCAATTATCCAGCCTAAAAGAAATCTAGAATATGTGTGAAAATTGCAATAATTCAAGAAAAAGTTCGTCTGAAAACAAAATATTTAGAGCAGTAGCCACAAAAACGAATAGAATAAAAGATTCCACGTAATCAGACAGTTTTTCGATGGAGGTGGACTTACCTACGTCGTCTTTGTTTCAATAGTGAGAAGAGAAAACTGAAAGAGCTATAGATACTTTAATTTATTTTTGTTTGTAGGTATTGGTTGGTTAGCTGATTTGAGCTGTAGCAAATTAGAGAGCTAAACATTAACAGGAAGAACGAAATATCAAATAATTTTTTCCAACAACATTTTAAAAACACTTTAAAAAAACCAGCCTGAGCACACGTTGAGCACTTAATTAACTGTGTTGTATTTTTAGATAGTAGACGTGAATGTAAACCAAATGACTTAATGCCAAACGAAAGTTAAACAATTCAACTCCGTGGTTTCTCTGTTCGAACAGGAGACTTAAGAAGAACACTGAATTTTCTACTCTGTAACAAATCCGCGTCAGGCCACTGGCGATAATCCAAAAGTTTGTGTTCTATCACAAGCATTTCCTCTATCTCGGGTTGCATTCGCGATTTGTTTCACAGTTTATTGAAATATATTGAGACAAATGCACTTACAATAGTGCCAGGAGGTAATTTGGTTGTAAGAGGAACGTAATGACACCCGTTGTTGATAAAGTTGTTACTAGGTAAGTCCTGAAGTTTTGTTTCTATTGTTCGAGATAAAAAGGTTATAACAGTACCCTATTTGTGGTTGCTAATATCTGAAAACTCGGAATAGAAGCGTGAAAAGCTACAAAATTAAAAGCTAGAAAAATGCACGTAGTATCAATGCAATTCTATACAATTATTCAAAAGCAATAAAGATTATATTTTCAGTGAAGCAGTAATTCCATGAAGTAAATATCATTGTAACGGCAGAATAATAAACCATATTTGTGGTTGATAATATCGGAAAACTCGGAAATATAAGCGTGAAAAGCTACAAAATTAAAAGCTAGAAAAATGCCCTTAGTATCAATGCAATTCTATACAATAATTCAAAAGCAATAAGGGTTATTTGTCAGTGAATCAGTACTTCCATGAAGTAAATATCATGTAACGGCAGAATAATAAACAATAATTTGAAGCATTGTTTCCAAAATCATGCGTATAGTGTTAATATTGGTAACAATATCAGTTCATGATTGGACGAAATTGTTTGGCGCAGATAATTTACATTCGTATTATCGTGGTTAATTTTGGTCAATTAATTTCACATTGTTAGGTGTATTTGTTTTAGGAGTATTAGATAATTATTTGCGATAATTTTATGTGGTAAGTTCTTCTGCTATTCTATTTAACTATTCTGCTATTTTATTTTACTACGGAATGAATTCAAGGAGGTGTATTTCTCAAGTGTGAGGTATTTTCTATTTTGGAATTTTAAACCTCAAGCTAAAATCCTGTAATAAATTATTTATATAACACTGATTTTGCTGCATTTGAAGAAACATTTTACTCAAAAAATTCAAAACTACATTTTACAAGGGACAAGTAAAAAATAACTCCGGCACATATTAGTTTTGAAATACTAGTTCATTGTATCCCGTGATATAAACATCGAAAACAAGTTATTGGAGTAGAACAAACAAAAATAAATTGAGCAATATTTTTGTTCATACAATAGGGACGAGCAAAATAATAGCCATAGAATGCGTTAGTAGCTTTGTTGTTTTATTTAGTTTTTAGAGCTATCGAATTAATATTGGTACGTTTTGGAAACTGTAAAATAATATGGCATATTGAATACCTACCTGGCTCTAAGTGACTAAATCAAATAATTTTCACTACAATCTAACTACGATCATATCCGGAAAGCGTAGTAATCTGTACATCCACCATTGACAATATTGTCAAAGTTGCAGGAAGACGCTACTGGATGCAGAGCCGACCACTTCTAATAAGTAATTACTCGTTATACCGATTCGACTCATTTATGGCTATTTTTCATAGACCACTAAGTAATAGGAACTGCACACTAGCAGCGGTCTGTTCTGTTCATTAGTGTGTAATCTTTTTCTGGCTTATCGAGTATCTTATCAAGTGGTCTAACTTCGTGATTACCGCCATCTAGCGGTAGTAGTCGTAAACACACTAGTTAACTACACGTTTCAGCAGAATGTCAGCAAGTGTGCAGGTTTCCTCACAAACCGGGTGGTGATCGATAAAAAATACCTACTGAGTCAGATTGATCTACAAACTTAGAGGTGTGGCCGTGCTTGAGAGTCCAACCAGTGCATTTCGAAAGAAAGTCGAGCGCCTAGTCACAATTTCTAGTAAAGGCTGCTAGATGACGATTGTTAAGTCACGATACTAAATGTATCGTGACTTAACAATCGTCATCTAGATATCTTTAGGTCACTAAAAAAACTGGTACCAGAATCAGATATGATAATTATGTATATCATACTTTAAAATAAAGGTTACGGTAAGGGTTTGGTAAGATTAACAAATAAAGAAGTCATTTTTCTATTAAAAACTGAAAACATTCGCGAAGTTAACCGGCGGATGATACACAAATTGAACGCTAGTTGTGGCGGGAATAGAAAACGTCAAGCGACTCGCTGAAAGGCTATTAATTATGAGAAAGGAAATTGAAACCCCAGTGGAAATGGGAAAGTAATAAAATGCTACAGTGATTGCGCGATGAGTGTCGAGTTGCGCCCATTGCAAACTGGAATCCAGTCGGCGCTTGTAAACAGCGCTCGATATGGTTTCGTTTTGAGTTAGGCAACAACTCGTTAATTTTTTTATGAGTTACATTTTCCTCTCGCTTTCTTGCTGACTGTAGGAGTAATTTTATGAAAAGAGTCGGAACTGTATAAACTGTGTGATGATGTGGAAGCGCGGTTATTTGATTTTACTAATAAACGATCGTGGTTGACAACGCTCAATCGTTGTCGGTCGATCGGTCTTGTTTTGCAGAAAAAGGAACGCCTTTTTATTATTTTTTTCATAGTTACTATATTTTCACAAACATGGATATCTACCTGATTTTTTTTTCACTATTGAGAATAACCTCAAAAATACCAAAATATTTTATTCTATATAACCATTTCTTTACATTCTCTTCTATTTTCATCGAATATCCGGTCTGGAACTAGTCATCCAATTTTGGGCGGATTGTGAACTGCATGTCGAGAAAACGCATCTTTCTCTGTTTTCAAAGCATCTTTCAAACAAACCAGGATGGCTGGATGGTTTTTATTTGCAAAATTTGACCTTGTTACAAAATAATGAGCTTATACTTACTTTTTGGCTAAAAAAGTAATATTAAGTTACAAAAGGAAACATTTTCTAAGTATATATCGTTACCATAATACAGAGCACGTAATTTTTAACGAACACAACTTGCATATCATCAATAATGGCAACATTACAGAAGATTGAACGTCAACTTCTTAATGAGGGCGAGGAAATTTGTACACGAGTGGAGGAACTTAAGAATCGTGTAAAGTTCCGGCGTCATTAAAAGTTTCCACTCAGATTTGTGCCAACACTAATTAGCCAGACACTTATGGGAAAAATAAGCATTTTTGGACCACCAGATAGTTTATAATATTTATTATTTCAAAATTAGACTTACACAGGAAATCATTAGGTAAGTATGCTTTGAGTACGAAATACAATTATTTTGGAACTTCTTGTAGGATTTATACGCTCTAAGCGTAAGAGTTAAGTTCCAAGAGTAGAAGTAGTTCCAACAGTAACAGTAAGTACAGTGTTTAAATAGTATTGTTATTGGTAATACCTAGAAGTAGGCCTCCGATAGCAATAGATACTCCATTTCTTGCAGTGGGTATTGTATTATAAGAAGTCTGTCTAACAGTCGTACTTTGGAAGAAGATTTCATAATTATCACCAAATGGTCACCAATTTAGTTAAATTTTTACGTTTGATAGGTAATTAAAGCTTATATCTATGCGAGGGTCGCGGCATCGCCTAAGTGGAATGTTTACTAAACGAGAATTTTTTGAGTTTGCTTTTTCAAACAGACGGCGGACGTCCATTTTTATGCTTAGTATGATATGATAGGAAGAGAGGTAATTTATTTATTGTTAGTTAACGAAGTCCGACAAACGCCGTATCAATTTTATACTTTTAAATGAGCAATGAGCTCCTCCGGGACTACATTACTCGTTTAAAATGGACGACAACTTTGCTATGCCTCGATGGAAATAATGCTCCATTTTTCGTATTTAAATTACTAATTTTTTTATTATATTAAATATTTAGGTTGGGTTGCCCGTCTTACTTTGACAGTAACCTTAAATAACTGTACCGGTTATGCAAAATATGACTTGCACCCTTCGATCAAATAAAGCTTGCACCACTTGTCAAATAGTATGACTGTTAACTTTGACATTAACCTTAACAAAAACTTTAATTTCGGTGTAAATAGACTAAAATTGTGTTAAAATAATTAACTGAATAATGGTGACAGGAAAAATATTTTTTAGGCATATCGGTTCCCGTAGGAAATCCGGGAATCTAGAATAATAGCTACCTTTAATAGAAATCAGTCCAATGGATTTAGCATGATTGAACATCAAAATAATATTAGTAAGGTAAGTTAAGTTAGTATGAATTTATTAACAATGTAGTATACAAGAGAATTCAGGCGTGAGTTTTGATGTCATAATAGTAATTAATTTGAAGCTTGTTAACGAACTATATGTTGAGTTAATTAGTGTACATCTAAGGGCATTATGTTTTACATCAAAGGAGGCGTAACATACACATGCCATGTTACTCGTTAATGTGTGATGTGTGTACAGTCAAACGTCAAAAATGGAGTCATACCTTAAAGATCGTATTGCCTTGCAGGCGCGCAGTCCTTCATTGTGTGCGTAACGTGCATATTACGGACGTATAATTACAATAAGAACATTACTCACACTAAGCTAATTATCATATTACCCACCCACACCTAGACACAACTCTGCTGCGTGCTCATGCTGCCTACGTGCTGCCATCTATCAAATTCACGGTGCACTAAGTATTAAGAATTATGACACCATCGAGTCTGAGACAGAAGTATAATATACAATACGTATATTTATTGTAAAGCAAACTAATAATGGTGAGTATAGCGACACGCAACCAATTGTTAATTTCACCACAAGCTAATGCATCTGCTAGTCTAATCGGTAGTCGGATAGACTGCAGTTATTATAGGTTCTTACATTTTATTTTTCATATTATACCCAATTCTTAAGTTTAGAGTAATTTTATATAATGCAAGTAATGTGGTTTATATATATTTGTTATAAAATAAAAATGCACAATAATCATAACAGCTATTTATTCGTGTAAATATATAGGTTTATTATACTATGTATAATTTATTATTATAAACTTCTGTGCAAATTAAAATTTATATTTTAATCTATTCCCTACCTAATTACAAAATAAAAACCCTAAAATGAACTTAAAAAATAAGCATCTGCAGTGAGCTAAGTATCTGTTTATTTATTTTACTTATTACGAAATTTTACCTTCGCTCTTTGTTAGTAAATATTGAGGTTATAGCTTAAGTATTCGTTTTCATTACGAAAAGAAGATTGAAACTATACCTCAACATTTAACAATTTATATAGAATATATTTTTTTACGAAACATAACCTCGTATTCTTTATACAAAAACAAGTAATAAGTATAAAAATAATTTAAATAATGTTATACGAATAATCTACAAGTAGTAATAATCTAGAAGTCTACGCTCCGACCAGCGCCTATCCAGCTCCAAAACCCCGAGAGCTTTCAGCTCGAGTTGCAGAATCGCTTCGAATGCCTGGGAGACTGCGAAAATCTGGACGATTATAATGACAGGTTTGTGCAAATTGTCCAAACAGCTGGGTCTAAGGCCTTCAAAACCCGCTTTTCAAAAGGAACCAAAAAGATCTCGGACCTCACCAACAAACTCATGGAAGAAAGACGAAACTTGGTTCTGCAGTCCTCTGACGATGCTGCTCAGTATCGACGTCTAAACAGACAGATCTCCAAGTCCCTAACGCGCGATTTACGGCAATTCAATACTGCCCGTATTGAAGAGGCGATTAAGCGAAATAAGGGCTCAAAAGTGTTTGCAAGGGATCTGTCTGTTGGTCAAAGCCAACTGACCAAGCTGAAGACTGAGGATGGCAGAATCATTTCGTCGAAGCCAGAGCTGTTGGAAGAGGTTGAGAAGTTCTACGGACAATTATACACCAGCGTACGCGCACCTGTCAGTAATCTGGCCAAAGATCCAAGAGCCAGATTGACCCGACACTACACCGAAGATATCCCGGACGTCAGCCTATACGAGATTAGAATGGCTCTCAAACAGTTAAAAAACAATAAGGCACCGGGTGATGATGGAATCACGGCTGAGCTTCTGAAAGCAGGTGGAACACCGGTATTAAAAGCTCTTCAGAAGCTATTCGATTCCGTCATACTCGAGGGACAAACGCCTACAGCATGGCACAGAAGTGTGGTGGTACTTTTCTTCAAAAAAGGCGACAAAACCTTATTGAAGAATTATAGGCCTATCTCACTTCTGAGCCATGTCTACAAACTGTTTTCGAGAGTCATTACGAATCGTCTCGCTCGCAGGTTCGACGACTTCCAGCCTCCCGAACAAGCCGGTTTCCGAAAAGGCTTTAGTACCGTAGACCAGTTACATACGTTGCGGCAGATTATACAGAAGACTGAGGAGTATAATCAGCCCTTATGCTTGGCGTTTGTGGACTACGAGAAAGCCTTCGATTCGATCGAGACCTGGGCTGTGCTACAGTCTCTCCAACGGTGCCAAATTGACTATCGATATATCGAAGCGCTGAGGTGTTTGTACGAAAACGCCACCATGTCGGTCCGTCTCCAGGATCAAGGCTCGAAACCTATCCAGTTGAAGCGAGGGGTGAGACAGGGAGACGTTATATCTCCGAAACTGTTCACCGCCGCCCTGGAAGATGTCTTCAAGCTTCTGGACTGGAGCGGACTCGGTATCAATATCAACGGCGAGTACCTCACTCACCTTCGATTCGCTGACGATATCGTAGTCATGGCTGAGACCTTGGAAGACCTAGGCACAATGCTCGATGGCCTCTGTAGAGCCTCTCAACAAGTGGGTCTAAAAATGAACATGGATAAGACGAAAATCATGTCTAATATCCGTGTCGCACCCACTCCTCTAAAGGTTGGAGACTCTACACTCGAAGTTGTTGACAATTACGTATACCTGGGACAAACAGTTCAGTTAGGTAAGTCCAACTTCGAGAAAGAGGTCAACCGTCGAATCCAACTCGGCTGGGCAGCGTTCGGGAAGCTTCGCGATATCTTCTCGTCCAAAATACCGCAGTGTCTCAAGACTAAGGTCTTTGACCAGTGTGTGTTGCCAGTGATGACATACGGAACAGAGACGTGGTCGCTTACTATGGGCCTCATAAGAAGGCTCAAGGTCACCCAAAGGGCGATGGAGCGCGCTATGCTCGGAGTTTCCCTGCGTGATCGAATCAGAAATGAGGAGATCCGTAGGAGAACTAAAGTAACCGATATAGCCCGCAGAATCGCCAAACTTAAGTGGCAGTGGGCGGGGCACATAGCTCGCAGAACAGATAGCCGTTGGGGCAGAAAAGTTCTCGAGTGGCGACCACGAACCGGAAAACGTAGTGTTGGCAGGCCTCCCACTCGGTGGACCGACGACCTGGTGAAGGTCGCGGGTTGCGCATGGATGCGGGCAGCGCAGGACCGGTCGTTGTGGAAATCCTTGGGGAGGCCTTTGTCCAGCAGTGGACGTCTTTCGGCTGAGAGAAGAAGAAGAAGAAGATACGAATAATATACGTTAATAAAACCTGATTTGATATTACCTAATAATAGAAAGAAGATAATTGGAATATACCTACTAAATAAATGAACTCACTAATTCATTTTGAACACCAATCACTAACTCACTATTTTGTATAGGTCCCGTTATTGTTTTTCTACACACATTTCAATCACAATAAAGCTATTCTAAACTTTCATACAGTGAGAAAATGATTCTTCCTTGCTTGCCTCCTATGCACCATCAGGCTCCATAGATTTTCTATGGTGTTGAGGTCAGGAGACTGCGCTGGCCAAGGATGATATTTATTTCGGGAAACGAAATAAATTATCCAGTTTTTTGAAGCTTGAAGTGCACGACGAATAGTAGATAAACATCAAAAAGATCAGCAAAACGCCTGGTAGGTAAAACCAAAGCCTTCATATTCTTCCAACATTATTGTTGCTGCTGCCATCTGCTGCTCAGAGATAATAGTCGGTCTTCTGCTTTGCTGCAAGGCTGCGTCAGCAAATCGCTACGCCCAACGTGTCCTCCACTAAAACAATATTATAATATTTAATTACTTAATATTTTTTATTTAATTTTGATGCTATCACTTTTGCAAAGCAAAATCATTCATTATATGTCAATACATTAAACATTATATATTATGACTTTATGTTCGATCACAAAACATAACATACTTACACATAGTAATTATCAAAGCTATTTATTAATTTAAAAATACTTACTCTATCCAATTACTTTCATTAGGAATTGAGGTTATTTTGCTGCCACTATTATGCAAAGCAATACTATATGAATTTCGCTTTGTTTCCATAATATTTTTATTGGTCTGCATTGTCAAGTGTTGGTAAGGTATACTCCACAAATAGATAAATAGGTTATCACTAGAAAATAAGTGAATTTGTCTTCATCACAGTTTGCAACTAAAACGGTAATAAATATCTGTCTTTTTTCATTCACCGTCAAATATTCATTATTATTTCTGCTCCATACGAATGTGGTCGTAACTTCAAAGGAAAAACTTATTTATGAAACGGGGTAGCGTTTTGATGGCCGATTATTTCCATCTTATTCATACCTGCTGTTCCTCGCATAAGTGCATCACTATCAGTAGTACCTCCGTTTTGACATTAGTGTCGGACACTTTTTATATGGGAGTCCCGTCTCTTTGGAACTATACGGAAACATCGTAGTCAGTCGACACTAGACACACATTAGAATTTAAGAAACAACACATAATCATAAGGTCTTAAGTGCAATCACTTCTTTAATCAATTAGTATGAGAAATTCTGACTGCAGAATTGGATGTAGCTGTACATGCATAAAAGCTATATTATTAGGTTCACTGATTTGGCTTGTGGCCCAGAGCTCTTCTTCCGCATGAGAAATTTTGGAAAAAATATGTAGTTTTTAATAAAAAATCAAAATCAATAATTCTTTATGAAACTTGGCCTTTAAAGAAGGCATTTTTTCAAGTCGAAAACTATCTTATTAATCTTACTAATACATATTATAAATGCGAAAGTTTCGATGTGAGTTTGTGAATATATTTGTTACTCAATCACGCAAAATTTACTGGGCGGATTTCGATTTAATTTGGTACACGGATAGAAAAATACCGGGAATAGAATATATACTACTTACTTACTTACTTACTACTTACTTACTACTTACTTACTACTTACTTACTACTTACTTACTACTTACTTACTACTTACTTACTACTTACTTACTACTTACTTACTACTTACTTACTACTTACTTACTACTTACTTACTACTTACTTACTACTTACTTACTACTTACTTACTACTTACTTACTACTTACTTACTACTTACTTACTACTTACTTACTACTTACTTACTTACTACTTCTTTCTTTTTCTTTCTCTCAGCCGAAAGACGTCCACTGCTGGACAAAGGCCTCCCCCAAGGATTTCCACTTTCTACTTACTTACTACTTACTTACTTACTACTTACTTACTTTTATCCTGAAATTCTAAATCACAGGGGCGGGCGCATAGTAAAAGATTGTTAACGAAGTAGGTACCTATGTTTATTTAGTAGGTATTTGTAGCTATTCTGTTCGCTAACCTATGCAAAGCCTCAATATAGGTCTTATAGGATTAACTACATTCTATTTCAATCTTCATTTAATGTATAACCTAAACCAGAATGAATATAGGATCCTTCTGGGTAAGCTCGCTACACCGTAGACCTCATCTCTGTCCTCGGACAAGTAGCTCTTAGCCACATCAAGAGCAAACCCATTTTTTATGAAAAAAAATCCCTTTTTTTATATGGGAAAAGTGGGAATAGTGAGAAAAACGTTCCGGACTGGATTATCTGGATCGGATCATGAATGACTGGTTGGTGGTGGTTTTTAAATGGTTTTTAATGGTGGTGTTATATGATCGTTAAAATAAATCTGTTCTGTTCTGTTTTGTTAAAATAAATGTACTTTTTTTTTATTTTAAGTATCAATGACCAATCAATTGACCAACCAATGCATTTTTGCATTCCGTTTACCATTAGAATATCTCTAAGCTTGCTCTCTATATTATGTAAGTTGACGAGTGTAATGTAATATCGGTAGGTATTTTTGAAATAGACATTTTTCAAATTGGACCGACATTCGCGAAGGTTCAATTAGAATAATCGAGGTTTCTCGCCAAAGGACATTGCACTGCACACATTTTTCACAGGAGCCTTGTTATTACAATTTTAGGGTTTCATACTTCAAAAGGTAATTTGAAGTACGAAACCCTCTAAAATTCTAGGATTCAAAGTATATACAACTTATAGAATCACTTTAATGACAGTAAAGGATATCTTAAATTATAGAGTAATAAATTAGTTCATATTATAGTAGACGCACGAATCTAATATTAATTAATAAATAAATCCGTACAATAAAATTAGAACCCAGAAACTTCACCACAAGCCGTCTACTTAATTGACTAGGAACGTATTACTTTGATTTACAACCCTTTATAATAAGTTCTCCCCTAGCAGGCGGCCGCAGCCCAATTTAAATCTTAACTTTTAGTTAAACTTTGCCATATCTTCACTTGAGATTTAGATTACGAACTCGAAGTAGCTGTGTAAACTCTGTAAACATACAACGGGGTCATATTAATCACCCAATAACTCTTAACGTAAATGTTATCTTATTTTTAAGCCTTGTCAATAACTATTTTACTAAGCGCCTTTAGATTTATGAAATCCATACTACCTAATGCAAAAATCTGTATGTTATGCTCTCGTGGTAAACCACTGAACCAATTTTGATGAAACTTAGCGTAGAGATAGTTACCTAAAGTAAATTATAGACTACCTACGTCTTTAAAAAAAAAGTACCCGCAAGATACTTTAATCTGGCAAGAGCTAGTAGTTATAAAAAGTCGATGCATTTTATCCTAGGCCCTTAGTGCAGTCACATAAAAGGGTGAATAAATAAATAGAATTAAATAAAAAATAAAAATAAACTAAATAGAATTATATAAACTCATCATTAATCCAAGATTAATCATAGATACAACATATCTACCATAACTACCATCGGTTCTGATAAAAGAAGTCTAAATAAAATTACTTATATTCTTTTTCAGATTTCTATTCTGCTTGCTATGTGCCATGCCAAGCTCACCTCGAAAAAATATTTTTCCGAGCGCCACTGACGGAGATAACCGAATTTCACACTTCAATCCGTAATATTTCACCGGCAAGTGTTTGTAAACTATTTCACTGGAAGCGACACTTATCAGATGAGAGCGCTCTCGGATCTGACCCATATAAAACACGGCTATCTGCGGATTTGTTGGGGAACTAAAGAATTTAGTGCAAACCTCTGTCCCGCGCGACCTTTCACTGTGCTTACTCTAGATTCGCGAACAGCGATATATTTTATTTCATTACTTTTAACAACAAACTACTAATACATCAAGACACTTGAACTACTCTTTTGATATTGATATGATGGCAGTATGTATTAAATCTGAGCTCAAACTTAAGAGTTTCATGATAATTATCATTTCACTCTTTGGAACTTCGATTTGACTGTTGTTTATTACAAAGCAATTCATTGGCTACACGGATGGAGACAATAATGCTTTATAATATTCTTTCCACACCATTATCCATGTTCGTTTTCGTCGTTTGTAGATTTGCATCAAGAAATAAACTTAATTAGCAACATTCTCCAAAAAACCTGACTCCACAATTTTAAATATTCTACAGTCCATTTCGAGTTTGCAAATAGGTTTGCCGTTGTTCTTTTTCGTGGAAACAACACGTGGCTGGATTCGTGTAGCTGGTCTATTCCAAACATGTCATGGTGTGTTTACAACGTCCGAGTGTGAACATTTATCGGCCTCGCTTGCTGCAGCCCAGGAGCTAGTGTACAAAACTAATTCGTTTTAAACCTCGAAATGATCAATATCTACTAATCTTGTATAATAGCAACTAGGAAAAACTAATACCAACAAGCTGTAGGCATATGATAAATCCGTACTCTTTGCTCGTCTACGGTTTTTAATAGGCAGGCAGATCTGTGAAAAGCTGGCCATTGATGATTTTATGTCAGACCTTCTGTTTTGTCGTAAAGTATACTTTTGCGTTGATATACCAATACATGTTTTTTTCAGTGAACAATGCTTTTTTCCGGGATGTAAGATACCGCTACCCTATGTCCTTCTCAGTGTATGTGAAATTTCAGGACGATTGGTTCGGTAGATAACGCGTGAAGAGGTAACAAACAAACTCACTTTTGCATTTATAAGTTGGAATTACCGACCAACTTTAAGCATCAGTGCTACGAAATTATTTGTCTAAAAAGTAGAGCTTTTCACGTTGAATGGCACATTAGCCCCGGGGCTAGATCTTTTTGTTCGGTTTTGTTAGAGCAGGTAAAATCCGCGCTGCAGCGTCCAGCAGTAACTCACGACCGCCATGACATGCAAACGCTACGTTTGTAAATTAAAATGGCTGAAAATATATATGTTATTGAAAACTATATAAATATACATACAATTCTTTTTCCGTTACTGACTGAGAGTGATTGACAGACAATGCACAGCCAATACTGCTGGGCGTAGAATGCTGAAATTTGGCATGTAGGTTCCTTAGGGAGTGTAGGGAAAACTTAGAGAGAATTTCTCGAAATTCCCACGGGAACAGCTCCGGGCCCATGATAGTTTTAGTATATTATATTGATCATAATGATTAGCAGGATTGCAACAGAAAAACAAAGTCGGTGGTTGACGAATTGAGACCAGAGGCAGGGCTACAAGTAAATTGTCAACAACATGGAGCGATGCGATTTAACCCAAATAGAAAGATTAGGATGAGGAATAATCAACACTAAAGAGAATGGTAAATGTATGCAGATCCTGCGTTTAATAATGTAGTATTATTTTCTTCTTCAATTATTGACCACCCTCAATGATTGTAGGAGAAAATAGTGATGGATGCATAACTTAATATTGCGTTTGTAAGTTTCGTTCATTGACCAGACCTTATATTCTTTGCTTTTAGAATTTAATAATGGCGAATTCGATGTTATTCAGGAAGTACATTCCTTTACTTTTTATTTGGAATCTTTATTTCATTACGTACTCGAATTAATTTTTTGTGCTCTGGATATTTTGTAGCCTACCACAGTGCCTGAGTAATCACATTTCGTGTTATCCTTTTATAGCGATGTCGCGTAGGCCGACAAAACATTGTGATTTAGGCACGTACTATTGTCAAAAAACGCTCTACTCTAAACAATGGAATGAGAATTAAATGGGATTTACTAAGACAGGGCAAGAGCTCTTTACTGTTTATTTATTCGGAAACTCGGGCGAAGGAAGTATGAAAATATAAAGATACTAGCTTTCCGTCTGTTCAGTGGAAGTCTTTAAATGTTTATTCTGAAATGTTCTCATTATTTGTGCGGCATTTCAAGGAAATTATTATGTTTTTTTATATCAAATGGAGATGTCGTAGGTAGATCATAGACGTAGCGTACATTTTAATATATTAAGTAGCGAAAATAGATTGTTAAAGTACTAAAGTCCTCTTTATTCAGACCAAATAATGATGATAAGTGTTCATGTCACAAACTCCGTCAATTATACCTTGAACACTTATAATGTTTAACAGAATTATCCCCAATTTACTGTCGCATAAGTGAGAGAGAAACCTTTTGAAGAAGGCGGTTGTCGAAGCCTCAGGCAAAACTTCACCAGATAAGCTCTTCCAGACTTTATCCCCGCACTGTGATCTTTCAGTCTGATAATTTTTCAAAAGCTCAGGAGCTAATTTAAGTCGAGAGGCGTAGTTAAATAAAGAATGACTGCGCAGAATTATTGCTAATTGAGACTCGCCGACTCGAAAAAACTTGAGTTTGCACCTGTTTCAGTGAAGCGTGCTCGAAACTTGCAGTCCTGTTTATCTGTCAAGTATTCATTTAGAAATTAATACTGCACAAAAAATACAACATTTTTATTTTTTAAATAGCTTGTATAAAATGAATCCGGCGCCAGATTTTAAGTTAGACCTTCAACAATACAACGTGAAAACCTTGGTCCAGTACTTTTTGCGAGATGCGTGTACAAACATACAGACAGAAAGATAGACATACAGACAAAAATGGTTTTGGCTTCTATTTCCAAGCTTAGCCCACAAAGGTAAGTCCTTTAGGTAAGACCTTTCTGTAAGGAGACATTATTACATAATTATTTTATGAAACACCTTCACTTTGTTCTCGTATTTGTTTTAGTAAACAGGACAGAAACACATAATGTTTCTGTCCTGTTTACTAAAACAAATAGCAAAAACAGCGTTAGTCGTAGTAATATGAAAATGGTTTTAGTCAAATAGCAGGCAATTCACGCAGCCATATGTTACCGTTAAATATTGAAACCAGTCCGATCTGTCTATGTCGAGCACCCCTGTGCCCGACTCATATTAATGAGGAACGTAATTAAAGTAGTTAACACCAGGTGTCTCTGCCTAAGCTACAACTTGATGTATCCTACTTAGATGCCAAGTCTAAAGTGTGAATTTATTATTTCTTCTTTTTCTTCTTCTCTCAGCCGAAAGACGTCCACTGCTGGACAAAGGCCTCCCCCAAGGATTTCCACAACGACCGGTCCTGCGCTGCCCGCATCCATGCCCATCCCGCGACCTTCACCAGGTCGTCGGATTATTATTTACTTATTAAAAAATAAACTAAGGCCGCCGCCGCCGGGCTGACTTAGTTATTTTGATAAAGATCTGATAAGTAATTAAATTTTGCGTAAAAGAGTGAGTCGATCTAATACCTCATTAATTTCCATATTTAAGACATAATTAATGTAACTTGCCTCTTCTCTGATTTTAAAAAGTAAAAACTTTGTAACTTTTTTCCTAGTACGAAATTGTCCTTTCGAGTTTTTCCTCGTGGCAATTTCGTCCAACAAATAAAATAGAGATTTCAGCCTAGATCACGTATAATATATTCTGACTTTTTAACAGAGAAAGAAACGTTTTTTCTTTGTCTGTTTTCCGGGGGATAGACAGATATTTTTGACTTTTCTTTTCTAACAAAAAGTTTATCTGATAATACATTACATTTCCTCTCGATAGATTATCCCAAAATTCCGATTGGAAGTATTAGCTAAAACTAAATTAATTCCATCGGGCGTGCGACAGGGGTCCAACCAAGGGCCAAGGTTCACCCGAGATTCATTTTGATTACGCCGGATTTGCTTTAAGATCTGTGGGAACCGTCACATGGTGAAAGGGGACCTGTTAAGCTATTAAGTCCTGATTGAAGCACAACTAATTAATTGGACATTATAAATTAAATTTCGGTGATATTTAAATTTTGTGTTCACAATTATTACAGAGCTATCGAGCTAAATGGAGGTATTCAATGATGCAAGTAAAGTGAAAAAACTGTGATATTTTGAGAAATAAATATTCTAACCTTAGTACATAATATCTCAAAGACTCTACCAGAGTATTTGTTTAATACGTCGACAAAGGGTTCATTTTTAGATAAAGATGCAAGTATTACTTGTAGGAACATATCTTTTAAAATATTTATTTACCAATCACAGCTCAATAGCTGAGTTTTACAAATGATAAATCTGTAATTACCTATTCTCTGACAGCACAAGATAACTATTTTCGGTTTTATCTAGCAGTCATTCGAAATCGCGATTTATTTATATTAAGGGTGATGAAACTCAAAAAATGCTGTACTTATTAAACTTTCTAAAAGGTACCTAGGGTTATATAATTTGCAAAGTCACACACACATAAAGGACCGGGAATAAGGAACAAAGGACAGAGTTCCGCTAGAGTCACGATCGACTCATAATTTCGGGACGTGTGCGGGATGCAGTTCCGCAAAAACTTTAATTGTTCCACAAAATTGTTCCACCGCAGCGTGTCGTTGTAAATTAAGGTTTTTTCGTTTATTTTAGACGACCATGTGACGGTATGGGCGGACATGTTGTGTTTGGCGTGATTTCGTTTCATGGAGGCAATTTTTTCCAGTTTAGTTTAACTACTTACGTGAAATATTTCATCGGATAAGTTCTCCTACTTTGTTAATCTATTCTTGACATTATAGCACATTATGCCACACAGTTAAAAAATGTTACCACTACATTTTTTAAGACAAAATGAAACAAAGTAATTTTGATGGGTTACTGTAAGTTTGCCATCACAAAGATTTGCCATCAATTAGAAATCTTCATACATTTAAAGTCAATTTGCCTTCACTATAAAAAAATATACGGATATTTGCCACAGGTAGGTTACAGTTATAGGTAACTAGCTTTCGCCCGCGGCTTCGCCCGCGTGAATTTCCCACGGGAACAGTGCTTTTTCCCGGGATGAAAGGTACCCTATGTCCTTCTCCGTACTTCCAGCTATGTGTATACGAAATTTCAGGAAGATTGGTTCAGTAGATAAAGCGTGAAGAGGTAACAAACGAACAAACAAACCAACAAACAAACTCACTTTTGTATTTATAATATTAGTTAGGATTTGCCAATGTTATAATTTCAACTCCATAAGTTCAACCAAACATTGATTTCTGGTATGGTACAGTAGGCCACATGGAAAAGTATACCAATTTTTATAATAAGTCGTATTTCAGGTGGTTAGTATACATTTATTTGTGGCCCACTGTATAAAGGGAGTGTTTATAACATACTAGCTTTTGTCCAAGCATAATTGAGATACCTAGTTGTTACTTACCTACATTGATTCAGTTATTTTTGTGCAGAATTCTACTTCACACATAATTCACCATAAAGGTAGTTTATCACTCGTTAAGAGTGTATCACGTCCGCGCGCCCGACCGAGTTTAGGTATTTGATAGACCGCAGCTGGCTGTGTGCAAGTCACACGCACACATCGACGTGAGATTGCCGCCAACCCGAAGTAATAAGTGACAGGGATCCGACAAAGGATTTGTAGGTACCTATATATATTTTTTTTCTTGCTTTACGGTAATGAATACTAAAAATAAAATTACGACCATTTTCTTATGTAAAACATACTTGGCAGTAAAATGGACACGAATGCCGCGACAGAAAATAGCATGACCGTCGTGCCAGGATGCTAAGATGTTAAACATCTGCCTGGCATCCCATGAAGGCCAATTTTTCGGGATGAGGTAAACCTCATCCCGAAAAATTCCATAAATACTATTTTTGTAAACAAAAATAGTATTATTTTTGGATCCAAGATGGCGGACAACTTTTTTTTAATTTTGCAATATGGGTATTGTTTTATCAGTGTTTCAGTGCGCTGATTACGAAAATAACATTTATTTTGGAATCCAAGATGGCGGACAACTTTTTTTTCACGTTGACAATATGGGTATGGTTATATAGGTATTTCGATGCGCTGATGACGAAAATAACATTTATTTTGAGATCCAAGATGGAGGACAATTTTTTTTTTCAATTTTGCAAAATGGTTAACATGTTGTAGGTTTTTGGGGACGCTGATGACGAAAATAACATTTATTTTGAGATCCAAGATGGCGGACAACTTTTTTTTTTAATTTTACAATATGGGTATGTTTTTATAGGTTTTTCGGTGCGCTAATGACAAAAATAACATTTATTTTGAGATCCAAGATGGCCGGCAGTTTTTTTTTTCAAGTTTACAATATGGGTATGGTTATATAGGTTTTTGGGGACGCTGATGACGAAAATAACATTTATTTTGAGATCCAAGATGGAGGACAGTTTTTTATTTTATTTTACAATATGGGTATCGTTTTCTAGGTTTTTGGGGACGCTGATGAAGAAAATAACATTTATTTTGAGATCCAAGATGGAGGACAGTTGTTTATTTTATTTTACAATATGGGTATCATTATTTAGGTTTTTGGGGACGCTGATGACGAAAATAACATTTATTTTGAGATCCAAGATGGCTGACATATTTTTTATTATTTTACAATATGGGTATCGTTTAATAGGTTTTCGGGGACGCTGATCTTAAAATAAATGTTATTTTGGTCATCAGCGTCCCCAAAAACCCATAAAACGATACCCATATTGTAAAATAAAATAAAAAACTGTCCTCCATCTTGGATCTCAAAATGTTATTTTCGTCATCAGCGTCCCCAAAAACCTAAAAAATGATACCCATATTGTAAGATAAAATAAAAAATTGTCCGCCATCTTGGATCTCAAAATAAATGTTATTTTCGTCATCAGCGTCCCCAAAAACCTAGAAAACGATACCCATATTGTAAAATAAAATAAAAAACTGTCCTCCATCTTGGATCTCAAAATAAATGTTATTTTCGTCATCAGTGTCCCCAAAAACCTATATAACCATACCCATATTGTAAACTTGAAAAAAAAAAACTGCCCGCCATCTTGGATCTCAAAATAAATGTTATTTTTGTCATTAGCGCTGTGCAGAGCAACTACGCTCTGCTGCCAGAAAATGTGCGCAGAGCGAATCCGGACAAACGAAGCGGCGGGAAGAATTCTGTACCGGAACTTCACCGGGAAAAAACCACCGGTAAAAATAAGTACCGGGAAAAATCTCCACGCGGCACCACGTTGGCCCGACTAAAACCTAATTAACTTAACGCAGTCTGCTACCACCGTAGCTTATGAAGGGAGCTACAGGGCCCTATATAATAACCTAACCTATAAATTAATTACAATTGAAAACTACTTACCAAGCTAAATCTTCTTTCTCTTCGGATCCAAACTTGAGTGTCTTCGGGAAGGGGGAATTCCTAATCACCCTACCTAACCCATGAGATCTCAATTCCCCAGGACAACTAAATAGATTTCTTCCCGTAGTTTCACTCGGGAACAGCCAGATGTGAACAGCCAGCCACGTTTCACCTCTCACAAGAAAAAGTCACAATAACAGAGTTTTTCACAAACACAAATTCAATAGTTATTTAACAAACAGGAAATTCACAATTATCACTCAAGCTAAACAACAAGCAAAAGACGCGAGACCGCTCCGCGTATTAAAATCAAACCGATATCGCCCTGGACAATGCAATGGCGGACCACACGCGACGCCATCCACGCTAGCAGTGTGAGAACCCCAAAACGCCTGGCGGCGATAACAGGAAACGCCTGCGCTTAGTTTTACCCAATATATTACAAACATCCCCCCGTCCCGGTCTGAGAAGCAGACCGCTAGCTTACTCTACGGGAAGGCGGGCGAGAGAGGTCACACCTCTCCTTAAAATCGAACCGTCGACCAACACCTCAGCCACACGCGGAGTGCCATCTCCGCCAAGAATCAAACGTAATATGCGAGCTCGTCGCCAAAGCAATGAGGGCAAATTCGCCTCTTTTAACAATACTAAATCACCCTCCCTGGGAGGCTCAGTCCTGTCTGTCCACTTCACTCTTTGCTGCAGCAAATGCAAATATTCAAGCGACCAGCGACGCCAAAAGTCCTGGCTCATTTGCTGCAACATTTGAAAACGCGACAACCGATATACGCGTTCATCCTTCCACGGGTATTCGGGCAGGGCATTCAACGGCCCTCCCACCAAAAAATGACCAGGGGTGAGAGCTTCCAAGTCATTTGGATCTGGAGATAGCGGACAGAGAGGACGAGAGTTGAGGACCGCCTCAACTTTACAAAACACTGTGGCCAGCTCTTCAAAAGTTAGAGCCGTTTCTCCGATAATGCGGCGGAGGTGGGTCTTTGCGGATTTCACAGCCGCTTCAAAAATCCCTCCCCAATGGGGGCAACTTGGGGGACTAAACTTCCAGGTTATTCCCCTTTGGGCAGCAATTTGACTTAAACTAGTACAATTTTTATCAATAAACACAGAAACATCCTTAAGATAATTTACAGTTCCCTTATAGTTTGTGCCATTATCAGACCTAATAAGGGAAGGTAGACCTCGACGCGAAACAAAGCGATCCAACGCGGCGACGAAGGCCTCCGTAGTCAGAGCTGATACCACCTCCAAATGGACAGCCTTGGTGGCCAAACAAACAAATACACACAAATAGCCCTTCACAATACGGGCATTACGAAAGGGAGAAGCCTTGATCGAAAAGGGACCGGCAAAATCGGTTCCAACGCCGTCAAACGGCCTCGAAGGTCGGATTCGATCAGCGGGCAAATCACCCATCTGTGGTTGCATCGTGGATGCCTTCAACCTATAACATGCAATACATCGAAACAGGACACTACGGATTGCTCTTCGGGCAGACAAAATCCAAAACTCGCGTTGCAAAATAGCCAACAAAGCATTGCACCCAGCATGGGCGTTACGAATGTGTCGATCAGACACCAAAAGCTGCACCAAGGGTCCGCCCTTGGGCAACAACAGAGGATGGCGAGTCTCATATGGAAGATCCGCCTTCCGGAGCCTGCCTCCAACCCGAAGAAGCCCATCCGAGTCGATGTACGGGTTCAAACGAGCGACCGCGCCCTTCAACTTAGCGCGTCCGTCGCGCAAAATACGAAGCTCTGACTCAAACCGTCCGGTCTGCACGACACGGACCCAATGCAACAATGCGCTCCGGCGCTCTTCTGCACCTGCAATCGGCTCCAACCGCTTTGCCTGTGGGTTTCTACAATTATGTATGAAACGCTTAATCCAACTGGTAACACCCAGAAGCTTATCCAAACTGCTATACCGAGCAAGTAGCCAATCCGGCTCCGACGTCGTCTCAGCGACTACAGCATGTACACGGAGCCCAGTCAAACTCAAAGAAGTAACATCTGTCTGACAGACAGGCCAAGAAGTTTCTGATCCCATCAGCCACTCTGGACCCCACCAGAGCGGGTGTGACACCAATTCTGGTGCCGTACAACCTCGGGAAGCACAGTCCGCTGGGTTAAGCTCTCCCGGCACATGTCTCCATGTTATATCAATTCCGATATTTTGAATTTGGGAAACCCTGTTTCCAACAAAACCTCCAAGGTATGTGGGGCCGCGCGCAACCATGCAAGCGCGACCTGGCTATCCGATCAGGCGAAGATGTCTCGTATCTCGACCGTGGCCGCCAGCTCACTGGCAACGTGATGCAACAATTTAGAGAGAAGGTGAGCTCCACTCAACTCAAGCTTGGGAATAGTCAGCCTAGTCCTGATGGGGGCGACCTTGCTCTTCCCTAACAAAAGCGAGACATTGACCCGGCCATCGGCGTCAACTGTCCGCATATAGACTGACGCGGCGTAGCCTCGCTCCGACGCGTCACAAAAGCCATGCAGGCTGGCTCGATATTTCCCGGGTGGCAATATTCGACGAGGCAAGGCAATCCGATTGACTTCCTTAATCGATGAAAACAACTCGAGCCAATCATCCAATGGAGAGCCAAACAGCGGCTCGTCCCACGAGACGCCCAAAGTCCAAAGTCTCTGAAGAAGACACTTCGCAGAGAATATCACTGGACTGATCCAACCGCTTGGATCAAACATACGAGCTATTACGGACAACACTGTTCTCTTAGTCCAGACTTTTGGTACTTCCAAGTCCACTTGGAATGTGAAAATATCGGTTAGCGGCTGGTACTGCATGCCCAGCACCGCTATCCTGTTGGGATCATCCACATCCTCAAACAGGTGAGGGTTCTGTTGGTGATCCTCCGGGATCCCTTCTAGAACTCTAGGCTCATTGGACAACCACTTACGTAGCTCGTAGCCACCTGTCTTCAATATTTCGATCAATTCATCCCGCAGTAGGAGGGCCTCCTCAATTCTTTGGGCTCCGGTGCACACGTCATCTACATACAAGTCACGTGACAGCACGGAAGCCCCACGGGGAAAGCGGATCCGTTCCCGCTCTGCCAATTCAAGCAATGATCTGATGGCGATATAGGGACTAGATTTCAAACCATACGTGTTTGTGTTGAGTTCATACACCGTCACAGGATCCTCAGGGCGCTCACGCCAGAGTATCAACTGGAATCGCCTGTCCTCAGGATGTATGACTGTCTGGCGGAACATCATCCGGATGTCCGCGCCAAAAACCACTTGATGTCTTCTAAAGTTCAAGATGATGTCAATTATGTCCCTATGCAATTTGGGACCCGAATGCAAACACAGATTCAACGAAACCCCGTTCGAAGTGGGTGCGGACCCATCGAAGACGGTCCTCAATTTGCCTGTTGAGGCCTTCACCACCGCGTGGTGGGGCAAAAAATAATGCTCAGTTGAGCTCCAATCAACTCGAGCCGGAGACATGTGACCCAAATCCTCGTACTCGCGCATAAATTCAATATATTTATCGCGAAGTACGTGGTCACGCTGCATACGTCGCTCCATGGACAGCAGTCGTTTCTCCGCAAGCGCCCTACTTTGCCCTAGGCTAGGACGAGAGGCAACAAAGGGTAACCTAGTTACAAACCGACCGGAGGGCAACCTCTCCGTGGTCGATCGAAAAAGGGCTTCGCACTCAGCGTGTTCCGGATCCATCCTGGAACTCATAGGTGGCTCCTCCACCTCCCAAAACCTTTGCATGGTCTTGGCCAAGGACGCAGATGCGACAACCGGTGGCTCCTCCGCGGTGCCATTATCAAACACAGGGCCCATCAGGGCGAAACCAAAAATCGTAGACACTGCCATCAGTGAAGACGAACCCAGAGCCTTCTGTGTACCCAACAAAATCCAACCCAATACGTCCGAGCCCAGGAGCAAGTCCACTGGGCCGGGATGAAAGACAAAGGGGTCGGCCAAATCCAGACCCGAAACCAAAGACAACACACCCGGCGGTATGTCTGTCGAGGGGTGCCAACCCGCAATGGTATCCATTACCATAGCCGAAGTCGTGATCCTCATTGTGGAGGACTTCAGCGAAGAAAGGTGACAAGTGTCTGGCCCGTCAGACACTTCACTTGTATGCCACCAACTCCAAGAAGTGGCACAGGCGAGTCTTCCACGACTAAACCTAACTGGTGTGC
Source organism: Ephestia elutella (assembly GCA_018467065.1). Lineage (NCBI taxonomy): Eukaryota > Metazoa > Arthropoda > Insecta > Lepidoptera > Pyralidae > Ephestia > Ephestia elutella. The sequence continues at coordinate 10,945,021 of CM031581.1, forward strand.
CACTCGAGTGGTAACCAAACTGCTTTGAGCCCCTGAGTCCAACAGAGCTCTCAAATTAATGGCTTCCCCCCTACGACCCCATACGCGGACCAACGCTGGAGGGAGCAGAACCGTCCGCGGCTCTGTCCCAGCAAGGCAGCAAGCTAGTTACGGGCTCCCCACTCTCTCCAAACCAGGGGCGCGCCACTGACCCGGATAATATGGCGGGCGAGTGCACATCCCCATCTGAGGGGGGCATAACCCGCGGCCCGGCCATACATATGGTACGGCGGGTGGTACTCCAGCCGTGGGTACTCGTGCAGCGGCGGAGAAAACCGCTGCGGCTGCATGTGTTGGGTATTGGTAACCCGCGTGGAGGGGGGTGTCCCCACTCTCACGTCCGATCTAGGGCCCCCGCCCATGGGGGCCCCATCCGGGGCCTGGCCAGCCACATACTGGCCATGACCTTGGGGCGCGTGGTCCCGGTCCGCCAAGACCCGCGCCGGTACGCGACCCCCTCCCGAGGGGGGTGCGACGAGCGAAGCCGCGTCCTCCGTCCGATGGTGGAGGGCTTCGCGCAGGAGCGCCCCCGCCCATAGGGGACCCCTGCCTCAACAACCGGGGGCCATCCCCGTTCCGGTTCATGCAGAGCATCACGTGGTGCAGCCCACGGCATGCACTGCATGGTATGGCCCTGGGACAGTCACGTGCATAGTGACTGCCCAAACAGTAGAAGCAAAGTTCATGCCGCCTTGCCATGCGGCGCCGATCTTGTACTGGCAGTCTCTGCCAGTCCCTGCATTGCAGCAGGCTGTGGCCCATCCGGCCACATTGCAGGCAGTCCGCGTCCCCCGCGACTGCTGCCGTGTGTGCAACCCGCACACCAGCTCCACGCGGTGGCGGTTGCCGTCCCTGTTGGGGCCTACGTTCAGGCGCTCTGGATGGCGCTGAGTCCGTCATGGTATTCTCAGCCGCCCGTGCCTCAAACTCCAAAAACTTCACCAAGTCAGTGAATGTTGGTAGGGTGGTGCTATCCCGTTCCGCATTCTCGCGCTCAAACCGCGAGCGGATGTCATTGGGCAATTTGCCCAATACAATGTGCACCAACAAAAAAGACCATTGGTCCACCGGCAGCCCCAGTGTGCGGAGCGCGTTACAGGCCACTGTAACGGGCGTGAGCAACTGCAGGCGCAACTGTGCCCTGTTGGCCACCTTGGGCAGGGCCATCAACTGTGCGGCGTGCGCATCCGCTAACAAACGTAAGTTTTGGTAGCGGGAGTTCAATAACTCCCAAGCCGTATCGTACTGGTCGTCCTCCACCCGGAGGTGCTGGATGAGCGACCGCGCTTCATCCTCAAGAGTGGAGAGGAGGTAGGCCATCTTCTGGGCCTTCGACAAATCCTGTCGTGCTACGACCAGGGACTCAAACATATTTTTATATGCTACCCACTCCTCCATCCTACCCCCAAAGTGGGACAGCTGAAGGGTGGGGAGCCGACCAGTAACCGCTGGTCCTTCCTGTCTAACAGGTGTGCGAGGGGCTGGTCCGCCAGCCTGTCTCGCCCTTATTGCGGTCACCGCCTCCGCGATATCATCGTGCAGACTCAGGATCTGGTCCATGTCCGCCATGTGACCTGCGTAGGCCTCCGGGGTAAGATCGGCTTCGGTAAGCGCCGCCATGGCCGCTTCCGCGCTAATCAATCGTGAGTGGAGGTGATCCGCTCTTAGCAGTATGGCGCCCTCCCTGTCCTTCCGGGACAGGAGTCCTCCGGCCGTCACAAACCATCTCAATTCGTTGGCGAGTGTCGCCCTAGCATTGGAGGCCTTCGCCATCGCGTCAAGTCACAAACAAAAAATAACAAAAGGTAAATAAAAAACAACAAAATCAAGCAACTACACGAAGAACCGCGGTAGGTATGAGAATGGCACAAACCCGGAACGCACGGTACAAACCGCAAACAAATACAAAAAAGGTTACAAATATTCTTATACAAACAAACTAAGAAAAATCTAATAATTTTTACAAACAATTAATTATTTTTTACAAACGAACAAATAGAGGGTAGATAAACTACGCTCTGCTACCAGAAAATGTGCAGAGCAACTACGCTCTGCTGCCAGAAAATGTGCGCAGAGCGAATCCGGACAAACGAAGCGGCGGGAAGAATTCTGTACCGGAACTTCACCGGGAAAAAACCACCGGTAAAAATAAGTACCGGGACAAAATCTCCACGCGGCACCACGTTGGCCCGACTAAAACCTAACTAACTTAACGCAGTCTGCTACCACCGTAGCTTATGAAGGGAGCTACAGGGCCCTATATAATAACCTAACCTATAAATTAATTACAATTGAAAACTACTTACCAAGCTAAATCTTCTTTCTCTTCGGATCCAAACTTGAGTGTCTTCGGGAAGGGGGAATTCCTAATCACCCTACCTAACCCATGAGATCTCAATTCCCCAGGACAACTAAATAGATTTCTTCCCGTAGTTTCACTCGGGAACAGCCAGATGTGAACAGCCAGCCACGTTTCACCTCTCACAAGAAAAAGTCACAATAACAGAGTTTTTCACAAACACAAATTCAATAGTTATTTAACAAACAGGAAATTCACAATTATCACTCAAGCTAAACAACAAGCAAAAGACGCGAGACCGCTCCGCGTATTAAAATCAAACCGATATCGCCCTGGACAATGCAATGGCGGACCACACGCGACGCCATCCACGCTAGCAGTGTGAGAACCCCAAAACGCCTGGCGGCGATAACAGGAAACGCCTGCGTTTAGTTTTACCCAATATATTACAAACAAGCGCACCGAAAAACCTATAAAAACATACCCATATTGTAAAATTGAAAAAAAAAGTTGTCCGCCATCTTGGATCTCAAAAAAAATGTTATTTTCGTAATCAGCGCACTGAAAAACTTATGAAACGATATACATATCGCAAAATTAAAAAAAAAGTTGTCCGCCATCTTGGATCTTGATTTAGATTTATTTTGATTTTTATGATTTCGATTTCTATGATTTCGATTTATTACGATTTCTATGATTGCGATTTATTACGATTTCTATTTCATCAAAAATTGTCGGCCATCATTCATGAGTAAGAAAATGGTACCTATATAAATTTTAAAAAGATTAAAAGTAATAAATATGTAACTCTGATCTACATTACTCTCTGCTGTCTGTGAATACATGAACACGCGAAAATTAAATGCCTCCCGAGCAGCAGAGCGACGTGGATTCCCCCTTGACTCTTACCGGCAGACTGATTTTTCGTGGGCTTGGAACTCGTATATATTGAGCGATGGCATTGCCATACAAAAAATGTATGGGGAATTTCTTAGTGAATTGTTACGATATATAATATTTTTTGCGAGTTATTTTTCAAAAATCTAAAACGAGCAACTTGTAGCTAGTTTAATAAACTCGCGATTTAACATTATGTAGAAATTATAATTTGTGTTTTACATAATGATTTCGTTAAAGCCGTGAACCTTGTTTTTCGTATTTTTCGTGTTTTCTGGAAGGTATTTACGCAAAAATAAAAGGCAAAATATTTTTATCTGTCTCGTATAAGTAGTAGCAGTTATTTGAGAAGCCTATAGTACTATTTTTATTATCAATAATGATCTAGTTTTGGCACCAGGGTCAATTCAGTAACACCTGTTTTGGCTAAAAACGTGTGATGCAGGCTCAAATGGTGCAATATCGAGATGTAGCTGAACCGAGCAAGAAAACAATTTAACAATGGGGGTTGCTGGCATGAAATAAAGTAATGCAGATGTAGAGCTCATACTACACGTTGGTCTTGTATGATATCTACTATTAATTACATTAGTAATTTATCTAATAAAAATATTTGTTTAGAAATTGTTGATGTGGAGCTCTTTTTAGCAGCCTCTAATTTTGATATTTTTTGTACGAGTCCAAAGACCTAGACCTCATCTCTGTCCTCGGATAAGATTGTGGTCAAGAGCAAACCCATCTTTAATAAAATAAAAAAAAAGAGAATATAAAGAAGTGTCCAATACAAATGTCAAAACTGGGATTCTGATAGAGATGCAATTATTCGAGAGCTGAGGGTATGAGTAAGATGGAAATAGGTGGCCATCAAAAAGGCTGCCCCGTTTCATAGACCAGTTTTATGGAGTTTCAGCATCCTGTACGAATCCTTTAATTTCACTATAATGTCACCACAAGAATACCACTGCCAGGTTATTCTCATCGAGATGTACCTAGAGTTCCACTTTTAGGTGTTGATATTGGTACATATTGCTTAACGTTAGCATATTTTGAGAAAGATTACAAAAATAATTATACACTCTATAGGTACAAGTAATTACAATTTGTTTTTGTCAACGAACTATTTATTTATAATTCAATGGTTTTTGTCTAACAGATTTTATTTTATTTTTTATTTATTTTGGAGATTATGCGCAAAGCCAAGATAATGGGACAAGGTAAAGCAGTTGATTATGAAGGCAGTTGATGAGTATTATTTTTATTTACGACCATTATTGAGTTGATTCTTTGTTACGGTTTGAATTCTTTCATTTGGGACTGAAACTTCTAAAGCTACACTTCTATGTTGATTATATTTTGTGTATTGGGCTTGCTCACCGCAAAAACAAGCTGGGAATGTGACAGCTGACCGTGCATCCACAGGGCCGCAGCGAGGGACAGAACGAAGGGTATAATCGGAAATTCTAATTAGGTAGAACCATCACGACGACGACGACGGTAGAATTGTCTCCCTTATTTTAATTTTTTTAATATATACCTCGTTAACATTATAACTGGGGGCACAAAAAGTCGATACTAGACCATCCAAAAGATTTGACATTATTGTTTTGACCGTCCGCCTTCCTGGTGAAACCCTCTTTAAAAATGCTATGGCTGGTGGAAAACCGTTGCATATCAAATAGAGGCACAAGTTTATAGATTTCTCTGTTTATCCCTGAGTTGACTTTTACGACATTCACAGCAAGAAATAGAGTAGTTCTGTTGCCGTAAGAAATGCATATTTACCCTAAAATAAATAAAAAAATTAACCCTATCCCCATTTCGAACGTTTTCGTTTTCCGCTGTAAAATGTAAAGAGTGCAACGACCGATGTTAACATGAGTAATTAAGGGGTCGCTCCCTAGACACAGGAAAATTTTTGGAAGTTTCTCAACGCCCTAAGGCCCATTCCGTGCCTGGGTTGGTCCCCAACGACGGGGATTAATGGCTGAAGCAATTAAAGTAGTAAACAGCAGGTGCAGCAAGACGGTGGCGCCCTCTGCCGCAAACAAAATAGTGTGGGAAAGGAAATGCTCCTTACCTCCAGAGACGGAGGAGTACGGCGTGTGGAAATGACCAATAAAAATTGTGCAGAGCAACCACGGTCTGCTGCCAGAAAATGTGGCAGAGAGAATCCGGACAAACGAAGCGGCGGGAAGAATTCTGTACCGGAACTTCACCGGGAAAAAACCACCGGTAAAAATAAGTACCGGGAAAAAATCTCCACGCGGCACCACGTTTGCCCGACTAAAACCTAACTAACTTAACGCAGTCTGCTACCACCGTAGCTTATGAAGGGAGCTACAGGGCCCTATATGATAACCTAACCTATAAATTAATTACAATGGAAAACCACTTACCAAGCTAAATCTTCTTTCTCTTCGGATCCAAACTTGAGTGTCTTCGGGAAGGGGGAATTCCTAATCACCCTACCTAACCCATGAGATCTCAATTCCCCAGAACACATAAATAGATTTCTTCCCGAAATCGGCTCGGCAACAGATAGATGTGAGCGAGCAGCCACGCGTCACATCCCACAGGAGAAAGTCACAATGACGGGCACACAAACACAAAGTTCAATAGTTATTTAACAAACAGGAAATTCACCAATACAACTCAAGATAATTAGCAATCAAAGAACGCGGGACCTCTCGCGTATTAAAAATCAAACCGATATCGCATGGGACAATGGCGACCGTCCACGACCCATCTTACGCGAGCAATGTGAGAACCACAAAACGCCTGGCGGCGATAACAGGAAACGCCTGCGTTTAGTTTTACCCAATATATTACAAACATCCCCCCGTCCCGGTCTGAGAAGCAGACCGCTAGCTTACTCTACGGGAAGGCGGGCGAGAGAGGTCACACCTCTCCTTAAAATCGAACCGTCGACCAACACCTCAGCCACACGCGGAGTGCCATCTCCGCCAAGAATCAAACGTAATATGCGAGCTCGTCGCCAAAGCAATGAGGGCAAATTTGCCTCTTTTAACAATACTAAATCACCCTCCCTGGGAGGCTCAGTCCTGTCTGTCCACTTCACTCTTTGCTGCAGCAAATGCAAATATTCAAGCGACCAGCGACGCCAAAAGTCCTGGCTCATTTGCTGCAACATTTGAAAACGCGACAACCGATATACGCGTTCATCCTTCCACGGGTATTCGGGCAGGGCATTCAACGGCCCTCCCACCAAAAAATGACCAGGGGTGAGAGCTTCCAAGTCATTTGGATCTGGAGATAGCGGACAGAGAGGACGAGAGTTGAGGACCGCCTCAACTTTACAAAACACTGTGGCCAGCTCTTCAAAAGTTAGAGCCGTTTCTCCGATAATGCGGCGGAGGTGGGTCTTTGCGGATTTCACAGCCGCTTCAAAAATCCCTCCCCAATGGGGGCAACTTGGGGGACTAAACTTCCAGGTTATTCCCCTTTGGGCAGCAATTTGACTTAAACTAGTACAATTTTTATCAATAAACACAGAAACATCCTTAAGATAATTTACAGTTCCTTTATAGTTTGTGCCATTGTCAGACCTAATAAGGGAAGGTAGACCTCGACGCGAAACAAAGCGATCCAACGCGGCGACGAAGGCCTCCGTAGTCAGAGCCGATACCACCTCCAAATGGACAGCCTTGGTGGCCAAACAAACAAATACACACAAATAGCCCTTCACAATACGGGCATTACGAAAGGGAGAAGCCTTGATCGAAAAGGGACCGGCAAAATCGGTTCCAACGCCGTCAAACGGTCTCGAAGGTCGGATTCGATCAGCGGGCAAATCACCCATCTGTGGTTGCATCGTGGATGCCTTCAACCTATAACATGCAATACATCGAAACAGGACACTACGGATTGCTCTTCGGGCAGACAAAATCCAAAACTCGCGTTGCAAAATAGCCAACAAAGCATTGCACCCAGCATGGGCGTTACGAATGTGTCGATCAGACACCAAAAGCTGCACCAAGGGTCCGCCCTTGGGCAACAACAGAGGATGGCGAGTCTCATATGGAAGATCCGCCTTCCGGAGCCTGCCTCCAACCCGAAGAAGCCCATCCGAGTCGATGTACGGGTTCAAACGAGCGACCGCGCCCTTCAACTTAGCGCGTCCGTCGCGCAAAATACGAAGCTCTGACTCAAACCGTCCGGTCTGCACGGCACGGACCCAATGCAACAATGCGCTCCGGCGCTCTTCTGCACCTGCAATCGGCTCCAACCGCTTTGCCTGTGGGTTTCTACAATTATGTATGAAACGCTTAATCCAACTGGTAACACCCAGAAGCTTATCCAAGCTACTATACCGAGCAAGTAGCCAATCCGGCTCCGACGTCGTCTCAGCGACTACAGCATGTACACGGAGCCCAGTCAAACTCAAAGAAGTAACATCTGTCTGACAGACAGGCCAAGAAGTTTCTGATCCCATCAGCCACTCTGGACCCCACCAGAGCGGGTGTGACACCAATTCTGGTGCCGTACAACCTCGGGAAGCACAGTCCGCTGGGTTAAGCTCTCCCGGCACATGTCTCCATGTTATATCAATTCCAATATTCTGGATTTGGGAAACCCGATTTCCCACAAAAACCTCCAAGGTATGTGGGGCCGCGCGCAACCATGCAAGCGCGACCTGGCTATCCGACCAGGCGAAGATGTCTCGTATCTCGACCGTGGCCGCCAGCTCACTGGCAACGTGATGCAACAATTTAGAGAGAAGGTGAGCTCCACTCAACTCAAGCTTGGGAATAGTCAGCCTAGTCCTGATGGGGGCGACCTTGCTCTTCCCTAACAAAAGCGAGACATTGACCCGGCCATCGGCGTCAACTGTCCGCATATAGACTGACGCGGCGTAGCCTCGCTCCGACGCGTCACAAAAGCCATGCAGGCTGGCTCGATATTTCCCGGGTGGCAATATTCGACGAGGCAAGGCAATCCGATTGACTTCCTTAATCGATGAAAACAACTCGAGCCAATCATCCAATGGAGAGCCAAACAGCGGCTCGTCCCACGAGACGCCCAAAGTCCAAAGTCTCTGAAGAAGACACTTCGCAGAGAATATTACTGGACTGATCCAACCGCTTGGATCAAACATACGAGCTATTACGGACAACACCGTTCTCTTAGTCCAGACCTTTGGTATTTCCAAGTCCACTTGGAATGTAAAAATATCGGTTAGCGGCTGGTACTGCATGCCCAGCACCGCTATCCTGTTGGGATCATCCACATCCTCAAACAGGTGAGGGTTCTGTTGGTGATCCTCCGGGATCCCTTCTAGAACTCTAGGCTCATTGGACAACCACTTACGTAGCTCGTAGCCACCTGTCTTCAATATTTCAATCAATTCATCCCGCAGTAGGAGGGCCTCCTCAATACTTTGGGCTCCGGTGCACACGTCATCTACATACAAGTCACGTGACAGCACGGAAGCCCCACGGGGAAAGCGGATCCGTTCCCGCTCTGCCAATTCAAGCAATGATCTGATGGCGATATAGGGACTAGATTTCAAACCATACGTGTTTGTGTTGAGTTCATACACCGTCACAGGATCCTCAGGGCGCTCACGCCAGAGTATCAACTGGAATCGCCTGTCCTCAGGATGTATGACTGTCTGGCGGAACATCATCCGGATGTCCGCGCCAAAAACCACTTGATGTCTTCTAAAGTTCAAGATGATGTCAATTATGTCCCTATGCAATTTGGGACCTGAATGCAAACATAGATTCAACGAAACTCCGTTCGAAGTGGGTGCGGACCCATCGAAGACGGTCCTCAATTTGCCTGTTGAGGCCTTCACCACCGCGTGGTGGGGCAAAAAGTAATGCTCAGTTGAGCTCCAATCAACTCGGGCCGGAGACATGTGACCCAAATCCTCGTACTCGCGCATAAATTCAATATATTTATCGCGAAGTACGTGGTCACGCTGCATACGTCGCTCCATGGACAGCAGTCGTTTCTCCGCAAGCGCCCTACTTTGCCCTAGGCTAGGACGAGAGGCAACAAAGGGTAACCTAGTTACAAACCGACCGGAGGGCAACCTCTCCGTGGTCGATCGAAAAAGGGCTTCGCACTCAGCGTGTTCCGGATCCATCCTGGAACTCATAGGTGGCTCCTCCACCTCCCAAAACCTTTGCATGGTCTTGGCCAAGGACGCAGATGCGACAACCGGTGGCTCCTCCGCGGTGCCACTATCAAACACAGGGCCCATCAGGGCAAAACCAAAAATCGTAGACACTGCCATCAGTGAAGACGAACCCAGAGCCTTCTGTGTACCCAACAAAATCCAACCCAATACGTCCGAGCCCAGGAGCAAGTCCACTGGGCCGGGATGAAAGACAAAGGGGTCGGCCAAATCCAGACCCGAAACCAAAGACAACACACCCGGCGGTATGTCTGTCGAGGGGTGCCAACCCGCAATGGTATCCATTACCATAGCCGAAGTCGTGATCCTCATTGTGGAGGACTTCAGCGAAGAAAAGGTGACAAGTGTCTGGCCCGTCAGACACTTCACTTGTATGCCACCAACTCCAAGAAGTGGCACAGGCGAGTCTTCCACGACTAAACCTAACTGGTGTGCCACTCGAGTGGTAACCAAACTGCTTTGAGCCCCTGAGTCCAACAGAGCTCTCAAATTAATGGCTTCCCCCCAACGACCCCTTACGCGGACCACCGCGGTAGGGAGCAGAACCGTCCGCGGCTCTGTCCCAGCAAGGGAGCAAGCTAGTTACGGGCTCCCCACTCTCTCCAAACCAGGGGCGCGCCACTGACCCGGATAATATGGCGGGCGAGTGCACATCCCCATCTGAGGGGGGGCATAACCCGCGGCCCGGCCATACCTATGGTACGGCGGGTGGTACTCCAGCCGTGGGTACTCGTGCAGCGGCGGAGAAAACCGCTGCGGCTGCATGTGTTGGGTATTGGTAACCCGCGTGGAGGGGGGTGTCCCCACTCTCACGTCCGGTCTAGGGCCCCCGCCCATGGGGGCCCTATCCGGGGCCTGGCCAGCTACATACTGGCCATGACCTTGGGGCGCGTGGTCCCGGTCCGCCAAGTCCCGCGCAGGTACGCGACCCCCCTCCCGAGGGGGGGTGCGACGAGCGAAGCCGCGTCCTCCTTCCGGTGGTGGAGGGCTTCGCGCAGGAGCGCCCCCGCCCATAGGGGACCCCTGCCTCAACATCCGGGTGCCATCCCCGTTGCGGTTCATGCAAAGCATCGCGTGGTGCCGCCCACGGCATGCACTGCATGGTATGGCACTGGGACAGTCACGTGCATAGTGACCGCCCAAACAATAAAAGCAAAGTTCATGCCGCTTTGCCATGCGGCGCCGATCTTGTACTGGCAGTCCCTGCCAGTCCCTGCATTGCAGCAGGCTGTGGCCCATCCGACCACATTGCAGGCAGTCCGCGTCCCTCGCGACTGCTGCCGTGTGTGCAACCCGCGCACCAGCTCCACGCGGTGGCGGTTGCCGTCCCTGTTGGGGCCTCCCTCGCCATGAGGGTTCCAAGGGCCTACGTTCAGGCGCTCTGGATGGCGCTGAGTCCGTCATGGTATTCTCAGCAGCCCGTGCCTCAAACTCCAAAAACTTCACCAAGTCAGTGAATGTTGGTAGGGTGGTGCTATCCCGTTCCGCATTCTCGCGCTCAAAGCGCGAGCGGATGTCATTGGGTAATTTGCCCAATACAATGTGCACCAGCAAAAAGGACCATTGGTCCACCGGCAGCCCCAGTGTGCGGAGCGCGTTACAGGCCACTGTAACGGGCGTGAGCAACTGCAGGCGCAACTGTGCCCTGTTGGCCACCTTGGGCAGGGCCATCAACTGTGCGGCGTGCGCATCCGCTAACAAACGTAAATTTTGGTAGCGGGAGTTCAATAACTCCCAAGCCGTGTCGTACTGGTCGTCCTCCACCCGGAGGTGCTGGATGAGCGACCGCGCTTCATCCTCCAGAGTGGAGAGGAGGTAGGCCATCTTCTGGGCCTTCGACAAATCCTGTCGTGCTACGACCAGGGACTCAAACATATTTTTATATGCCACCCACTCCTCCATCCTACCCCCAAAGTGGGACAGCTGAAGGGTGGGGAGCCGACCAGTAACCGCTGGTCCTTCCTGTCTAACAGGTGTGCGAGGGGCTGGTCCGCCAGCCTGTCTCGCCCTTATTGCGGCCGCCGCCTCCACGATGTCATCGTGCAGACTCAGGATCTGGTCCAGGTCCGCCACGTGACCTGCGTAGACCTCCGGGGTAAGGTCGGCTTCGGTAAGCGCCGCCATGGCCGCTTCCGCGTTGTTCAATCGTGAGCGGAGCTGATCCGCTCTTTCCAGTATAGCGGCCTCCCTGTCCTTCCGGGACAGGAGTCCACCGGCCGTCACAAACCATCTCAATTCGTTGGCGAGTGTCGCCCTAGCATTGGAGGCCTTCGCCATCGCGTCAAGTCACAAACAAAAAATAACAAAAGGTAAATAAAAAACAACAAAATCAAACAACTACACGAAGAACCGCGGTAGGTATGAGAATGGCACAAACCCGGAACGCACGGTACAAACCGCAAACAAATACAAAAAAGGTTACAAATATTCTTATACAAACAAACTAAGAAAAATCTAATAATTTTTACAAACAATTAATTATTTTTTACAAACGAACAAATAGAGGGTAGATAAACTACGCTCTGCTACCAGAAAATGTGCAGAACAACTACGCTCTGCTACCAGAAAATGTGCAGAGCAACCACGGTCTGCTGCCAGAAAATGTGGCAGAGAGAATCCGGACAAACGAAGCGGCGGGAAGAATTCTGTACCGGAACTTCACCGGGAAAAAACCACCGGTAAAAATAAGTACCGGGAAAAAATCTCCACGCGGCACCACGTTTGCCCGACTAAAACCTAACTAACTTAACGCAGTCTGCTACCACCGTAGCTTATGAAGGGAGCTACAGGGCCCTATATAATAACCTAACCTATAAATTAATTACAATGGAAAACCACTTACCAAGCTAAATCTTCTTTCTCTTCGGATCCAAACTTGAGTGTCTTCGGGAAGGGGGAATTCCTAATCACCCTACCTAACCCATGAGATCTCAATTCCCCAGAACACATAAATAGATTTCTTCCCGAAATCGGCTCGGCAACAGATAGATGTGAGCGAGCAGCCACGCGTCACATCCCACAGGAGAAAGTCACAATGACGGGCACACAAACACAAAGTTCAATAGTTATTTAACAAACAGGAAATTCACCAATACAACTCAAGATAATTAGCAATCAAAGAACGCGGGACCTCTCGCGTATTAAAAATCAAACCGATATCGCATGGGACAATGGCGACCGTCCACGACCCATCTTACGCGCGCAATGTGAGAACCCCAAAACGCCTGGCGGCGATAACAGGAAACGCCTGCGTTTAGTTTTACCCAATATATTACAAACAAAAATTATCATTCGCATCATGTAAAATGAACATGCTTCAAAACAATAATAGAATTAAGAAAACCGTTGCCACAAGGACCATTCCGATTTAGTCAATACCTAGCTAAAAAATAATGAAAACTTACGAACAGGCTAGCTTTTTTGATAACTATTCAAGTTACAAAACTCGTTACATAAACTTTGAATTATTTTTCAGTAAAGTTCAATTATTCTAATCAACAAAACGCATGCCTGAAACCTAGTAAAATGAAACTAACAAAGTTAGAATAATAAAATTTATAACATAAGGTTACTCAATAATGTTGGCCTCATAAGCTCTGAAAACAGTAACTGAAGATCCAGAGGATGCCAATTCAAGCTCAAACAAGTTTTGTTTCCTTGAAAGCCGTGTGTATCGTATCCATAAGAAAGTAAATGAGTAAACGGAACTAGTCGGGTAATTCCACAGGGCTCCGAACACAGTCGGCGTGATACTGTTTGCGCTAGGAAATAATCTCCTAAAGTAAACAGGCAATGCACTTTATTTGAACCGCAGTGAACGTGCACTGACTATATTTGCAGTTCTAAGTTCTGGACCTACTTGCCGCATCGGGAGATCGCTTGTTTGGAATAAATATGAGTTTTAATTTCATATACCTCTAAGTATCTACTTATTTTTATTTTATTTAATTTTATGAGTTTTTGTGGCGTTGAAGTTTGGAAAGTGATGGAGGAGGTCTTTATCCTGCAGTTGAAAAACAAGACCTGTATAAAATTAGTATAGTAAAATGTATCTAGGCTCTTGTCTTTTTTATAAGTATTTGTATAATTTTAGCTTATCGGAATCTGGGAAATAGGTCAAAATTAAGATGTGAGATTCGATATTAGATAGAATTGACGTGAAAAGGGACTGTGAAGGTCAAAGTCAAAGTCAATTATTTTTATTTATATAGGCTTAGAACTAGCACTTATAAATCGTCATATTCTTGTTTCTTAGTTAGTTGACGTCATAAAATTACTTAAAGCTAAGGTTACCACCGCCTCCAAAGCGCAAGTGGAGAAGAGGCCAAGGTCAAGTTTCTAAATATCTGATCATCATCATCAGCTTTTCATGACCCATTGCTGGGTATAAGCCTCTTTGTGTTTATGCAAACCTTTCTATCCTGCAAATATCTGATACTAAAATAATATTAGTTTGTAAAAGTCACATTTCTTACTCCATATAATATGTTTTGTATCAAAAGCCGTTTCATCCTGTGAATCAAAAGAAAACATTACACATTTAACATCCAAAGGGGAACCTTTGCAAATGAATGGAAATAATTACCGCTCGTCCATTACATTTGATCTCCTTAGCTAATTAATTAACTTTTACCTTATTATGCTAATGTTAATATTGACTTTACACATCAAAGGAAGAAGCTAGGCTAATTTATAAAATAACACGTTTTCTTTATTCTTTTTATGTGTGTGTGGAGTACTTATTGTTTCATTGTGTCCCACAATTTTGGGCATAAAAACCGATGCAGAAGTAGGATAAATAACTTACCGTGCCTCTTCAAGGCAAGGCAAAGCAAGCAAGTCTGGCTATCGTTAAACTACATAACCTTCTTTCTTTCCAGCTTTTTAAAATTCCATTTCATAATCATTTATACGTGAAAAAATATGTCCAAATATTTTTTTATTACATTTTTATTATTTACTAGCTGCGCCCCGGGGCTTCGCTCCCGTGGGAATTTCGGGATAAAAAGTACCCTATGTGCTATTCCCGGTATTTTTCTACTCGTACACCAAATTTCATCGAAATCCGTCCAGTAGATTTTGCGTGATTCAGTAACAAACATCCTCACAAACTCACAAGATCACAGACTCACAAACTCACATCCAAATTTTCACATTTATAATATTCAATACAGCAGTTTTTTCGGGTGATTGTTTGAATGCAAAAATAAATTTTATTATGTTCTGTTTTTAAAATACTTTTCCTTACTAGGGTACGAATGAATTTGTATGAAACAACAGGGAAGAAGCATTTTCATTCCTATACTAGGATCAAATATACACTTCTTTCCGAGTATGAGAAGTGAAAATAATATTTGTTTTCAATGCACTCATGAAATACTTAATATTTGATTCATTTTGGTTGCACTAAATGTACTGTCTTCAAGAGTACATTTTTACGATTATGATAGACATAGATGAATTGTGGTTCTCCTTTTCAAACGAGATACCCTTTCTGTACTTATTAAGACCCATCGTAATTCTATGAAAGAAACATGGTAGCTGGCGGCGAATATCCGGACGCGTTAATTTCCCTGTTATCCGGATTACGCCCGGCTACAACCGGTTATAACCGGTGTTGGGATCGTGACCACATGTACTACCTCAGGGCAAAATTCTTTACTGGCACAATAAAAGTGTATTGGGGCATTGGGGCGAAATATTATATTAGGATGCTGTGTTTTCTTTATTGTACGATGGAGCTTATGGCATGAGAGATTTTCTAAGTAAAAATTGCTGCCGATGGTGAAGTATCCTTTATACAGTTTAAGGTATTAGTCTGGGTGAACCGACGACAGCCTAACAACTAGATTCTGTCGTTGAAACACCCATAAATGAATCGTACTGTCGGCGAAACGTTCGTAGTTGTTAGGTTCTGTCGTTGAACAATTAGGCAGGGAAACGTTTGTCGGAGATAAGTTTCAGAATCGTCTAGTCGATGTCTCTTAAAAATACGGCTTGATTCGTGATGCAATAATTCATCTTTCTCTTATTAGTATCAGAAATGACAAGTGCCTTCTGAAGCACGAAAAATACCTTACTGACAATCAAGTGATTCAGTCTGCAAAGTCCTGGCAAAACTGGAAATAACAAGTAATTTCACTGGGATTCGAACATACGACCTTCTGGTTGGTAAGATGGACGCCTAGACCACTACCACAGAGGCATTGCAGTTCAAATATCAAAACAACTAGTTAATAAAGTTATTAATTAGTTATTTTGATTAAGTTATTTCAAAAGAACTAATTATTAAATGTTATAACTAACTAGCTTTCGCCCGCGGCTTCGCTAGCGTGAATTTCCCACAGGAACAGTGCTTTTTCCTGGAATGAAAGGCACCCTATGTCCTTCTCCGTACTTCCAGCTATGTGTATGCGAATTTTCAGGAAGATTGGTTCAGTAGATAAAGCGTGAAGAGGTAACAAACGAACAAACTAACAAACAAAGAAACTCACTTTCGCATTTATAATATTAGTTAGGATTAATAAAAGAACACGTATCAGAGTGCAGTCCTTGATGCCAAGAAGCCCATCCGAAATAACGTAAAGAATCTAATGACATCTTACACATCTGTACCTGGCAAGTGGAATAAAGGAACTCCGGTACATGAATGTAACCATAATACTCCCTTTTGAGTAGTCGTGTAAAATATTGCAATCTTAACCGTTCGAATTAAGTTCTAACAACTGACCGGAACGGCTGGAGTACGACCAATAAACTTTATGGTTTCTATAAAAACTGGACATCAGAGAGTTAATTTTTCGTACACCGCACGTGCGGCATAGATTTATGAGGCGATCGTGTCGTGCGGTCACTCGCAATAAAATCGTCCTTCGACCTTTAGTTGGCTTTGGGTTGTTGGTACATACAATTCTATTGTTTATCGACTATCCCCAGGTTGCGGAATTCGGAAGATATATGCCTATACTCTTCTTATGAATCTGGTTATTGCATTATTTTCCAATACGATTTAAGGGCGAAAAAAAAACAAAATTCTTGTGCTTCATTTTGTTAGTACGGCCACTCCAGTGGATATTTCGGGATAAGAACTACCCTATGCACTATTCCAAGTTTTATTCTACCTGTGTAGTGTACTCACCATCTAGTAAATGCGTGATTGAGTAATAAACATCTGCACATCCCCACTTTTTTCTTCCTAGCCTGTTGAGCAAAGTCGTTGCTGTCTTACTGCTAGGCAAAGGCTTGCCCTTTCTCCTTCCACAATTCTCTGTTGAGTGAAGCCCGCTCCCACTCCCGCACAAATCCCCACTTACAATATACAAATATTTATAGGTATTAATTTGACTTTAGGTACTATGCATGTCTATTCCTTCAACTACGAAGAAGTCCGTGCTTGAAGAATTAGCAACATAAATGAAAACAAACATTTCTTCTCACTGGTACAGATTTTTACGCAAAAAACTTATTTACAGCTTCCCTTAATGTCTGAAAACAGTTTCCCTTAGATTTAACTGTAAATGTAAACATCCCGGCTCGTAAACAGCTCAGCAACATGCCTTGGAGTAGTTCCGTAATGAAGTTAAACAGTTACGGTTTACGGCCTACGTTTATAGCCACTAAACTCGACTCTGCTACTGTCGAGTTACGAGTTCGCGATTTAGTTTGTCTTTTTTGTATTGAATTATTGTCTTTGTAGATAAAGTGGTTCTTATATATACAAGTTATGCCCCGGGGATTCACACCCGTGGGTTTTTTTTTTATTAAAGATGGGTTTGCTCTTGACCACAATCTTGTCCGAGGACAGAGATAAGGTCTACGGTGTAGCGAGCTTACCCAGAAGCAGCCTATTAACTCTGGTTTTGAAGAGAGTCAGGTTGCATGTGCTCAAGACACAGACGAATTTGGGGATAAAAGTACCCTATGTGCTATGCCCGGTACTTTCTTACCCATGTACCAACAACGTCATCAATCATATTTGCAGTTAGTGGATAGTGTACAAAGCAAATATTGATAGATCCCCGCAAGTCGATGTACAGGATGGCCATTTGGTACACGAGTACTTTAGGTTTAAACAATAATTTTGGGTGCTGGTTCTTAAAAATATTCCCATAGGGAGAGGTCAGTAATGACGTCATGATTTTATATAAGAATTTTTTTTTACATAAACCTATCGAGTATGATATCAAATGAAAGGGCTTCACAAGCCAATTCTAAAATACATTTCGGGCACCAGTTTTCTAAAAATAATTATCCTGCATCTACATATATTTGCGGTTTTTTATTACATAGCTCGATTCAGTCACTTCTATGGAGAAGTGACTACATACAATAATACAATGTTATAATGACGAAACAAAATAACGTACTCCAACTATTCATGTGCAACTTTGCATTACTTTCTCATCGATCTGGGTCTTGCAGCTATAGTACGACAAGTATATCTCCGCACGTGGTAGAAAAACGAACTAATGTCTAAGCTATTAAAATATCATATATAAAACGCAGGTGGCGCCCTCACTCACGTGCCAAAAGATCTTTGTAGCACTGTACATTATTATTCTGGAGAAAACCGCGTCTTGGCCGGGGGCGTCCCAGGGGGCGTCGGGTACTGCCCTGGACACGATACTAAGTTATCATCATGTTACACATACACACATCTATCATAGTACCCTAGACATTATGGTGCGTTCATACCAAAGTTGTCTATTTTCTGAAAATATAACACAAAAAAATATAACACAAATTAGTTGCTCTACTAAGAGAAGTCATGATAAGTCAGAATGGAAGTATCGTGATAAATTTTACTATTTTTATATTACTACTAAGTAGGCAAATAGGCATGCCGCCCACCTGAAGGAAAGCGGTCACCACAGCCTATGGGAGCCTGCAACACCTTTTTACACGACTGACCAAAAAAGGAGTGTTATGTATTCAGGGTTCATGTATGTAAGTTTCTTTATTCTATCGTATGTCCCGGCTTAACAGATTATGATGTGGGAGGTATTGTTAGATTCCTCACATTCCTCCGAGTGATATAGGCTATGTCAGTTGTCAGTCGTGTTTTTTATTTTTAAATAATTAGCTTATTAATCTTTTTACTTCTTTAACTATTAATAAGAATAAAGTAAACTGGAAAACTACGCATTAGCTACATTATGGTGCAAAAGAAAGAACCAACATTAAAAGTTTATTTTTATTTTCACAGTATAAATATACTACCAGAGGTAAATACAGGAAAACCCAGATAACAGATGACAGAAAGAGGCCGAATTCATGCCGCTCCTCGAACCTTACTACCTGCATAGCTGAGGTAAATACGACTCTTCTGTAACAGTTACTCTGCAATCTTTAATCTGACACTAAGTACAACTGTCTTACTACAAAACGATGTCTAAAGTTAAATACTTGCTAAACAAATTACCCGTTCATAAGAAAAAGATACTGACAACTAGAAAATGTCATTAAAGCACGTGTATTTTAATTGTAAGGGATTACCCTTACAATTAAAATACACGTGTTTAACAAGTATTTAACTTTAGACATCGTTTTGTAGTAAGACAGCAACTGTTTAATATTACAGCTTTTGCCCGCGGCTTCGCTCGGGTTAATTTCTCACGGGGACAGTGCTTTTCCCCGGGGATGAAAGGTATCCTATGTCCTTCTCAGTACTTCTAACTATGTATATGCAAAATTTTAGGAAGATTGGTTAAGTAGATAAAGCGTGAAAAGGTTACAAATAGATAAACTTACTTTCGCATTTATAATATTAATTAGGAAGTTAGGATAGCTTTTGATTATCACATTCTGTTCTGGTTTTATAAAATGACCACTTTGACTAATCACAATATGACCCATTTCCAATGCGTATTCAAAGTGCGACCTTTTTAGATCCGCTGTTCTATTCTATTCGTATTAGTAGTTAAATAACTCCATTTAATTAACAAGTCCGTATAAAATTTATTTACAAAGAATTCACGAAACAAAATCAAGCGTTGAAGACTCGCCAATTGCTGTTTGTCGTATTGGTGCAGTCCGTTCCGTGATCCGCAGTCGAATGCATCGGGAAGGATGCACAATGCATACAAAGTGTACCGGGTCTCCAGTGAGCCGTGATTTTTCCTTCCTACCGTATATCCTGCTGGAAACCAGATGCTGGAGCAAAGGAAGCGACAAGGACTGATTCATTCGAGATTTGAATTGTGAACGTGATTCAATTTGGTGTTCACTTTTTTTTAACGTTTTAGGTAGTTGTTCTTTTTTAAACATGGTAGGTGTTCTACATAGTAGGTATTGTCACTATTTATCATTTAAATTTCTCCACCATGTCTGTTTGAAGGTCATAAACTCCAAAACAAAAACAAATTAAAACAAAACGATGAAAGTAAATGAATTACAAACAATTAGTGGGCCTATTTGTACAATTAAGTACAATATTTGTACATTTTGGTAAATCAAAAATTAGATAAGTAGGTTCATTAGAAGAGACAGGGACATTTCATTATAAGGGACATTTATTTACAGATTAAGCCAAAAAAGAGATTCACTCAGAGATTTCTTCAAAGATATAGATATTTTAACCTTACCATACCAATATATTTTTGATAACATTATGCATGTCAGGAAAAATATTTCATCTTTCAAAAAGTTTGTGATGTCACAGATATATCCCTGCGAAACAAACATAACTTGTACGTTCCAGGGCACAGACTGGCTAGGGTTAGGAAATCATTTGTGGGAAACTGTATACGCTATTATAATAAAATACCAAAATCTGTCCTTGATATGCCTGATAGGAAATTTAAACATTACATTAAGGAGACACTTTGTAAGAAGGCATATTATACGACGGATGATTATGTAAATGACAAAAATGCGTGGCCCGAGCCTGGCACAGTGACCTCCTATGACTGTCATATTACTCTCTAGGTACATTGTGTACTTTTTCTTTTTAGTGACATTTTATTAATTTAAAATTTTATTAATTTATAAATTTGACATTTCATATAACTAGTAGTTCGCCGCGAACTCAGACCTCGCGATTATTACTCGCGTTTTTATTGATATACTCTGATTTCGATTTTTCTAACATAATTCAGTTCCCTAAATAAAATCTAGATGGCGTTATCCAAAGTTAAAACACGCTATTGTTTCGTTTGCTAGATAATCGCGGACGTTTTTATTAATATTTCAAAAACTACTGAACCGATTTTGATGCCCAACGAACTTGAAAATTCTATTGATATTTCCTACATGCCTACCAAATTTCATCAAAATCGGACCATCGGTTCGGCAGTTATCGCGGTACAAACATACATACATACATACATACATGCATACATACATACATACATACAAACAATGTGTTTCGCCCCCAACTCGATTTAGAGACCTTCGCTCGCTTCGCTCGCTCGGTCAAATATTCAATGAATATTCGTCCACATATACAGTCATTTAATTGTAAGACATATGTTGTAAAGTGACGTCTTTGGAGAAAATGCAGCAGTGGAATTTGTTGCGCCGCCTCTTCTCCACTTGCGCTTTGGAGGCGGTGGTAAACTTAGCTTTAAGTAATTTTATGACGTCAACTAACTAAAAAACAAGAATGTGACGATTTATAAGTGCTATTTATAAGCCTATACGAATAAAAAATAATTGACTTTGACTTTGACTTTGACTTTGGATACAGAATTTGGGTGTGGAAAGGCTATTATTGACATCACATAAATATTAACTCATTAAAAAAAAAAACATAATAACGCAGAATTCTAACGGGATTACAATAACAATTTATATAAATATTTTAACATAAATACCCAATAGAGTAGTTATTTTTCCAAGCCACTTACTACCGAGAAAACGTTAAAGCGAATAAACTTGTTACTATAAACCTTTTAATATGAACAGCTAGTACCTGGGACTATTTAATTCGTTTAGCTCCCTTATAGCTCGGTATTAGTTTATAGATTGTCCCACTTTTACTGAACGGGAAAGATTGGCTCTTCCATTTAATTCTGTAGTCCATTTAGATTTCCATTTCGCTCTGTAATTAAATAGACGAACTCTATCGGAGCACTTTGCGTACTGCAATTTTCTTTTGTTTTTGAAATTGTGTTACAGTTAAGTTGAATTAAACTTCTGAGGAATTTGTTGCGATTGTTGATTGATATGCTACTATTATTGGTTTCTGTAATTGGTATGGTATTGTTTTCGCCACGAATTATTGAAACAATTTTATCTATAGTCAAACTCAAATATGAATGAATTTTTACACAGTTTTCATCGAATGAAAAATGGCATGAAAAATTATTCACGAAATAAGTTATGTACATGGAGTAGATGTAGGTAGATTATTTGGAATAATTAATAATAAAAATATACACATAAATACTGAATCGCAGTCACGAAATTTACATTTCAATCGAAATATTGATATCCGTCATATGCGATGATGTTCAAGCAAAAACATTGTCATGCATATTGTTTCCCATGTCAGCCTCAGGCTGCACATGGATACTTATATTAGTAGAATAGTATGATCATTTTATTTTAAATTGATGGAAAAAGAGGGGTGATATATGATTCATAATTCAGTGAAGAAATTCAATAAGGTCATAAGGTTTCCTTGCTCCTTCTACTCGAACTCGTCATACCTCTCTCTTTCATACTCGACTACTTGTACTATTATGTATTCTGTGACTCGACTTGCAAAAACTAAATATGTCATGAATGCTATAATAACTAGATTACATCGAACTTATAACACTAAATTCTCTCATATCGATCTCTTTCATTTAAAAAATATACCTACGCTCAGGAAAAATGCAATGCTCATAATTTGAAAGTACATAGTTTATGTGGCAGTCTCTGTCTCTATGCGCAGTGCTCCTTAATCTGTCAAAATTTTGTTAATGCGTCTTTATTTCACTCAATGTAATACCTAAAAAATGTAAATCCGTAATTGGCTGTCAGTGTTAAAGCTAAGAAACTATTTTAAAATTTATAAGAGCTGTGGATTTTGTGATAATAAATAAAATAAAAAATAAAATAAAAAATAAAATCAAAAAAATAATCCTAATCAGAAGTTATCTGTTAAGTAACATCAAACGTTATCTGCGGGTGTGGAAGCGGGCTTCACTCAACAGAGAATTGTGGAAGTAGAAAGGGGAGGCCTTTGCCCAGCAGTGGTAAACATCATAAGGCTAGGAAAAATAAACTTATCAACTGAAGCGTGATTGAGTTTCTAACTCAGTCACCCAATTTTTGCATGATCCTAATCCTAATATATATATATATATATATATAATATTATAAATGCGAAAGTTTGGATGTGAGTTTGTGAGTTTGTGAGTTTGTGAGTTTGTGAATTTGTGAGTTTGTGAGTTTGTGAGGATGTTTGTTACTCAATCACGCAAAATCTACTGGATGGATTTCGATGAAATTTGGTATAAGGGTAGAAAAATACCGGGAATAGCACAAAGGGTACTTTTTATCCCGAAATTCCCACGGAAGCGAAGCCCCGGGGCGCGGCTAGTCCATACTTAATATTATAAATGCGAATGTTTGGATGTGAGTTTGTGAATTTGTGAGTTTGTGAGTTTGTGAGGATGTTTGTTACTCAATCACGCAAAATCTACTGGACGGATTTCGATGAAATTTGGTACAGAGGTAGATAATGACCTGGAATAGCACATAGGCTACTTTTTATCCCGGGAAAAAGCACTGTTCCCGTGGGAAATTCACGCGGGCGAAGCCGCGGGCAAAAGCTAGTATTTTATAAATATGAAAATTTATTTATAATATTTATATATTTATTGGTAAATAAACGTGTTTGTTAAGTAATCTTTAAAATGCATAACACCAGTTTATTATTTTAATTATTTCGTAAATTGCCCGTGCTTGCGTGGAGCAAAATGCTAAACAATAGTTAATTGTTGAAATTAATAGATCGTGACTAACAATGTAACAAATTTTCTGACCATAGAATATAATATCTAATATGTATATTTTAGATTTGTATATAATTTATTTTTATGATAGAATCTTATTTCAATAAGCTCATAATGGAATATTATATTTAGATTTACTTAATAAGTAGTTACTAATAAGTAAAGTCTATTTATTTATAACTGTTCTATCATGTAAACAATTTTACTATGTCTTTTTATGATTTTACAACAATATAAATTAAAATAGACTTTTTAGGAAATTACTTTCGTGGTTAATAAATGTTTTACTTTAGGTTGTTTAGGTTTGAACTAATATTTGATTTATTTTCAACAAAATTCAATAAAAAGTACTGTGAAGATTGTTTACATAATAGGACAATTATGAATAAATGGACCATAGAATCTTTATTGTTCTTGACGTAAAGATCAATTAAAATTTACATTAAAGTATTTAATCTAACCTACATGCACTATATTTAACTAATCATAATCTTCCATACATTTTTTTTTTACATGGCCTCGGATCAAAATCTGTATATCTCTTTTATATTATTTCGAAAACCGATCAATGAACCACTCGATCGACATTTGATGGCAAATCGTACGCAATGGTTCTCAGCATTGCATCAGGGCCATTGTTTCCGAGCAACAATGCAATTATTAAAATACAGTTACACCAATATTGTTCTACTTTATTAGATTCAGATAAAACTCACGAACTTTCAACATACGAGTACTTTGAACTGTGCACGAAATATTTAAAACATGAATCATGTACATATATTCGTATAAGTATGTAGTTTTTATCTTATTTTACCTGTTACTGTTACTTATCCCTATTAGCTATTGGCAATGCCTCTTTTTTTCCCGTTTTACTTTCGTGGGTCAAATGGAAGTAATGAAAAAAGTTTAACTAGGTAAGTATATTTTAAGTTTCCTTTCTATGTATATGTTGTCTACAAAAATAAATAATAAATAAAAATTCAAATTCAAATTTCTTTATTTGCATAAAATGTAGGTAAGTTACAAAAGTGTTGTTAACAATAATATTGTGCCCAATACATTTTACCTTGGTAAGGTGTGCAAATTTACATAATATAGTCATAATTTTATAAACTCTTTACATAATGCCAGAAGTAGAAAATAAATAATCATTTTTTAATCAGTAGGTACTCAATAACAAAAATATAGTCAATAATAAATAAGTCAAAGATAGAAATTAAAGGGAAAAATGTCAAATTACAATTTGTCAAATACACATTCAATATTAATTCAATTTATCGATTTGAAATTTAACAAACAATTTTATCATTTAAGAATTCGTCAATGGAATAATAACTAAAATGAATTGTTATACTTAAATGTAATTATTACCCCGATTTATTTTGTAACTTTTTGTTGTTTCACCATATTGGTACTCCGTGTATGGATGGACACGTAATAAGTTTTTCTTACTATGTGGATCCTATTGAATAATTCGATGATGGATTGCTAACGCAAATCACTTTCTGCTGGTCGTGTGAAATTTGATCGCTATAGAAAAGGAGCTTTCAGAAATAATTTCACAAATTTAATATTAAAGTAGAAGATTATCTTCTATTTATATAGCTTTTATTACTTATCAGTGTCGATTTTACTTAATTTGCATTACCTATTAACTTAATGTTTTAGATATTTTGTTTTGTAATATTTTTTCTAAACCTACATTTCGTTATGGGTAATTCTATATCCAATCGGGAAACTTAAGGTGTTTTAAACACGCAGTAGCAAATAATGAATCTAATAACGAATTATTCTCACATTAAAAATACCAAAGACCAAAATATTGTATACACCAAAAAAATCTCGTTAACACTTCAAAATGTTTAAATTAAAAGACTTATACAAACGTAATTAAACAACAATGATATCTAAAAAATAATCTAAGTAATTCATTTGTTGTTTGAAAATGTCCGTGCTTGTCGCCTTGAAGATAAATAATTGCAATATTTTAAAGCTATGAGTACATTGTATAATTCTAGTACAGTTAACTAACCCGTACTTTATGTTGCTCTATATTGATCTAAGCTGTGGTAATAACTGTTAATTTGAAATGAATTTGGGTTGGTTAATGTGTTGTGGACTGTACAGTAGTGTTTAATATAAATATTTCGCAATTATTTCAAGCAAATAATTAAAAAACTGAGTATGAATATAAAGAAGCAACTGCAAACTAACCAAAACACGAATATAAAAAAAATTAATCCGTATTCATTCTATGATTCCATAATATGATATTGTGAATTTAATTATTTTTACTTTACGTTGGTAAATGAATTTACTTGATTAGACAACAAAACCGAGAAATAAAGATTAAAAACTTTTCGGATGTTCAAATCTTTCAGTCGATGAGATAAAGAATTCGACAAAGGCCGAAATGTAAATTTATTCAAATGGGTATTGGAATTTAATGCATTTCCTAATTGCGCTAAGTAACGTTTAAAACAGTTCTAAATTTATATGCGTTTTACGTAATGAATAACATTTTGCAAAGCGGTAAAATTTATTGGTCTTTTTCTCTAACCTATTTTATATAGGTATTTTTACCTATTAGAGGTTCTTTTTACCCATTTTATATTTTTTCCACACAAATATTTAAAATGATTTCATTTATGACTCAAAAGCAAATCGAAGATGTATAATTTCTTAAACATTGATTTAGAAAATGTTATGAATCATTTGTACATTTCTTTTTAAAACATTGTAAAGTCAATACTAGGTATAAGTATAGAGTTATTTATTTATACTCTTGTGAATCTTTTTTAACTTTGTGCCGGAAATAGACCGAATAAAATTAATACGCAGGTACTTTCCGATGATAATAATTATACAATGAGATTCATTTGTATGTTAAAACGGGACATTGTTTGCTTCCCAATATTTGGACCCTCATTAGGCTCTATTGTCACGAGAGCCAGGCGATAGAATAAGCTGCTGATTACTCGCGCTGATAAATATTTGTGTATTGCAGCGGTATTTGACCTAATATTGTCGAAGGTAAAAGGAAAGAGGGCGTGGCAGGGCCGTACCGGTTGGTAAGGTATCCTTGTGTTAGTAGTAAGGTGATCTAAGGTAGGTGTACCATATTACGTAAGTGTACGGAATTCCGTAAGTTTTTGGTTTAGGCCAAAAAATAAGAAAACTACTAATTGTTTTAATGATTTATGTAATTATCTATCAAGCATAAACAAAAAAGATTCAATTACACATGGTAAAAAAGAATTACAAACATCGTTGATTCAGTTATGATGTCTCCTAAGGTCAGTCAGTGCCAAATCGCTATTACTATTAGTGCGTGTGTTGCGTACTGCAAGCTGCCGCGCGGATTTTCATAAGGGAATTATGAGTGATATGTAAGTATTTTCATAACAAAATGTCGCAATTATTTTGAAGGTTCTTAAAACAAACTAATTGATTACTGTCTCAAGTTACTTCAATTAGTTTTTAGTCAGTTAATTCTTAATTTACTGATTGCCGTATTTACCTACACGAAGAACCAACCATGTCCGTTAATACGTAACTATTACGGAATGAAGGACAATAAATTGATTTTGTTTTTGTAATTATCCAGGCACCTAGATGAAATAAGTCAATGATGAATATTGTTACGGGTCTAAAGTATATCATGGTTTCGTGTGATCAAATTACGTATTACGATTTTATTTTTCTTTGTTATAAGAAAACGTGTATAAAGTGAAACTATTTTTTACTTTTACGAATTCGTCACTAATGCTTTCGGTTCAAAATCACTAATTTATTTAAAACTTTTCGATGTTCCAGTATAATTTTTGTTACCTATTTCTAGCATGATGATATTACTACAGATTTTAAGTCATTGTGTGTTGTTGAGAACAATTACTCATTAGAAATTTCAGTTAACACAATTACCTACACTGTTTTTGGCTGTATCTCTTATTACGTTATAGTACAACGGTCTTGGTAGCTATGGAAATTTTGAACTTTTAGGAAGCTTTAACTCGGTTGATGTTAATTTTCAAATTAGTATCAATTATCAATCAAGTTTTTAATGAAAATTTCATACATCGTGGTTTATTAATCGTAAATTACGTTTTTCTTAGAGAATACCATTTTTATACTATATTTTTGCGAATTCAAAACAGCAAACAGCAACAGGGCAAATTACTGACCGAAACACTGTACTTAGTACTTACTGGGTTCGGATAAGTATTGGGTGGATTTGTATCAGAAGGAATGGCAAATGAAATGCGTGTTCTCTGTCTAGAGAGTGAAGTAATAACGGAACATTTTGTGATAAAAAATGGTTGTACAAATTAGTTAGTTAAAGTTCCTTCGGCAATAACCATAAAGATATGTATCATAAAATAAGTATAAAAATAACGTTACGTACGGTCCTTTGTTGCAAAGCCATTGTGCATTTTGGTAATTGTTTTACGATGCCTTTACAAAGTACTTAGGTGCCCCGTTAGGTTCCGTAGGAACGCGACAACACTAAGAGAGGATTCCCCGAAAGTCGCTGGCAAAATAATCCTATTCTAATCATAATCATAACTAATATTATAAATTCGAAAGTGAGTTTGTTTGTTTATTTATTTATTTGTTTGTTTGCTACCTCTTCACGCTTTAACTCCTGAACCAATCTCCATGAAATTTCGCATACATATAGTTAAAAGTACGGAGAAGGACATAGGGTACCTTTCATCCCGGGAAAAAGCACTATTCCAATGGAAATTTCACGCGGGCGAAGCCGCGGGCAAAAGCTAGTAGACTTATAAACGGATTATATTATATGTATATAAAAAAAGAAACTAATATAATATTGTTCGCTAAACCCTGCTTGAAGTAAGTTGATGTGATATGTACCTAGAAACATAAATAAACCTTTATTCCTTACATTTTAAATAAGATAATTTTATTTCAGACCTAAATTAAATTTATATTTTCAGTTTATTATTAAATTATATAATTCTGCAGCAGAACGGCATTTTCAGCATATACCGGAATTACGAGCACGCATTTACGGGTTTAACTCCAGAGTCAAATTTTATACCGCAATTATGGACTTTTATGGGGCCTAGATAAATTACAATTAGTCTTCTAAAACATCGTTCAATACAGTAGTGTTACATATCAATCTCCTCTCTGAAAACCACTTTCTACGACAGCACTAATTTCAAATCGCTGAGTTTTTCTGTTTTACTGGAAATTGCTTGGAAAGACAAAAGCGCCTTAACACTCCGGAATTCCGTACAGTTACCTTAGTTGTTGGCCGGTGTAAGCTGCAGAATGCGGACGTAGCCCACACCCTACACCATTTAAACCCGACACCAGGAAGCAATCTGGTTCAACTTTTATTTAATCATGTTGACATTTATGCCTATTTCAACCAGGTAATCATTCATTAAACTAGCAATTACTCTGTGTCAGGAAATTGGGAGACGCAATAAATTGAACAAGTTTAATTTACTTCCATTACTAGGTGGATTTAAAGTATTTTTATTACTTAATTCTAAATTTATTTACAAGTTTCCGTCGACTGACTCCGCGCCGCAGACCCTCCTCAACGTATCAACAAAAACGATCAACACATGTATATCTGTCCATTAACTCACAATATCACAGCAAACAACAATTAAGAAATGCTTTTGAAGCGACCGAATATGCATCGCGGTCGCCTCGTGACTCGGCGAATTGCTAATTGATGCGTGCTTTTTACGTGTTACGGCCTTTACAAATCGCCGGGCCCTTAGACTATTGACTTAAACTTTGTGGAAGGAGTAGGTGTAGCCGTCAGGCGCTCTGTTTAGGCTGAACTTGCCCGGGGGGAAGAAACGGGATGGCGGGGGGGTCGTGGCGTCGTAGTACTGTTGGCGGGCTACGGGCTGAGGTGCAGTGTATTGTTGAGACTGAACTCCACTGTATTGAGCCTGTTGCACTCCAGGGTAGATGTTGTTAGGCTGGTATTGAGGTGCTTGCGGCTGAGGCTGGTATTGAGGTTGAGCCTGGTACTGGGGTTGTGCCTGGTATTGTGGCTGCGGTTGGTACTGCTGTTGAGGAGCTACGTAATTTTCCTGTTCGTATAACTCTGGGTGGTATTGTCCGTCATCTTCGTTAGGTTTTCCTCCATAATTGCGAGCGGGAGCAGGCGCGGTGTATTGTTGCGGGGCACTGTATTGGTTCGCTTTGTATTCCGGAGAGTTGTACTGTGGGTCGGGCGTGTATCCAGGAGTGGGCGCGACCGGCTGAGGGGCGGTAGGAATGTGGTCGCCGATGGCTTGGAATCCGTTTTTTCCAGCGATGTAGTTTACTGTTTTCCTCTGTCCAGTGGGGTCGATGTAGGAATAGCTTCCTCTCCTGTTGCCGTCCGCGTCTGTTTCTTCTTTGAAGTCGATGCCATCCTCCTGTTGGTAGGCGGCTCCAAAAGCTCCGTTGCCGTTGAGATAGCGCGCTTCCTGGACGATGGCGGCTGTCTTCGGGTCACCAGCGTACTTGGGCACGCGCCGCGCGCCCTCCTGGTTCTGACACGTCGCGATCGCGATCACAAAGGAAAAAATAACGAGCCTGTACATTTTGGCTTTTCAAAATGTGCACTGCCCGCGTGAAAGTCACAAAGTGTGTCGTTGCGGGCGGGTGAACTCGTTTTATACGGACAGCTGAGGCCTTGGCGAGTATTGGAAGGGCCCGCGGGTGCGACCGCGAATATACATATTTCTCTACACGGGATGCTAAGGACAGACGAGGAAGTGACATTAAGTGACGAGTTCAGGTATCGTCCTTAATATGACCAGATCGGCTACGGATAAATAAAATGAATTTTAATGATGAAGGAAGTAGAGCATGGGTATGTTTATTTTTATAAGCACGTGGTCGTTGCTCTCTTTACGATAATGGAAATGATTTGATGTAATAGCATTTTTTTATTAGAATAGAGTTATTTGCAAATAAAGTAACTTTTATAATTTTATAAGTATTATTATTATAAAAAAAATTGTAACATGGAAGTAATAATAAGGCAAATTTCAATAAATTGCATGGAAATATTGGTACAAATTAACAAAAATATGTAAATGAGAATTGTGACAAGATATATCCTGCGTTCCAGTTTTTTTTTAAAATTTAAACGAAATTAAGTGAATGCATGCTACATAGAAAAAGATGACAAACTAAGATTTTTAAAACTATTATTTAATAATACTGAGTACGGTGATTAATAAAGAAGAAGAATAATGAAAACGTACGATGCGCTTGATGGTCGAATACAAACTATTTCCAAAAATTTTAATTTACAATTAAATTATTCAGTTTAATTAGCTTAGGCAACGGAGTTAATGGTCCATACCGTACAAGTATAGTATGTAGGTAAAGTACGAGCACATTTTTATATAAATATAACTCAAAGGTGACTGACTGACTTACTGGCTGACTGACTGACATAGTGATCTATCAACGCACAGCCCAAACCACTGGACGGATCAGGCTGAAATTTGGCATGCAGGTAGATGTTATGACGTAGGCATCCGCTAAGAAAGGATTAACGCGAGCGAAGCCGCGGGCGCCAGCTAGTAAGTATATAAAGATAATGCTTAATAATTAAATAATGTAGTAGATTGTGTGTTGTTAAACAAATGAGACTACAAGAGGTATAAAAAGACCACTTTTGCAAATCACTATATGATCCATTTCCCATACTAATTCATCACAATTATGATTTCCTTAGATATGTTCAGGTATGTTCTTGATTTCTTTTGCGTTCTCCTTCATATATTTTAGCTCTCAGTGTCATTGCATGAAATATACACATAACTTTAGCAATGTTAATGCATTATAATGCAAAAATTGCTTCTTGACTCACTCCAAAACACTCAATATGTAGCAACTAGTTCGCACTATATGGTTGCAATAACACATTACATACAACATCGTGACCTGAGAAACTTTAGGACACTTACTATGCGGATATGAGTGTTAATTCTTTTGTTGTCGCTGTTACAACTGTAATACTTCTTGTAATCCTGTTATCTACATGTTGCATTATGATTCCCACGCGACTGTACTTGTAAGTTAATTTGTAGTATTAAATTTAAATACATTTCTTTATGAGGTTTCTTCATAAATTTGCGACAATTTTTGCGATTTGAGAGATTTGATTTGAGTTTCTTTCGGCATTTCTTCTCAGCAGTGGTAGTTTGTAGCTTTAAGACATAATATATTATGATTACATAATTAGTGTTCGACGTAAAAAAGAGCCTTCTTTGAAGGCCAAGTTTCAATAAATAATTTTTGATTAAAAAGGTTATTATAATAAATTAAAAACTAAAATACAAGCTAAATTAAAATACCTACTAATTTTTGATTTTTAATTTTGATTTAATGGCTTCAGATTATTAGGTGGAGGGACTATTAAAAAATAATGAAGTCAAATAAACAAAATGTTTTAGAAAATTTGTTTAGAATTGTCGGAGCCGCAAAGCAAGCACGTGGAAATTGACCTTGCTAAGTTATTACTTATGTAAGTGGTACAATGTAACTTATACAGACACAAATTAAATGTTAATGACCAAGTATGAATAAGACTATACGTAATGTAATAATGAGAATCTTGAGCGTTGCAACATACTAGATTTGTAATGGTAAATATCTAATATTCTTATTATAGAAAGAACTACCTTTTGCCCGTGACGTCATCCACGTGTAATTTACTATTGTTATTACTTATCTCAGGTTCTAAGCGGCGCATAAAGAAAATATCTGTGCCAATTTTAAAGAAAGACCTAGCAACACACTACTGTCACAGAATTAATATAAGCTACTGTGAAAACGACACTTTAAATTTCATTCAGTAGTTGACATACGACAGACAGAAATACAGATGAAAAATAAAAAAAAATCATTTAAGCTATTCAGTAGTTGACATACGACAGACAGAAATACAGATGAAAAATAAAAAAAAATCATTTAAGCTTTTATTGACTCTATAAATTTAACATTTCACCTACCACTTATTTTTCCTTGAATATATCTCCTATGTTCAGACGTAGAGCTTTACAATATGTAGAGATAAAGTTTCCATCAGGGAGCCCACTATCTAAGAGTGGCCTTCGAGTCTCACGACTCTTGGCTCTGTCTACCCCGCAAGGGATAAAGACGTAATGTATGTAAAGTTTAGATAGATGCTTCACTTGAATTTCGAAAACTAATAAAAAATAATACATCGTTTATGTTTCAAGATTTAGCTCACGGCATTTTAAGCTTTATGTTGAATCATTAGACAGTCGGAAAATATGTTAAAAGTAAAGGTTAAGGTTCTCCATTCCATTTGGCTAAGTGAAATATAGCAAGTAACTATTACCTACTCGCATTATTCTTACTGTCCCAGTTATAGGCTGATGAATGATTGGTTGTTTATGCGTCAAGATCCAAGAATAAGTTCGGTAAAGGTCGCGCTGGTTGCCCGCGATCAAGGCTGCGCCAGCGCAAAGAATGCTACATTTTTTGTCAATAAGTTCACGGCGAGATGAAAATAAGTTTTATTCGGACGTCGCATTATCATTTTATGTAGTTATATTTCCTAAAAATAGTCAGATTAATTATATTTAAACGATTATCGGAATGAAAAAAATGTATGATTCACCATCTCTTAGAGCATTTAACCACCTGGAGAGGCTACTTACAGGCATCCCCCTCTGCCGTATTTCATATGAAAATGCTCATACTGCTTGTTTTTGTATGCGTAGTTTTCGACGTTGGGTACTTTAGCACTAGAATACGTAGTACTAAGATACTTTAGAACTGACGTACATCGCACTTGCATACTTTAGAACTAACGTGCATAGATGTTTTGTATCAACAAATCAAATCAATCAACTTAGACATTCCGTGCCGGAGTCGTTTTTAAGCTAGTGTGGCGGCATTATGTTTGTGTGCGTGTATAAATTATGCGCCCGGTGTGAATCTTACAATGCGCATTGCGTTAGTGATCGTGTTGTCCCCCCACCGAAAGCGGCAGACTTTATTGCATAGAAGTTTCCGTTCACGTCGTCTCCTGTTGATTAAATGCTCAAAGCACCATCTTGATCACACGCACAGTATGCGTGTGGCCAGATAGTGGATAACCCTCGATGATATGATGAAACCTCTCACTTAAATTTACATAAGCCGGGTAATTTTATTTAAATTAAATTAAATTTAATTTTATTCTATTTTTACCTACTTTTTATTTTAATATGGCAATTTTATTTATTTTATTTTATTTAATTGGTCAAATGCTCAAAATAAATTATTTTTCTATTACAGCATACAAGCTTTTGCCCGCGGCTTCGCCCGCGTGAATTTCCCATGGGACCAGTGCTTTTTCCCGGGATGAAAGGTACCCTATGTCCTTCTCAGTACTTCTTTGTGTATGCAAATTTTCAGGAAGATTGGTTCAGTAGATAACGCGTAAAGAGGTAACAAACAAACAATTAAATAAGAAACTCACTTTTGCATTTATAATATTAGTTAGGATTAGGATTTGTAAATGTTTATACTCATTTTTTTGTAAATAAAATCTTTGAATTTCGATGGGCAGCTATTTTATGTAAGTCAAATGCGTCATTTACTTCCCAAATATCAATGAAGATATATTTTCACAGAAATGGGTTATGTAAGGCAAGGCCCAGGTAATGTGGGCTCGCTGTCAGACACATTTATATTTCCACTAGATAAACGTATCTGAAGGTAATAATGTGGTCGGTTTGATTTAGGGACGGCCTTTACGGAATATTTCATATAAAGTTCTCATTTCTACCTGCAGGAGGGAGACCACAACTAGTTAGGTAAGTTTAGT
The DNA here is from genome assembly GCA_018467065.1 of Ephestia elutella. Classification (NCBI taxonomy): domain Eukaryota; kingdom Metazoa; phylum Arthropoda; class Insecta; order Lepidoptera; family Pyralidae; genus Ephestia; species Ephestia elutella. The sequence continues at coordinate 10,979,208 of CM031581.1, forward strand.
TACCAAAAAGGACGAAGGGTACTTATCTATAATTCTATAAACGGGTTATGAAGGAATTTGGTATGGAGATAGTAGAAGACCCGAGGTCAAACATAGGCATATTTGTACATTTTTTTTTTAATTTGTGCAACTAAATTTTAAATAAATAAATCAACCCCCCAAGAGGCTGATATCGGAGATGAAAGTTTTAAGTTTAAGTTAATAAAAAACACACAAGGTACTTTTTGCCGCGGATGGAGCCACGGGTAATGTCTAGCTATGTCCTAGATGGCTTACCCCATATTTCTATGGGGTAAGCCATCTAGGCTTGGCTTACCCCATGAAAATACTAAAATATAAAAGTAAGTTCAGTAATTTGATACATTATTTGTTTGTCTCTAAGTTGTTGGTATCGGGAGGATGCTATAAACCATAAAGTTAAAAGATTTTTTTTTTATTTTGATTTTTTTTTCTATTTCTATGCTATTATTCTATATCGGTATAAGGCCTTCAGATTGGCCATATTGGGATTGTTCCTAAGAAGCTTATTATAGGAGACCTTTTAGATACCTAATACTTACATCTAAATTGTGACTAAAAAGTATACACTGACATAATCAATGAACTTGAAAATGTTTCGGTTATTAAGTTTAATGCGGCGGAAATCGAACCAGGAAATCGGAAGTAGATACTTTTGACCGCCACACCACACCTACCTATCTTTCTTTAATGTTCGTATATTGTAGAAGAGTTATATTAGTTAATTATGTAAGTAATAAGTACATTATATCACGTGTTAGTTAAATGAACTAGATATCCATATCACATTATACTCCTATATATCATAAGGCGTGAGGATCTATGTCTCAAACTGTTGAATATATAATTATATGAAATACTAGCTGCGCCCCGAGGCTTCGCTCCCGTGGGAATTTTGGGATAAAAATTACCCTAAGTGCTATTCCCGATATTTTTCTACCCGTATACCAAATTTCATCGAAATCCGTCCGGTATATTTTGCGTGATTGAGTTACAAACACTCTCACAAACTCACAAATTCACTTCCAAACTTTCGCATTTATAATATAGTAGTATAAGTAGGATTTATACCTTAGAGCACCCAACAAGGATTTTCATAAAATAAAAATATTTTAAGTTTATGAAATATAGTGATCGCTCAACCAATCGAATTGGTGCTCTTAGGGAAGAATAAGTACTTCTTTATTGATCTGTCCAAGTTTTGTTTCATCAAAAGGATAGCTGAAGAGGCATGTTAAGACGAAACTAGTAATAAAGCCAACTTATGTAACTAACAGGTACCAGACCCACAAGATATATTTCAGTTCCGTGAAAGCCTTTTGCTATAAAACAAAGTGTTATTTTACGTCTCAGTGTAACAAGTTTTTGCGAATGTATTCAGTACAGACAACCATTTCGTCTTGATTACTTAGAACGGTCCTAACTGTACGCCTTACTCTGTTTTATGACATACGGGATATCCATAATGCTAAAGTTATACTGGTTTATTGAAGCGTTGGTTGCTCAGTCAGCTAGACGCTCGCGCGTCCGAATGTAGCAGGTTCGAATCTTAGGCTCGGCTCGATATTTTAAAGGCGCAAGTTTGAGTATGAGTTTGTGAAGATATGATTTTGTTACTCAATCATGAAAAATCTACAGGACGGATTTTGAAGAAATTTGGTACTTTTTTTGGTATCACGGGAAAGAAGACCCGGGTGCAGCTAGAATAACTGATTACTATTATCCTAACTAATATTATAAATGCGAAAGTGAGTTTGTTTGTTTGTTTGTTACCTTTTCACGCTTTATCTACTGAACCAATCTTCCTGAAATTTTGCATACATATAGTTAGAAGTACGGAGAAGGACATAGGGTACCTTTCATCCCGGGTAAAAGCACTGTTCCCGTTGGAAATTCGCACGGGCGAAGCCGCGGGCAAAAGCTAGTAGAACCTAAAAGACAGAAAACTTTCATAAAAGTACCGTGAAAAACAGTTAATGTTCGTGAGATGTGTACTTACAATGGAGTATATGTGCCTGTGTTAGGAACTCATAGTCAAATGGAGTACTATTATGAAGATAGAATGTGTCATTTTGTTTACTAGTGGTAAATACTTTATACCTGCTTCTCTTACTTGTCATAATATTGAAATTGATAAATCGTTACTTTGGAACTATGTATTGTCCAATTTATAAGGCAACAGAAAGTAATTAATATCTTTAGTCAATAATATCTAAATCCAAATTCTTAAATTTTGTTAGCGGTAAATAGAGACAAAGCATGGAGGATAGAAAAATATTCATACACTTTTATAAATCAAATAGTGCCTTGGGCAATGGGAAATCAACATCTAAATGTATCTTATTTTTTAAGGCAATCCATTCTACTCTAAGTTCCTTGGCATAAGTAAAACAAAGGTCTCATGCGGGACACTTCTCGACAGTTCCATTTATTTTTGTGTAGGAAATAAACTCCCATACATGTCGGACGCTTCCAACTTACGATGAATCTTATGTGAGTATATATATAGCTAAAACACGATAAAACCGGCAAAATTGTGAATATTATCGTTTATTGTTACTATTTCAGAAACTTCTTGAACGTAATTTCATCACCGATGATCGACGTGGCATTCATAAATGTCGATCACTTGTGACTTGTAAACTATGTATTTTAGCTGTCGACTGGAAACTTGCCTAATAGTCGATGTTAAAATACTTGAACCTTCGAGCAACAAGGACTTCCGCGCGCGAGGAGCCCGTGTTGCTCTATGGCAGTATAATAAACTATTCGTTAACCCGTCCACAACTAAGAACCATACTAAAATAAATAATTTAACTTTAAAACAATACTGTGGAACTTCTATAAACACATAAACAGACAAAGAAACTCATTACTGTCCCAATGATAGATAAAAAAAACGACCGCAACTTTGTCTCCAATGTGACCAAGTCCACAGAAGAAGGAAAAGCGACTCCCCCTATTGTTTGCTAGAGCAACTGAGAATGGAGATTAATTTATTACGTCTAAGAAAACATGGAAAGCGGAGAGCTCTCTATTAAGGCGGCGGGCGGGGTACAACGATTAATTATGATTTCTTTCGCGGACGGACGACTGGGGCTCTTATTACGTGTTGTAGAGGATTGGTGCACTATTGGTTTTTTTGTCCATTGATTTTTGAGGTAAACGTCCTCTGTTCAGTTACTAACACCCGTATTCACAAACGTTTCCTTGACTTTCACTTCACTGACGTTTAACCGACTCAACCAATTTGGTATGATTAGCCCATATAAGGCATGTTCTTATGTATCATAATGGTTTTTTCACATAATTTATATAAGTGGAATATATTTGCGTGTTTAGTAACGGGTGAATTACTGTTCCCACAAAGTGAGCCCTTACATGACAATCCCCAGAAAATGGTAACCCAAAAATTTTCTTTACAATGATAGTAACAATCTCTACATATTCCATATATGTTATCTCCCATGTAATCTTTGTCATATAATATACGAAGTCATAAAATTCGAATTCAGAAAGCTCTGTAGATCAAACCACATGTCAAACCCCGGAAATGTTAACCAAAACCCAAAAACTTTAGATACCTACCTAGCTTTCCCATGTATGTTATCTTACACGTAGGTACTCTTTGTCCTATGACAATGAGGATTATAACAAGAATTTATCGTTTATTTACCGTAGGTGACCGATTACTTTCTAAGAACGCACTTTTGTTTTATTTAAGTAGGCTTGATATGCGCAGCACGAAGGACTATATTAGAGATGTAAAATGACTGAATCTGACCAATTCTGACAGTCAATAACGATAAATGACCGGTCAACTATTGTCAAATTCAGTCAATTTGACTTTAAATGATCGGTCGCTTACTACTAAAGGAACTGAATGTAACAGTGACTAATCACAATTTAATTGTCATAAACTATGAACTTCACCCGAAATACTAGCTTAGGTTCCAAGCGGCATATTAAGATGACATCTATACTAGATTTTAAGTTATAGCTGTAGTTATAGTTGTAAGTTATATTTATCAATTACCGTAAACTGTTGCAACTTTTCACGGAATTTGACGTTTTTTGCGTTTTTTTCGGAACCTATTCATTTATGATTCTCAATTAGTTTTAAATGGAAAACAGACATAATAGCTTTTTATTGAGAACCCAAATCTTAACAATTTACACCCATTTTCTGAATTACAAAGGTTCGAAGTCGTAGGCAAAGTTGTATGTAAAAGACTCAAGTTTGTCTAGAAGGATAACTCGATACTTGTCGTTTCCGTTTATTTTTTTTACATTAGCATGAGACAACCTGATAGTCTCTGCCAGTTTAATCAGTACAATATACCGTATAATTTTTTTATTACAGCTACTAGGCCAAAAAGTTGTCGCAGGTTCTACAGACTTTCCATACAAAAATGTCGTTGATTATAGGGTTGTCCCAAAGAATACAGATCCTTTATAGTCCTAATCCTTTATTAATCCTTTATATTTAAGAGTTAAAAACAGTACTTTTAATACAGCTTCTTTCATAAAACATCACAATTTTAATGTGTAACTTTTATGTTGCTAGTTTAGAAAAAGAGAACAATAACAATTTTATTGCTTTTTGGTAATAATGTCTCATCGTTATTAAATCAAAAATCATTTCTTTAAAAATATTTGAGTAGGTATCGTTTTATAAATTTAAAACTAACACCGTAAATGACTGTCAGTCAAATTCAGCCACTTTGATCTTTTTCATCTCTAGACTATATTGACCTGACAAAAATAAATAAATTATGAATGATGATGTCCGAAGCGCAATTAATTTCATTGTGTATAAAAAGTCGCTCTCGCACGAAACGCACACAGACCGGCCACGCCCACTTCATGACATCCGCCCGACATGTTGTCTATTCGAGTTGAATATTGAAACGTCAAATCAAAGGTAGGTCGAGAGGTACCTTGAGATGGCATATGTTAAATTGAAATATGTATAGCAGCTGAATGGATAAGTAATTTATAAAAATATTGGCGTGTTTTGATAGATTGCATAACATACAAGAGTCCCTAATACATTTGTCGTGGTGCAGAGCCACCAATAGGTTTTACATTCATATATACTAGTGGTAACGTAAATTTACTGAACCAATTAGAATTTTCAGTAAAATACGGGATTCTGTTAACAAAAATGAAAGGCGCAACGCATTACATTATTCAGTTATTGCGCGGTTGAGGAGAACAGATTTTCCAATATATTTTCTTCATCTATTCTGAGCTGCAACAACTTCATTTTTTAATTTTTTCCAAGCGGATATAATCAAAACCTGGATCAAATATAATATCTGTAAACCGTTTTGATCTCGAAAGAGCTACGTATGTACATCCGGCTGCCAACTCTTTTACGCCAATGTCCACGACTACTTTATCCAAAGTAAGTGATTTATAATCGAGTATACATCCCCGAGTTGACCCCCTGTTGACGATAAAAATCGAAGATCAGGAACATCTGATGAAGAACTCCAAGAGACCATCTACACTATAACATACATGGAAATGGGTCCTTAGCAAAAGTCGTTCAACCTGATGAGCATTTTCTGCTGACGTATAAAAATTGAAGATCTGGAATATCTGAAGAACAACTCCAAGAAGTCAGCTACTTTATAAGATATATGGAAATGGCGCCTTTGTGTAAATCGTTCAACATGATGAGCATATCTGCTGAACTACAGTTTGGAACACAAAAAATTTTTTCATCTAAACTAAACTCACGCAGGCGAAGCCGCGGGCAACAGCTAGTCCTAAATAATATTACAAAGGGGAAAATGAGTTTGTTTGTTTGTTCATTTATTTGTTTGTTTGTTACCTCTTCACGCTTTATCTACTAAACCAATCTTCCTGAAATTTCGCATACACATAGTTAGAAGTACGAAGAAGGACATAGTTTACCTTTCATCTCGGGAAAAGGCATGGTTCCCGTGGAAAATTTACGAAGGCAAAGCCGCGGGCGAAAGCTAGTTTAATATAAATAAGAAATATAGCAATACTCATCTCAAAAAATGATAAGTTTCATCCAAATCTCATTACCGGTTACAAAATTATAGAGAAATATTTATTTTCACTAAAATACCTACGTATAATGGCTAGATGAATCTACCCCGTAAGGGAAAATGTCGTGATACTGTATCCTTATCCAATACTAACTAACATTATAAATGCGAAAGTGAGTTTGTTTGTTTGTTAACTCTTTACGCTTTATCTACTGAACTAATCTTCTATAGTGGATCGTATTTCAGGTGCAGCGGTCTCAGGTTTTCTATGTGGCCCACCGTACCTTTCATCCCGGGCAAAAGCACTGTTCCCGTGGGAAATTCACGCGGGCGAAGTCGCGGGCAAAATACTTGCTACACGCATTCCACGAAATTAATTTAACGTTTTGATAAGTTTTCGTGAAAAATAAATACATGTACAAAAATGTCACTAGATGTCGCTGATACGAAAATGAACGATTCATGTTTTAACTCAATATATCTGTAATAAAAGAAGCGCAAAGAACTTAAAAATTCTAGGAATACTTTCTACACGCATTCCTAATATCAACGAAATTAATTCAACGTTTTGATAATTATCACGGAACATAAATACATGTACAAAAATGTCACTAGATGTCGCTGATACGAAAATGAACGATTCAGGTTTTAACTCAATATCTCTAAAACTAGTACAACAATTTTGATATACAATATACATGAAAAAAATAGTGAAAATATCTCGTGATTTGTGAAGTTTTATCCTAATCTGAATAACGGTTCAAAAGTTATAGAGCAATATTTATTTTCATAAAAATGCATATTTCTCTAATACGGCTGAACCGATTTTGTTGCGCAACGAACTTAAAAATTCTATGGATAGTTGCTACACGTATTCTTAATATCATCGAAATTAATTCAACGGTTCGAGAGTTATCGCGGAACAAACATACATACATACATACATACAAACAATGTGTTTTCGCCCCAACTTGAATTATAGCCCTCGCTCGCTTCGCTCGCTCGCTCGGTCAATAACAGACTATCTGTGCCTCAGGGCTTTGCTCCCGAAGTGTATGTGGCTACAAATTTTATTAGATCAATATTGTAATGATTATTTAGCGTATTTGTTATTTCTATGACTACATGCTTATAATATTAATAGACCAATGTTCCATTCAAATAAAAATATTTGGAAACCCCACCACGTTTAACCCCATAACGTGGTTTTCACAATATCTCCCGAAACCAGCTCGAACTCTATTTAAAATCCTTAAGACTGCCCAGGGGTGATCTCCACCCGGTGGGATATTCTCGGACGGCGGAGCATTAGTCGACTATGGGACATTAGTCGACTGTGGAGGGAACTTGCGTTTCCATTGGTCCATCCTGGGTCTGAGGGCTTCCTTGGCCAGAAGGGCTGCTTATAAACGTATAAGATAATAATCGCAACAGAATTGTTTTCCCAGGTTTGAACATTGTAAGACGACATCGAGACTGCTGAGCACGACGATAAGTTCGTTAAAGTATTCAGCAGTGTTGGAGAGTTCAGATAGCCGTGTCTCCTCTCCTGTATGATTCCGACAGCGGGTGTATTACGAGTATGTATTGGTATGGAGATCATATCAAGTCAAATCAAGTCAAGTCAAATTAGTCCGGTCATTCTATGTAATCAATGTATGGGGAAGAAAAACTAATTCATAAAGTTTTGAAATTGTGTGACATATACCTTCGGTTGTGGTGTTCAACGCTCACTACCTCCCCTGCCCTCCCTCTGACGCTACCCCCCCCCCCCTTTACTCTGAAATATGTCCCCTTTACCGGTTTTTTCACTTTTTCTCGAAAACTATGATAGACACGAAAAAGGTGTCAAAGGCAAAGATGATCCTTATTAAATTCTTAATAAAATATGTTCCATGTCTTATTTTGATAGACTTGATGGTTTACGAGCTAAAAGTTGTGTTTGGGGCACATGGGGAGAAAATGTACGTAAAAAAGAGGTATTGTTGCAGTTTTACTATTATATCTCGAAAAAAAACCCAATATTTCGAAAACATAGTACTATTAAAAGTTTTAGAACATTAAATTCTGCGTTTAATGGGACTAAATACATATATTTTGGACCACTCTGTCCTATATACTAGTGCTCATCGAAATTGCACAAATCCCACAGATATTTTAAATGCGAAAGTTTTGATGTATGTTTGATCCTCAACTATGCAAAATCTACTGGACGGATTTCAATGAAATTTCATACACTGCTAGAAAAATACTGGGTATAGTACATAGGGTACTCATTATCCCGAAATTCTTACGGGAGTAGGGCCCCAAGGCGCAGCTAATATAGCATTTTCATAGGTATGGAAAACTTGCTACGCCCCGGGGCTCCGCTCAGTTGGCAATTTTGAGATAAAAATTATCTTATGTGATTTTTCAAGTCTTTCTCTATTTGTGTATTAAACTTCGTCGAGATCCGTCCAGTAGACTTCGTGTGATTGAATGACAAAAATTTCAAGTTTGTATGGGAATTTCATTATTTATGATAATATACTAGATGCGCCCCGAGGCTTCGCTCCTGTAAGAATTTCAGAAAAAAAGTAGATTATATGCATTTTTAGGTTTAACTCTACTTGTGTACAAATTTTTGTTGAAATATGCCCGGTAGATTGTGTGTAATTGAATAACAAACATACATCCGAGACATCCAAACGTAAAAAAAAAGTATTTATTTATTTATTTGTTGTTTGTTGTTCTTAAATTAAACAAAATCTACCTAGCATATTTCGACGAAAATTAGTAGACGAATAGAGTTAAACCTAAAAATGCATATTATCTACTTTTTTCTGAAATTCTCACAGGAGCGAAGCCTCGGAGCGCATCTAGTATATATTATCATAAATGATAAAATTCCCATACAAACTTGACATTTTTGTCACTCGATCACACGAAGTATACTGGACGGATCTCGATGAAGTTTAGTACACAAATAGAGAAAGACTTGAAAAATCACGTAAGATAATTTTTATCCCGCAATTCCCAACTGAGCGGAACCCCGGGGCGTAGCAAGTTTTCCATACCTATGAAAAATGCTATATTAGCTGCGCCTCGGGGCCCTACTCCCGTAGGAATTTCGGGATAAAAAGTACCCTATGTGCTATTCCCGGTAGTTTTCTACCCGTGTACCAAATTTCATCGAAATTCGTACAGAAGATTTTGCGTAGTTGAGTATCAAACATACATCTAAATTTTCACATTTACAATATCTGTGGGATTTGTGCAATTTCGTTGAGCACTAGTATTGGACCGAGTGGTTCAAAATATATGTATTTAGTCCCATTAAACGCAGAATTTAATGCTCTAAACCTTTTAATAGAGCTATGTTTTCGAAATTCTGGGTCTTTTTCGAGATATAATAGTAAAACTGCAACAATACCCCTCTTTTTAGGTACAATTTCACAACACGTGCCCCAAACACAACTTTTAGCTGGTAAACCGTCAAGTCTATCAAAATAAGACATGGGACATATTTTATTAAGAATTTAAGAGGGACCTTCTTTGCCTTTGACACCTTTTTCTTATCTATAATAGTTTTCGAGAAAAAGGAAAAAACCGGTAAAGGGGACACATTTCAGAGTAAAGGGGCCCGCCCTTTACTCTGAAATGTGTCCTAGCGTCAGGGGAGGGCAGGGGAGGGTAGTGAGCGTTGAACACCACAACCGAAGGTATATGTCACACAAGTTTCAAAACTTTATGAATTACTTTTTGAAAACATAGAATGACCGGACTAAATGGGCGGGATCCAATCAAACTGATCAGCCAAACCGGAGTAAGGCCGATAATCGCATGCTCCAACCCCATTCGCACCGACTCGGTGTGACGACGTGCCGATCCGTTGCGAATGGGGTTACAGCATTCGATTAGCGGCTTAATTCCGTTGAAATAAGGGTTTGGCGAAACAGCTTGTTTCGCCCACCTTTTTGAATTGGTTTCCATGGATACCAATATATCAATATATTGATAAATATATTAGGTACTAAAAAACAGGTCAAGTGCGAGTTGAACTCGCGTGGAGAGGGTTCCGTACAATGCCAATTTCCTGTAATTTAGAAGCAATGAACTATATTTTGTGATTTTTTTGTGGAAGTGAAAAAGTGTCTTCTTTGAAGGCTAAATTTCAATAAAGAATTTTTGACTTTGACTTTGACTGTGGTCAGGTCAGCATCTCTCGTGGTGTTAAATAACGACGCTGGTCTTCCGTGGGTACCGTATGTTAAAATAAAATAATAAAAATAAAATCGATGTTTTCCTTCACCGTAAGTAAGTGGTGATCGATAAAAACTACGTCAGATTGGTATACAAACTCATGTAGCACGTAGCAGGTTTCGAACCCGGGCTTTTGCAGTCACAGGCGGGCACCCTAACTATCCACTCGATCACCACCGCTTATGTTCCTATTTAAATTTTAAAAATATTCTTTTAATCGAAGCAAAATCCACGCGGGCGAAGCCACGAGCAACAGCTAGTTCAATATATGACAGCAATGTTTTGCAAAACTTTTTCTTTATATCCTAATATGTCTACCAAAAATGACCCTTATTTAAAAAAAAATATGTTTTTACGTGTTTGGTTCATAGGATTTTACCATCCTACTAAATTTCGCCAGATTTGGTCTAGATGAGTGACTTCCAACGGCCCCGGCGGGCTTGCCCCGGTGACGGGGCCGTTGGAAAAAAAAATTCCAACGGGCCCGGCGAGCCCGGATTATGCGTTGACGGGGCCGTTGGAAAAAAAAATTACCAACGGCCCCGGCGTGTTTTTTAAATGGGACGAATAGCATAAAAAATTTAAAGCATACGCTCCGGTAGAGTTTAAAGGGGGGGAAATTGTGTATTATATTGTAGACCTTAAATATGAAATGAAATTGAAAAAAGAGTTTGTATGTAACAATCAGTTTTTATTGTTGATAAAAAATAAATATCAACTAGGTATCAACAATCATATATATAAGAAAATAAAATACATGATGTTTGTTTTATATCATGACACAGAATACATAATAGTACAAATATTAAGATAACAATAATATTTATTTTATTTCTTCTCTCAGCCTAAAGACGTCCACTGCTGGACAAAGGCCTCCCCAAGGATTTTATCCATGGGGGGTTTTGCCGTAATCGCCACGCTTGGCAGGCGGGTTGGCGATCGCAGTGTGATGGCATAGTACGCGGAAAGATGCTGCTGCCCATCCTCCGGTGTTTTAAATCCCTTAGTCGCCTCTTACGACACCCACGGGAAGAGATGGGTTGGTGCTATTCTAGGGCCACACCACAGGCCACGTTATTTTATTTATTAAACCTTTATTGTACAAACACAATGTATGGCACAATAGGTGGACTTAATGCAGAAGGATTATCTAACAGTCGACCTTAATAATACATACAAACTCTTTTTTTAATTTCATTTCATATTAAAATTTAAAGTCTACAAAATAATACACAATTTCCCCCCCTTTAAACACTACCGGAGCGTATGCTATAAATATTTTATGCTATCGGTCCCATTTACAAAACACACCGTCAACGCAAAATCCGTGCCCGCCGGAGCCGTTGGAATTTTTTTTTCAACGGCCCCGTCACTGGGGCAGGCCCGCCGGGGCCGTTGGAAGTCACTCCAGTAGATTCGGATCAAATTGACTGTGACAGTGATCCTACAAGGGTTTCTTTTTTTTTGGACGAAACCCTAAAAACGTAAATGCTATCAAGCTATCATATAGGATCTTATGGGCAACCACATCGAGATAATATGTACTGGCAACCATAAGATCCTATATGAAACCAAATCAATAGAGGTTTTTATAATCAAGTTGGGGTGAAAACACATTGTATTGTTGTTTGTTACATGATTTATTAATTTCCTCTTCTCCAGCCATCGAAATACAACAACTGTACATAACATCTCGATGTCTCCACCCAACCAAATGTATCTACCAAATTTTATTAAGATCAGACCGATTTTTAAATAAAAATCCAAATAAATAAAATGTATTCTACCAAAACATTTTTACAATTAAAATAAACAATAATACACCTTCGCACATACACCACATTCGCAATATCTTGATGTTTCCCACTAAATAAGGTAGGTACTTTTGAAAGTCGCCTATCAGGTGTGGGCACTACTCCTTGCCTGCCTTATCCAATTCGAATCGCACCTTTACTCCACCGTGCCTTTGGTCTAACATGCTTTATTTTCGTTGCATTCTGTAAATCTTTGTCTTCTTTCTTATGGAAGGTAGACACAAAGGAAACCATCGTGATACGGTACTTATGTACTATGTCAGAAACATTATTACAATTTTCAACTTCGTTAGGCAACAAAATACGTTTGTTAGTTTTTAAAAAAATCACGGAAATATAAAAATAAATATTGCATCATAGAGCAAAAGCCTGCGACGGCATGCCCTTTGTTATTTTATAAAAGCTTAAAACTCTGCGTATCTCCAGCATAGAAAGAACGATAAATTAATAGATAGAAACAATGTATTTCAATGTTATGAAAGTATAGACTTTTTAAATATATATTTATTTTTAAATAATACTTTAAAATACTCTAAAATCATATCAACCATTATTACGTTCCGGGACACATGGTACATTTATAAACCCCTCCTGCTCGAAATAGGAACTTTCATCAATCATATAGTGTACTAGCTGTTGCCCGCGGCTTCGCCCGCGTGAGTTTCGCTTAGATGAAAAATCTATTTGTGTTACAAACTGTAGTAACCTAAACTCCAGTACTCAAAATTTCAGCCATTTGGTTATCCCGTGTCCCGCTGGAACATATTAGGTACTCGTAGTACAGTCACGGTGTTAAAATGAATCAAAAGTGATATTTCATTCAATAAACGATCTTCGTCTGCTCGTTATTTATAATTTCCCGTGTACCACAACTCCCACCCCGAGTCCCTCTTTGTCCTATCCCATGTCCTGTCTATCTATACATCAGTAGAAAATGCTCATCAGGTTGAACGACTTTTGCTAAGGCCCCATTTCCATTTATTTTATAGAGTAGCTGGTCTCTTGGAATTCTTCATCAGATGATCCTGATTTTCGATTTTTGTACTTCAACAGAAAATGCTCGTCAGATTGATAAACTTTTGCAAAGGTACCATTTCCATATTTCTTATAGTTTAGCTGTTCTGTTGAGGTTCTTCATCAGGTGTTCCAGTTTTCAAAATCAATTATAGCCTATATGTTGCCCAGGCTTAACAGCTATACAACAAAAAAGTTTCATTTAAATCCGTCCAGTAGTTTTTGCGTGAAACGCGTACATACATACAGACAGACAGACAAGAAATGCCAAAAAATATTTTTGCTTCCTATTATTTTTTTTAAGAGTCCCTCTATCAATTTCAGTCAAAATTACTAAATGTCTCTCTCTCTCTCAGCCGAAAGACGTCCACTGCTGGACAAAGGCCTCCCCCAAGGATTTCCATAACGACCGGTCCTGCGCTGCCCGCATCCATGCGCATCCCGCGACCTTCACCAGGTCGTCGGTCCACCGAGTGGGAGGCCTGCCAACACTACGTTTTCCGGTTCGTGGTCGCCACTCGAGAACTTTTCTGCCCCAACGGCTATCTGTTCTACGAGCTATGTGCCCCGCCCACTGCCACTTAAGTTTCGCGATTCTGCGGGCTATGTCGGTTACTTTAGTTCTCCTACGGATCTCCTCATTTCTGATTCGATCACGCAGAGAAACTCCGAGCATAGCGCGCTCCATCGCCCTTTGGGTGACCTTGAGCCTTCTTATGAGGCCCATAGTAAGCGACCACGTCTCTGTTCCGTATGTCATTACTGGCAACACACACTGGTCAAAGACCTTAGTCTTGAGACACTGCGGTATTTTGGACGAGAAGATATCGCGAAGCTTCCCGAACGCTGCCCAGCCGAGTTGGATTCGACGGTTGACCTCTTTCTCAAAGTTGGACTTACCTAACTGAACTGTTTGTCCCAGGTATACATAATTGTCAACAACTTCGAGTGTAGAGTCTCCAACCTTCAGAGGAGTGGGTGCGACACGGATATTAAACATAATTTTCGTCTTGTCCATGTTCATTTTTAGACCCACTTGTTGAGAGGCTCTACAGAGGTCATCGAGCATTGTGCCTAGGTCTTCCAAGGTCTCAGCCATGACTACGATATCGTCAGCGAATCGAAGGTGAGTGAGGTACTCGCCGTTGATATTGATGCCGAGTCCGCTCCAGTCCAGAAGCTTGAAAACATCTTCCAGGGCGGCGGTGAACAGTTTCGGAGATATCACGTCTCCCTGTCTCACCCCTCGCTACAACTGGATAGGTTTGGAGCCTTAATCCTGGAGACGGACCGACATGGTGGCGTTTTCGTACAAACACTTCAGCGCTTCGATATATCGATAGTCAATTTGGCACCGTTGGAGAGACTGTAGCACAGCCCAGGTCTCGATCGAATCGAAGGCTTTCTCGTAGTCCACAAACGCCAAGCATAATGGCTGATTATACTCCTCAGTCTTCTGTATAATCTGCCGCAGCGTATGTAAGTGGTCTACGGTACTAAAGCCTTTTCGGAAACCGGCTTGTTCGGGAGGCTGGAAGTCGTCAAACCTGCGAGCGAGACGATTCGTAATGACTCTCGAAAACAGTTTGTAGACATGGCTCAGAAGTGAGATAGGCCTATAATTCTTCAATAGGGTTTTGTCACCTTTTTTGAAGAAAAGTACCACCACACTTCTGTGCCATGCCGTAGGCGTTTGTCCCTCGAGTATGACGGAATCAAATAGCTTCTGAAGAGCTTTTAATACCGGCGTTCCACCTGCTTTCAGAAGCTCAGCCGTGATTCCATCATCACCCGGTGCCTTATTGTTTTTTAACTGTTTGAGAGCCATTCTAATCTCATATAGGCTGACGTCCGGGATATCTTCGGTGTAGTGTCGGGTCAATCTGGCTCTTGGATCTTTAGCCAGATTACTGACAGGTGTGCGTACGCTGGTGTATAATTGTCCGTAGAACTTCTCAACCTCTTCCAACAGCTCTGGCTTCGACGAAATGATTCTGCCATCCTCTGTCTTCAGCTTGGTCAGTTGGCTTTGACCAACAGACAGATCCCTTGCAAACACTTTTGAGCCCTTATTTCGCTTGATCGCCTCTTCAATACGGTCAGTATTGAATTGGCGTAAATCACGAGTTAAGGACTTGGAGATCTGTCTGTTTAGACGGCGATACTGAGCAGCATCGTCAGAGGACTGCAGAACCAAGTTTCGTCTTTCTTCCATGAGTTTGTTGGTGAGGTCCGTACATGCCCAATATACCTATGTTTCTCTATAGAAACAGCTTTTATAAAATATGAACAGTTTAGTCATCGCGGGCTCTTGGTCCATTTATCTATGTGCCAAAATAATAGACAATTTTTGATTTTATGATAACCTGACATTTCAAAAGTGTTGCACTATTGCATATAAAACTATCCCAAAGTGAAGGGATTACAAAAAGGTAAATAAAAAGACGTTGCTTATGGCAAAATCTGTTGGTACGTTAAAAATATAGTGACAACAGATTTTATGACGATATCACTGATAAAACCTGATTGATTTTATTTTGATTTTTCTTACTTGTGTTTTCTTTTTCTAAACAATAATGTATATAGGTGCGTGTATCGTGCAAAAAAATATACCTAACTCTTCTATTAAACTGTCAATGTTTTAAATATGTTTTTAAAATTTTGCTTTTTTACCTGAATATTTTTATTATAAATATTTTTTTGACTTAAAATACAACTTACTTAAAATAATCACAGGTCTTTGCGCGCCGCGTAGCTATTCTAAAATATACCTATGCTTATGTATTTGGTATTAATGAGTCAGTTTCGCACGTCCTACAGAATTGAAAATTTACATCTAGTTTCAGTTGCGACGTGGGATAACATTAATAATTATAAGTGCACCGAGAATCAGCCTACCAATTTAACTGCACGGACATGCTTTTTCTAAGGAACAATAAAGACATACATGTGCCTTGTTTTTATTGAAAAATTATTCGATTCAGAATTTTTTATAAAGTTGCATATCTCGTCATTAACGAGGTGACGTCATTGTAATGACAAAAATAATATCTAGGTTCTACTTATGTACCTACCCACTGCGAATATATGCATAACCAGAGAAGGGAACATTTAAAATTGTTATGGCAACCCAGTGCATAAAGTTGCCTGTGTCTGTCAAACGGATATAAAACTTTTCGTCTGGGGTACGAATTCTTGACTGTTATTATCGGCCAGTAAAAAATAAGTTTAAGTTTTCACGCCACCAATATCTAATTTCTATCTTTTTTTCACAAATAAATTGTTTACACATTAAATAAATCGAAATAATAATAATCGTGAGGTCTAGGTTCGCGACAAACTACTAGCGCTCGAATAAATTTATGCTTAAAATTATGCGTAAGCAAGTTATGTGAAAAAATAATTATGATACATAAGAACATGCCATATATGGGCTAATCATACCAAATTGGTCGAGTCGGTTAAACGTCAGTCAAGTTGAAGTCAAGGAAACGTCTGTGAATACGGGTGTAAGAGTTCATTTTTATTTACCGAATATTATTTTTATAACAATTTTATATTTTTTTTAAAACATACAACAAGAACGAAGAAAAATCTGCCAAAGTAGTAAACCAATTTTTTTTTAGTTTCTCAAAAATTTGCTAGTCATAAAGTCCATGCGAATAAAGTCGCGGGCACGACAAGCCTAATTTTTTTTAACGAATATGCGGATTTATTTATATAAATTCCAGATTAGTTTGGAAAGGTTGAAATTTGGAAACTTTTAAACACTCCACGATAAAACGTGTTTTATAAAATAATACGTAAGGATACGGAATATATTTTGCTAGTTACAATAAAGAAGAACGTGCGTAGCCTGAAAATATTACTGAGTAATATTACGAGACCTTGAGGAAGATTGAACTTTTTCCATAATAGACGCATATTTATTCGAGGTAACGTTGTGACAGCCCTGAGTTATAGGTGCTTGAAATTTTAGAACCTTCGTCTTACGCTGTTAAGGGTGTGATGTAATAAATCAATTTATATATAAAATATCTATTAATAAAATAAACTTTTAACACAATAACGTGTAAGGTACCTGTAGTTTATCACAGCTGGCTTATTTTTGAAGAGTAAAAGATAAAAAAAAAATCTTTTATTGAAAGGGTAAAATAGACGCTTTCCTTTAGATTACCATGTATATCATGTATATCTGTGAAAAATATGAAATAAGAAAAAAGAGTGCTTATGTATGATTATGATACATTACATAAAGATAGCATTCTTATAGCCAACAGTAAATTTCTATGCGGTGGTAAAAGCTTCGAATTTGCAAAAAAAATTGTTTAGAGTTGACTGGTATTAGATTAGGCTTAAATGTTCAGGCTCTCTGAATCTTTCTATATTTAATACATCAAACATAACAATGACAGTTAGTAAGTAACTTATACTTCTTCTCTCAGCCGAAAGACCTCTCCCAAGGATTTCCACAACGACCGGTCCTGCGCTGCCCGCATCCATGCGCATCCCGCGACCTTCACCAGGTCGTCGGTCCACCGAGTGGGAGGCCTGCCAACACTACGTTTTCCGGTTCGTGGTCGCCACTCGAGAACTTTTCTGCCCCAACGGCTATCTGTTCTACGAGCTATGTGCCCCGCCCACTGCCACTTAAGTTTCGCGATTTTGCGGGCTATGTCGGTTACTTTAGTTCTCCTACGGATCTCCTCATTTCTGATTCGATCACGCAGGGAAACTCCGAGCATAGCGCGCTCCATCGCCCTTTGGGTGACCTTGAGCCTTCTTATGAGGCCCATAGTAAGCGACCACGTCTCAGTTCCGTATATCATTACTGGCAACACACACTGGTCAAAGACCTTAGTCTTGAGACACTGCGGTATTTTGGACGAGAAGATATCGCGAAGCTTCCCGAACGCTGCCCAGCCGAGTTGGATTCGACGGTTGACCTATACTTAAGTGAGTATACATCAAGTGAGTAACTTATACTTAAGTGAGTATATCTATGATTAATTATTTAAATAGCCATATGAAATCTACATATGAAAACCATGTCTTTCAGCACACGTAATAGCTACAGGGTGGTATTTCTCGGGCTGTCCGCACGCCGTCATCGTCATTTCTTTTAATTACTTTTTTCTCGGCCTAGCCTCAAGATTAATGCGGCCTAATTGTCTATCCATTCAATGTACTGGTTACTCTAAAAGCGCTATTAATTTAAATGAGGACTGACGTTTTGGAGGACGACACTTTTCAGGCATTACTTTTGCTTGCGTTATTTTAAGATTTTGTAAGGTCAGAATGGTTCTCTCCTCCTGTTTTTGTCTGAGAGTATTTTTTGCTCCAGGGAAAAAAAATAATAGGTCAAATAAATGTAGATACATTCGAAATTTAGTGTTGTAGTTTCGGGATAAAAGGTTGTTTCAACTTCCTTAGAAACTATGCTGTGAAATGCAAGAAAATTAAATCCAATAGTTAGAAAAAAAAAGACACAATTGGTCCCTTCTCCTATCACCTAGGCTATAAGACCAGAAGTCTCGATAAAGACCGACAGAAATACCTTGTATTATATTAAAATACCTTAGTAAATTATCTTGTATAATATAAGGTATTCAAAAAATACTTCGTTCATTTGTTCAATAAAGCGGGCATTTACTACCGGCGCTCTATTTAGTATGATGTTTACTCAATATTTTAAAATGAATAATCTGAACTGATAATCTCAAAATATCGCTTATCGCATCGCGGTTTATTGTCGAACAATTTTTCACTTGTCCGATGGGAGTTATCCAATATATTGTCAGTGCACAGTGATCAAGTGAGAGCGAGTCAAGTGGCGAGTAAATATAATTCTAGGTTAAGTATTCTCTACACCAATATTACAGCAAAATATGTACACAGAAGCAACAAATCCTGTTCGTTGACAAATATTTAAAACTAGCTGTCGCCCGCGGCTACGCCCGCGTGACTTTGGCTTAGATGAAAAATCTTTTTGTGTTCCAAACTGTTTCAGATGTTTCGGATTTTCGATTTTTATACATCTACAGAAAATGTTCATCAGATTAATCAAGTTTTGCTAAGGCGCCATTTCCATATATGTTATAGTGTAGCTAGTCTCTTGGAGCTTTTCATCAGATGTTCCATATCTTCAATTTTTATACGTTAGCAGAAAATGCTCATCAGGTTGAACGATTTTTGCTAAGGCGCTATTTCCATATATGTTATAGTGTAGCTGGTCTCTTGCAGTTCTTCATCAGATGTTCCAGATCTTCAATTTTTATACGTCAGCAGAAAATGCTCATCAAGTTGAACGACTTTTGTTAAGGCACCATTTCCATATTTCTTATGGTTTAGCTGTTCTGTTATGGTTCTTCATCAGGTGTTCCAGTTTTCAAAATCAATTATAGCCTATATGTTGCCCAGGCTTAATAGCTATACAACAAAAAAAGTTTCATTTAAATCCGTCCAGTAGTTTTTGCGTGAAACACGTACATACATACATACAGACAGACAGACAGACAAGAAATTCCAAAAAATTTTTTTTGCTTTCTGTTGTTCTTTTTAAGTGTCCTTCTATCCATTTTAGTCAAAAATACTAAATGTACAGACAAAATATTTTTACTGTTTTATTATATGTATATAGATTCTAGTAATATACACAGTTCTCTTCAGCTAGTAGTTTATAAAATCTGCTTCTTTCTCATCTCTAGTTTAGATTGAACTTATCAAAAAAACATTTTTTTCAACTACTCATAAGTGATTTATGTACAACTCGACCAATGTGAATAATAAATAAATACCACACAGATTGTATAGATACGATTTCATTCCGAATATTGCCTATTTATTTTGTTCAAGAATTGAGCTTTCTCATTTATATTTATCAAAAGGTTTATTTTTTCGGATCAACTGGTCAATTGATCCGATTAAGTCTTTTTCCTGTATGAGTTAAAGCGATTTCGTGATTCTTTTTACATTACTGCCCAAATGGAAGTAGGTAATGTTTTCAGAGCTTATACAGATTTGTATAAATACATTTTACAGGTCATTAAATTTTTTGAAAAGTCAATTGATGAATAAGACTGTAATAACTAAATACTTCACACCCATCTATATATATAAAAGAACAAGGGTGATTGGTAAATCAACGCCCAGCCTAAACCATAAAAGCTATAAACTTGAAATTTGGACCGAAGTTTTATGTTAATACGTAGTGCTCAGATAAGAAAGGATTTTTCAAAATTAGACCCCTAAGGGGGTTGAAATTGAAGGCAAAGATTGTATGAAAAAAAATTAAAATCTTCACTGATTTACTTGAAACTTGGCAAGAATGCTTCTCAATAAAAATAACCAATGGCGTGTTTCAGCGTTTTTTGAAATTCAACCTCTAAAGGGGTAAAAAAGGGGATGTAAACTAATTTATCATCACAAAACCGAAACTATAAAAGCTATAAACGTGAAATTTGGTTAGTGTCTTCATTATACAATATACTGCCCACATAAGAAAGGATTGTTCACAATTTCAACCCTTACAGTCCAAAAAAGGGGTGAATTTGCGTACCTTTAGACAAATCCCATTTGAAATTTCGCCAGTCACAAGCACTGTTCGTTGGCCTATCGGTCCAGGCCGCGGATTATTTTTTAAGTACAGGGTTCGAATCCTGCCAGATGTGACTTTTTTTTCCAATTTTTTTTTTATTTGTATTAGTTTTTTAGAATTCTATATTTTTTTAAATATTTTAGTAAATAAATATTTTAAGAAAGTAGCTGGAAGTGGCTGGATCGAATCCTGCCACTAACAATAATTTTCTGTTTTCGATTTTCATTTGTTTTCTAGAATTATTTTCTTACTTTTTTTAATTTTGAAAAGAAATGAATAAATTCATTTGCAAATTTATTTCCGGTCATCTACTGAGAAAAATATCCAATAGATGGCGTTGATAAAATGAGAAATGTAAGCTGAAATTATTTCTCAATATTTTCAATAGATGGCGATGCGCCATTTTGGTGATTTCTACTTCGCGCTTATTTAACAGCATAAAGGGGTCGTGGGTATAATAATAAAACAGTAAAGATATTTTGTCTGTACAGTACATTTAGTATTTTTGACTGAAATGGATAGAGGGACACTTAAAAAGAATAACAGAAAGCAAAAACATTTTTTGGAATTTTTTGTCTGTCTGTCTGTCTGTCCGTCTGTATATGTATGTACGCGTTTCACGCAATATCTGCTGGACGGATTTGAATGAAACTTTTTTTGTTGTATAGCTATTAAGCCTGGGCAACATATAGGCTATAAGTGATTTTGAAAACTGGAGCACCTGATGAAGAACCTTAACAGAACAGCTAAACTATAAGAAATATGGAAATGGTACCTTTGGAAAAGTTTATCAATCTGACGAGCATTTTCTGTTGACGTGTAAAAATCGAAGATCAGGATCATCTGATGAAGAATTCCAAGGAACCAGCTACACTATTACATATATGGAAATGGCGCCTTAGCGAAAGTCGTTTAACCTGATGAGCATTTTCTGCTGACGTATAAAAATTTAAGTTTATGCAACATCTGATGAAGAACTCCAAGAGACCAGCTACTCTATAAAAAATGGAAATGGGGCCTTAGCAAAAGTCGTTCAACCTGATGAGCATTTTCTACCGACGTATATTTATACGTCAGTAGAAACACGAAGACAGGACACGGGATAGGATAAAGAGGGACTCGGGGTGGGAGTGGTGGTACACGGGAAATTGTAGATAACGAGCAGACGAAGATCGTTTATTGAATGAAATATCACTTTTGATTCATTTTAACACCGCGACTGTACTACGAGTACCTAATATATTCCCGCGGGACACGGGATAACCAAATAGCTAAAATTTTGAGTACTGGAGTTTAGGTTACTACAGTTTGGAACACAAAAAGATTTTTCATCTAAGGAAACTCACGCGGGCGAAGCCGCGGGCAGCAGCTAGTTTTCTATAAATAATTTTACTTCGAATGTTGACTTGCTAGTATTATTGCCAGTCATTAAAGAGTGAAAAAAGGCGAAATCACACTAAATATTATCAAGAACTATCATGAGGAAGAATACAAGTTGACACTGTTAAAATGAGAAGAAAAAAGTTCAAAAAGTCTTATAAATGGCGTGGAATAAAATCAAAAGGGCGTAATGACCCCGCTTGATGAGGGGTAGTGTCGTGGCGATTTATCTAATGAACTATCTCCCAAGAATGCTGCCTTCGCAGAACCGGGTCAGCTGCGTGTTTTAATGGGCAAAGGCTGGGCTGAAATGGACTGTTCCAAGACTGTCCGTTTCCCCTCAATAGATTTTAATAGGGCGAAAATTAGATTTTTTGAAAAGGACCATTTATAGCCCGGCCTCTTCCCGGCTGCGTGACTTAAGAAGCTCTTTTAGTATGAAAATGAGATGCGTGAGGAATGCAGCCTTCATTTGGAATAAAAATCTTGACACATTTGCGTTTTTTCCCTGAAAGGAACACTATTTTTGCCATAAGCGTTTATGTAAATGTTATTTTGTATGTTGGTTGCGTGAAATCTTGCTTACAAAATTGAATCCAGGTCTTAAAAAAATATTATTTTTATGAAGGTGAAATTTGACATTTTGGTTTAGTTGCAATGATATGTGCATTTGTAAAATAATAACAATGCATGTGTATTGAATATTTCGATTCTGCTGTTAGGATTAGCTCTCGATGCGCGATGAGTAAATAAACAGAGCATTTAATTTAATTTCAGGCCAAAAAAGCTTTTCCTGAAATAATTTTAGTTAAAATAAAACAGCTAAACTTTACTAAAAAAATATACAAACTGACATACATTCAAATTCTCTAATTAGCGTTAACATGATAAGGAAAATGTTAAAAGCAAAGAGTTGGATTAGAACCCCACAGTCTGCGACACGTCGTGCCAATAGCTAGACGCACGCGATACAGCCTTTACTTGCAAATTAATTAGAGTACGGATAAAATCAATATAACTACTTCTCCATCATCATTAGCCATTCTAATGTTCCCAATGCAGAGGCCTGGCCTTTCTTATGGATGGATAGGTAAAGAGGATGGGTTGTGACCCACCGTGTGGGTTCAATACGGTTTGGTGGGTTTTAATTTTAACGACTGAATAAACAGTGACGGGACAAAATTCGACGCATGGAGGAGCTCGACTTAATAAATTTTGGTGACCCATCCTGTGACCATCCATTGATAAGGTTGCTTAACTGCCTCATAACTACTGATACTTATTACTTTTGTAACTACTACTATTTTATGATGAAATGTATACTTCTATTTTATGATTCTTAATTGATCCCTTGTAGGTACATATACCCAACTTATTTAATAATATTGCAATGCAATATTAACTTAATTTAAGGACAGAAACAATGTCTTAGTTAGTCTAGGTTTTACTTATTCGTGTGGAAAGTTAGCTAATTTAAAATTCTATAACGTCGCGTCGGAAGAAATTACAAACGATTTTGGCGTTATGCCGTATCTTAATTTGGTTAATCCATTTTTGTGGTAATAATGCTTTTAGTCAAAATCCGGTACAAATTCCAGATGCAACTGTAGCATCAGAATACATACCTCATTTCTGTTTTCTCGATATTTTAAGCTCTACGTGAAACAATTTGTTCTGTTTAAAATGCGTGTTTCGTGATTATAAAGAGCCATGGTATAGAGCATAAATTATTTTGAGGTGAATTGACATATACCATATTGTTAGCTGACTGAATATTTGAAAAAAAGAATGTCCTGTCAAGATGAAGCATGAAGCTCTTCAGTATTGAGTAGTCTGTGGTAGACTGCACCAGCGATGGGTTGTGATGGTTGTATTGTGCGCGTAGCTTTACATAATGTTTATGTGATCTATTGTGTTTCCATGTATAAAGTGTAGAAATATGATCCATGTATTATAAAAGGGGTTTGTAAACATAAATCTACGAGTTTTATTCAGAGTAGATAAGATCAGAAGTGCGATTCGAATCAATCATATTAAAACCGCGCCAAATCACGGATCAATTTTTTCCTTGGAAAATGGAACGTGTTTTGTTTTTCTTAAATATTTGAAATATCGTGACCATCGCGATTCAATTGTTTTTTAAGAATTGGTTTTACGCTGAACGATGTTCTTATTTTTTCCATGGTTTTTATTAGTTTGAGTTTTAGCGCACTTTTCGTGTTATTTATTTTGAAATAAAAAAAAATATGAATGTTGGATAGTGAGTTGAGATTGACAATTCACTTATTATGAAAATCAATTTATGCGCAGTTTGCATAGTTGCATGCAGATAAGTTTTGCAATAGTTGTGGTCGGACATTACCACATGACGGGATCCGTAACATGCGTTTGATTTTGAATTCACCATCACAACCTTGCGCTGGAAGCTACATGCCACCACCATCAGAGTCCGTGGTGTGTCGGTACAGGACTATGGATGAAGTTATTTAGGAACTTCGTGATTTGTACGATGACGGTACGAACAGGATTGTTGGTGTACTATCTTCTTTGATTCAAGTAAGATCGAAACATTATTACATTTCAAACGAAGGTTTAAATGTGATTTGTTTAGTGTGCAGAGGTAGATTGCTTACGTTGTGATGATAAGACTAAGACATGATTGAAAGATTGGGTGATCAATGAATGATCATTGCTGATCACGGACAAATGAAAAACTTAATTTTGTTGTTTTGTCGGCTTAATTTCGGATAAAAGTCGTCAATAGATGGCGCTGTTCAATTTTAAAACTCGATATGGTTTCTCCCACACCTTTGCATATTGTTTTAAAAGATCTTTTTATAAGGTTTCATGTAATTCTGTTCTGAGATTTATTTTTGAGATTTTGGACCTTAAAATGGCAGTAATTTGGTAGTCATCATGTTTCTAATGAAGCGCTATAGTTAAGCGGTTAAGCGTTAAGAGTTATCTACCAATGCAATATTACAATCGAAATGTTTTTGTCGGTTTAACTAGAACAAAAGTGCACCAACTATCAGCAATCCTGTTTGTTCGTCTAGCGCTATACAATGTAGGTATGGCTTGATACGGCGATTACAACTAATCGCAAAGATTTTGGAAACTCCTTCATTATTATTTGGGCTGATTGAGGTCAGTAAGGCCGAGTGGTAAGAATATGAAAGCCGGGTCTTCCATGAAATTACAAAACTAAGGAATATCGGTAAGTTTGTCAGTTTTTAGAGCTGGCGAGTAACTTTTATGAGTGCAATGCAAGTAAATGGCATTCGTACACCGAGGATGAACTAAGAAAACATCTCCTATTTTAAATTCCTTGGTAAACTACTCAAGGTTCGACTTTCTATGAAAGGCTGGTGAAGCTCATTCTAATTTTATTTATCAGTTGCTGAAGGGCATTGAGGAAACTGTTTCCATTTTAAGATTTAGATAAACATTGGGATAATGTACCTCCTGACAGAGGTATCGCTGATTTTTAAGAAGAGAGAGCGCCTGAGCTTCTGTTTGTCGTTATTGTATCGACAACAATGACGTATTGCTAACCTTCACTGTAGCCGTTGACCCCGACAATGTGGTCATTGCCCCGACAATGTGGCATTCGTTGCTGAAGACGAAAAGTCTGAAGCATTTATTGGTCCCTATATTGAGGTACCTGTGTGAGATCGATCTGTTGGCTGGCTGACCTGAGAGAGCTGCTGAAGACACATGGGCGGAGGTGGCTCTTGGCCCCGACAGTGTGGCCGTTGACCCCGACAATGTGGTCATCGCCCCGATAATGTGGCACCCGCAGCTGCTGAAGACACAAGGGCGGAAGCAGCTGCTGGCCCCGACAATGTGGCATTCCTTGACTCCGACAATGTGGTATTCCTTTACCCCGACAATGTGGTAATTGGCCTCGACCTTGTGGCCGCTGCCCTGACATCGTGGCACTATTTGATTTTCTGTTCTAATGTTGTCATAACATTGTCGTTGACATATAAAATTGTCAATGCTAATGTTATTTTCTTTCAGCTATTTATTAACTGCCTGTTTTAATGCCAAACATTGTCGTTGACGGTTGATATCCGTATCTCCGTCAATGCTTATGTTATTTCCTTTCAGCTATTTATTAACTGCCTCTATTAATGTCATAACATTACCGTTGAGATATTGAATCGTCAATGCTTATGTTATTTCCTTTCAGCTATTTATTAACTGTTTGTATTAATGTCATAACATTGCCGTTGACAGTTAATATCCGTATCTCCGTCAATGCTGATGTTATATTTCCTTTTCAGCATGCTAATATGATTTTATTTCTGAAATGTTAACACTGTTTACTTTTCAGCATGCTATACGATTTTGTTTCTGAAATGTTAACACTGTTTACTTTTCAGCATGCTATTCGATTTTGTTTGTGGAATGTTAATGCTATTTCCTTTCAGCATGCTAAAGATTTTATTTCTAGGATGTTAATGTTATTTACTTTTCAGCATGCTAATACGATTTTCTGAAATGTTAATGCTTTATACTTTTCAGTATGCTAATATGATTTTTATCTAGAATGTTAATGATCTATCCTTTTCAGCATGCTAATACGTTTTTCTATCTGAGTGTTAATGCTATTACCTTTCCATCATGCTAATACGATTTTGTTTGTGGAGTGTTCATGTTATTTCCTTTTCAGCATGCTAATGATTTTATTTTTAGAATGTTAATGTTATTTACTTTTCAGCATGCTAATGTGATTTTCGATCTAGAATGTTAATGATATTTCCTTTTCAGCATGCTAATACTATTTTGTTTGTGGAATGTTAATGATATTTCCTTTTCAGCATGCTAATGATTTTATTTCTGGGATGTTAATGTTATTTACTTTTCAGCATGCTAATGCGATTTTCTTTCTGGAATGTTAATGCTGTTTACTTTTCAGCATGCTAATATAATTTACTTTCCAGAATGCTAATGCAATTTTCTTTCCCGAATGTTAATGCGATTTTATGTCCCTTGTCTATTGTGTGTTCAATATACTGGTCTTGTCCCAATTTATAACTGAATTAGTATTTGAGCTTTTCCTTTGAAATGAAATAAGTTTGGTTGCAAATGTTAAAAGTCGATGCTTAACAATTTATAGTCATAACGTTTCTTAATGTTTTCTTTTTGATCTTAAATGACCAATTTGACAATGGAATGATAATTATTGGACCATTGGATCCTAGCCTGTGGATGATGATTAATATTGATCTTCTCTCATACTCAGAAGGACCTAATTTCACCTAATGGAGATCAAGCTGACGAGGACGTTCAGCTGTCAGGAACGGCCGTGTTAGCTGACTGAATATTTGAAAAAAGAATGTCCTGTCAAGATGAAGCATGAAGCTCTTCAGTATTGAGTAGTCTGTGGAAGACTGCACCAGCGATGGGTTGTGATGGTTGTATTGTGCGCGTAGCTTTACATAATGTTTATGTGATCTATTGTGTTTCCATGTATAAAGTGTAGAAATATGATCCATGTATTATAAAAGGGGTTTGTAAACATAAATCTACGAGTTTTATTCAGAGTAGATAAGATCAGAAGTGCGATTCGAATCAATCATATTAAAACCGCGCCAAATCACGGATCAATTTTTTCCTTGGAAAATGGAACGTGTTTTGTTTTTCTTAAATATTTGAAATATCGTGACCATCGCGATTCAATTGTTTTTTAAGAATTGGTTTTACGCTGAACGATGTTCTTATTTTTTCCATGGTTTTTATTAGTTTGAGTTTTAGCGCACTTTTCGTGTTATTTATTTTGAAATAAAAAAAAAATAATATAAATGTTGGATAGTGAGTTGAGATTGACAATTCACTTATTATGAAAATCAATTTATGCGCAGTTTGCATAGTTGCATGCAGATAAGTTTTGCAATAGTTGTGGTCGGACATTACCACATGACGGGATCCGTAACATGCGTTTGATTTTGAATTCACCATCACAACCTTGCGCTGGAAGCTACATGCCACCACCATCAGAGTCCGTGGTGTGTCGGTACAGGACTATGGATGAAGTTATTAAGAATATGTTATGTTTATGGTTTATGACCTTATTTCGTTTCGTTAATGAAAGTTGACATTACAATTTTGAAAGATGAATATGCGTAAATAATAGGAATGAAAGAAAAAAGTAAGTTACAAAATAAACTCACGACTCTTGGCTCTGTCTACCCCGTAAGGGATAAAGACGTGATTCTATGTATGTATGTATGTACAAAATGAAAATTTTCAATAGATCTACAATTCTATTAAAAGGTCCGCCTATCGCAATTACTTTATATAACCTTCTTTTTCGACCATTTTTAAAAGGTATAGTTTGTATTGAGACTGAGATTCTTTTTTATGTTGTTTTGTAAGTACACAAAATGGATACCCAATTAGAGATCAAAGTGTATCTTTTGTGACAGAAACAATACTTCAATTACATCAAAATACATGTATTGAATCGTAGTTATGGCATTGTTTGCTATCAAAAACAAATATGTCAACAATAAAAATATGAGTCGCACCATCATCTAATTACTGAGGCGTAACGTTCCAATTATCCCAGACAGGCTGCTTCATAGACCATTCATGTAAATAGATATGTATATGCATGTATTGATTTGTATAAGAGGCAACCGGACAACATATTGATTTGATGCCTCTTGGATGAATCTTATAATAGGTCTATATAATCTCATTATCGCGTTCTACTATCTGCCACTAGATGGCGGTAGTCGTAAAAGTCATGTCAGATGCCTTTAAGCGACTTGAATAAAATCTGACACCAGTGTTACTCATAACACACTTGAAAAGAAGAAGACTATCGCGTTAAAGTGTTCCATCAGATGTCAGCACTTACAAGTGAGGTACAGACATCTGTCAGATGGTACAACGTTGTCAATGTCAATGTGTCAAATTTAAATGACAGCATTGTACTATTGACAGGACCACACTAGTGTTGCAGCAATAGTGTTGACTATCGATAATATTGTCAATAGTATTGTGACCTTGAAAAATAGTCATTCAATCGATAGGCGTATAGTATAAGTGTCAATACTATCGATAGTATGACTATTTTTCAAGGTCAACTATCGATAGTCCTGCTGGTTTAGCCAAAGTTTCATTTGATTCGTAGCGATACGATATCTTAATTCGTAATCGTTTCTACAGATGACAAAAACAATTTTCTTCCGTTATCAAAGCGAAAGCGAACGTCAAATGTATGGAAGTAAGCGATAAAACAGTTCGTTACTCTATGGTTTCGAATCGTTTTCTCTATGAACTTGCGATGACGATGGCGATCGACCACGTGATTTAGCGCGGCCTTATGTCATCCCATACATTTTAGCGTTTTCGAACTACGTTTTCGTTTTCAAATTTTGACTTTGTCTAGAGTTCAACGCTAGACCACACTCGCCAGTAGAGCCAACTAGTGAGTGTAATAACGATAGCCCTCATTATAGCATCATCACTGTAAGAAATCACATCAGTAAGCTTAGTATTTCCCAAGAGATGACAAATTCTTGGCGATGTTTGTATGATACAAATGTTATAAATTATTAAATGGGCTTTCTTATTACTAAAACGTTTAATCCTTTAGTAAAAGTTCCAAACAAAATTCTAATTCTTTTTAATTGCTGCTGGCATTACAAAAATATTCTTTTTATTTAAATTTACATCCAAGAATACTCATACATACATACATAGAATTACGTCTTTATCCCTTACGGGGTAGACAGAGCAAAGAGTCGTGAGACTCAAAGACCACGCTTAGCTGAATAGTGGGCTCTCTGATGGAATGGAGATTCAGGTATAGTGATAGCTTGCTAGCCCATCGCCTATGAGTGGAATCATATTTGCGATATCCATTTTATACGTTTATCAGTGGGATGCTCTCAAGATGGAAAAGAGACGGCACCAAATATTGATTCAGGCCGCGATACAGAAATGGAATAAATTCGAATATTAATTTCGCATAACAATACGACCAAACAAATTAAAGTGCCAGATGCCTCGCACAGATTTCTCCCATTTCCATTTTATTTATAAATAGTTGATTTATTTAATTTGGTTTTGTCGCGATGATTTAAATAGATTTCATTGTATTATTGAATGGTAATTGGAAATTAGGGGGTGATAAATTGCATTCCATTTTAAATAAATGTACCTATAAATTTACAGAGCTTTATTTTAAAGGAATATCTTCACGCAATGCGTTTATTAACGTTGTACCATAATCTGTAATATTTACAAATTTTGCTTATCTTGAAGCAGTTAGTTGGTACATTCTGCAATACAAGCTATCCTACGTGGACCTTTATGACTCGGTTATAAAGGCGAATTTGCAATATTTTTTGTAGTTTGATGTGTTGTTTACTATAGGTACTTAATTTTTGGTTTTTTCTTTTTGTCCCGTCTCTGGACAAACATGTCTCCTGTATTATGCTACAAATAGTGCCATAAAATTAATAATAACTGATACTAATCACAATGGTATAAACAATAGAGCTATAGGTACGTATAATCTTCGAAAAAGAATTTCAGTAAAAGCGCGGAGATCCTACCGCAAATTGTTATAATCTACAATAGACGAAACCACAGCGCTTAATTAGTCCGATAAAAAGCGGTAATAACAACGCAGGAGGACGTGAAAATAATTACATTATCTCATACACGACCGCTGTAAGTAGAATGTATTTACACATACAAGTCCCGCTTGAAAACAAAAAGTAAAGACTCGCGGTCTTAAATCAAGGCTCCAGCAGGTTTAGTCAAAGTTTCATTTGATCCATAGCGATACGATGTTTAAATTCGTAATCGTTTCGACAGATGACAAAAACAATTTTCTTCCGTCATCAAAGCGAAATCGAACGTCAAATGTATGGAAGTAAGCGATAAAACTGGAATCGTTTTCTCTATGAACTTGCGATGACAAAGGCGATCGACCACGTGATTTAGCGCGGCCTTATGTCATCCCATACATTTTAGCGTTTTCGACCTTCGTTTTCGTTTTCAAATTCTGACTTTGTTTCGGAATCCATACTAATATTATAAATGCGAAAGTTTGGATGTGAATTTGTGAGTTTGTGAGGATGTTTGTTACTCAATCACGCAAAATCTACTGGACGGATTTCGATGAAATTTGGTACAGAGGTAGATAATGATCTGGAATAGCACATAGGCTACTTTTTATCCCGGGAAAAAGCACTGTTCCCGTGGGAAATTCACGCGGGCGAAGCCGCGGGCAAAAGCTAGTATACCTATAAATACTTTTCTACCAATAAAGTACCTGCAAGTAATGGATAATGTTTACAAAAATCGGAATAATGTACATAAATACAACTAGAAATTAAAGCAGCTTTTAATTGCAAAAATTGACTTCTATTCTGTCGAGGTCTCTTTCTTTCTTTATGTGAGTTGGAAAATGTGTTTATGTGGTCAAGTAGTTATAAGCAATTTATAACAAAGTAATTCGCAAGTATATGAGTAGTGTGTCTGATAGAAAATCATCATTAGCTAGGTAGTCAAATAACAAACAAAATTCGTTTGTGCATCCAATAATCAAATTCTTCAGTTTTTACATAGACAGTTCTGCAATATACATTCATATTATTATCTGGTGTAGTGACTACAAAACCCCAACAAAAGAAAGTCTTCTAAATGCTATTAACAATTTCATCGTCGGGGTGCAAACTTTTATGAATTTGCATTTTTGTGCGCTTACGAAGTCTTTTCAACATTAACACTGAGTAATACAAAGATGAAAAATTAGCGCTACTGTGCAAGAATAAAGTTTGTTAATTAACTATAGTAAAGATAAAACCAGCTTATCAGGATTTTACGTAAGATTTTGAGCAAATTTTGTTACTTCTAACAGGAAGAAAATTCTTCCGAAAGTTTTAGTTTTGAAAAATAAACTTCAGTCAAACTTTAATACGCCATTTGCACAAACAAACATACGGACAGCAAAAAATTAAAAAATATCGTTTTGCTTTCTATTGGCCCTATGAAAAATCTCCATATTTTTAAAAAATATATCCTATGTAGAGACGTAGAAGTTATACTCGTATGTAAATATTGAAATCGTATCTTGCAGCGGGGTTTGTGCTCACGGTAGCACGTCGAGTCTTGGACCCTTTTGTACTATTAATATTGAAATACATATACCTATTGTATTTACATACATATAAAATAATATTCAAGTCTTTACCTAATACTCAACTATCCGCAAGCAACTCCTGCCACTAATTCAATGTAAGTGGTGTTTCTGAGCTGAAGGATGGGTGGGTGTCGGTGCTCTAGATTATCTCGAGTCCGTGCAGGCAACAGGCCAACTGGCACACCCGGCCTTGCTGCAAACAATTCATTAGCACGGGATTTGCTTGATTTATATTGACGCTGTGTTCATTTATCTGTTTTTAGGTTCTGTATCGTACGATGTATAAGTACAAAGCAAAAGGAGGCCTAAAGATGAAATGTGCGCCGATGGTACGATTAAGTATGCGATTCAAATTCAGCAGGCAGCTGTGTCTATGAACCCTCATTGACACAAGTACAACACTGTAATTTCAGTTTGACAACTAGTGATGTTCCCTTTCCGAAATTTTCAAGAATTTTCGGAAACGGTCAGGAAACGTTCTCGGATATATTCCCTGAAACGGATATTGTTGGAAAAGTACCTGAAATATTTACAAAAGGGAATTTTCTTTTTGCAGCTGTCTTTAAAATAAGAAGATTGACAATCACTAAAATTTTCAAGAAAATCGGATGATGGGAAATGCATTTTTTTCACATTCCGGGAAATTTTCCCAAGAAATTTCCAAAAAATTTCTTGAGAACTTTATTCCTGGGAAAATTTTCAAGAAATTTCAGAGAAATTTCCAAGACAATTTCTTGGGAATTTCATTCCCGAAAAAATTTCAGAGAGATTTTCCAATAAATTTCAAAGAAATTTCTTGAGAATTTAATTCCTGAGAATTTTTCACTGAAAAATATTTCAGTACTAGCTGTTGCCCGCGGGTCCATTCGCGGCAAAAAGTCATGTTTTTCATAAAAACTTTGAAACGACATGAAATAGTAACAGTTTCGTAAAAAATTGGGAGAAAATTTCGAAAATTTTCCATGAAAGAAATTTTCGGAAACCGAGAAATTCTCGGCGGCACATTGCTATTGACAACTGATGACAGTATTGTACTATTTGACAGACCCTACTCACCTGTAGCGCCAAATAGTGAGCGGAAAAACTATAACGCTTATTATACTATCATTAAAAATATTTTCTGCGAATGCCAAGAATCGCTATGACATGTGAATTCATTTCGAAACGATAACATCAGAATTTATAGTAGTTAACGATAACCGCGTAAATTCCATTACGAAAATTATGAACTTTAACAAAACTAAAACAGTCATATAAGCATACCTAACCAGCTGTTTCAACCCGATAAAAAAAAAGAAATCATCCATACACACAAAAAAAATATCATCAACTACAAATCCACGAGATAACTCGCCATCTTTCTGGCCAGTTGCGTAGAATACTGAGTCGAAATAACTGTTTTTTCGTTCGCCAGACGATTGATATAGAAATATTGTGAACGAGACGTGGCGTACGATATTCGTATGAAATTCTATGAAAATAATAAAAAATATCCAATAGACTCTCGCCCGTGCATCCGACATTCACATTTTACTTGCAAATTGGTTATCCATCGGTATTGGGATGGCGTTGGACATTTTCACCTATAAGGTAAATCTATTGGTGTTTGCTATTGTATTCCGCACATTTCATACTGTCAAAGAATTTAAATAAAAAATAACTGGAGTGATTTATCAATATGGTCAAACATCTCGTGATGATATGAACATATTATGGCCTTCTAACAGTTTAGTTTCAATTAGTGGATACAAAGAGCGTTATACTGACAGCTAAATTAAGAAAAAAAAATCAGTATAAAAAAGTCTAAACAGGTGGTCGTATCGTAATATTGGCTGTACCTATATTATGCGCTTTTTTTTGTCAACCAGAGGAAGAAAAAAAATCACCTAACAGTTTCACAAATCACAACATCAATAATAAATACTTTTTAAATTTCTTTTTATTAGGTTTTATTTCAAATAAATGTCAATCCCGTGCATTTTTGCTTTTTCTAAGGACTCGCCTTTTTACTAAGCGCCATCTAGGAAGTCATCTGGAACATTTTTTTTTATTTGGGTCTCGGAAAATCCCCCATCGAGCTGATGTTAAGTCTTAATCGCGTCTTAAAAGATTTTCAATAGCTTAATTACCTTATGCCTAACAGCAGTAAAAACCACTTCCAATATACCATTAAGACCCAAAATTACGAGAATTGACACCCCATATTAAAAACCATGCAATGGTAACAATAGAAGTTAACTGAACTACAGTCAAATCAATGAAAAAAAAAATATTCCGGCTGTGCAAAGCTATTGTTCTGCAATAAATATGTCATGAACCAGGAAACTATTCACTTGAGCGTCATTCACCAACGTAATTTCGCATATAAATCAGGGTGTGTTCACATAAATCTCGGCTCGAAACCAAAGATATTCGGCATTTATTTATTCTATTAGAAAAGGTTTAAGTTGAATTTTCCCGCTGTCAAGTCGAACGAGAGTCGTGTCGTGCGTACATACAGCCGGGAATTTCTTATTCAGTTATTTCTTGAGAAGTGTTTGGGATTTCCTTTTGGAGGGAAAGTTTTAAGCCGGCAGTAAATTATTCCATCGACAGGTAAGGCCGTAAAAGCAAGATTTACGCCACCG
Source organism: Ephestia elutella (assembly GCA_018467065.1). Classification (NCBI taxonomy): domain Eukaryota; kingdom Metazoa; phylum Arthropoda; class Insecta; order Lepidoptera; family Pyralidae; genus Ephestia; species Ephestia elutella. Next base: position 11,014,097 of record CM031581.1, read on the forward strand.
GGCACAGCGGGCGGCTTCCCCTCTGATAAGATGTATATTACCTGGCGAATAACGCGCTATAACTGCCCCGGTTGACCTCAAAGAAAAGTTGGGAACTAGAATTCGAGGCAATAAATTAGAAACTTCACACTTCGTTTATCGCGGTGGCAACTAGAACCACTGGAACAGAGATACAAAAGGCCACTACTCCGTTGTTTTCAGTTCACAAGCTAATGGATTACATCCGTAAATTTGTGGGCGGACATAACAGAAAAATGTTGGCGCAGAAATATAATCGAGGATTGTGACGTCACGAGATGTAGTGCCATCGCTTTGGAGCCATGATCGCCCCCGATGTTTTTATTTAGCGTAATGAAATTCGTTTAAAACTTGGAATGGGTTCAAAGTTTCGGCGAACGTTCTAGTCTAAGCGGTCACGGGAATTTTCGTAACGATCAGGGAAACGGATAGACTTGCTTTTATGGGTTGTAGAGTAGTCCCCTAATGTGAATGTTGTCGGTCTGCCGGCTCTCAGTGGTAGCTTCTTCGAGCTATAGGGCCTGGAAGGTGCTTCATTGTTGCGAAAAAAAAACGATCTGAGAAATGGTCAGTTTTAGTACATATTCAAAGTATGGCATCTCCGCATGTGAAACAAGTTGGTCTGCCGGCTGTCAGTGGTTGCATTTCAGAGCTATGAGGCGCGCAAGTCACTGCATAGTTACAAAAAAAAAACGATAAGAGAAATGGTTAGTTTTAGTACCAATTGGAAGAATGGTGTATGCACAGATGAAACGAGTTGGTCTGCCGGCTGTCAGTGGTTGTATTTCAGAGCTATCATCGTTCACGTAAGTCGCTTATTTAAGGAAAAAGTCTAAAAAAACATTGAAAAGCGGGAAAATAGGCGAATTTTTCTAGTTCATGCCAGCCGCTGTCGTATCTGCGTATGTTTGACCCAACCTCAAACTTGCGCCGCGCACCACCGCACTGTGGGGAAAAAATCGCCTCTAGACAAAAAAAAAGGTTTTCTTCAGAAAATCTACGTCGATTTTGGTAAAAACTGATTATGTATTTCATTTTTGATCTCAATAAGAAGACTTTTTATTAATACTATTTTTGCTAACATTGCATTCTTTTAATAGGTACTAAAACTGACCATTTCTCTTACCGTTTTTTTTTCGTAACTAAGCAGTGACTTTCGCGCCTCATAGCTCTGAAATGCAACCACTGACAGCCGGCAGACCAACTTGTTTCACATGCGGAGATGCCATACTTTGAATATGTACTAAAACTAACCATTCCCCAGATCGTTTTCTATTTTTTGCAACAATGAAGCTCCTTCTAGCCTTAATAGCTCAAAGTGGCAACCACTGATAGCCGGCAGACCAACTTGTTTCACATGAGGAGATGCCATATTTTGAATGTGTACTAAAACTAACCATTTCTCTGATAATTTTTTTTTTCAACAATGAAGCCCCTTTCCAGGCCCTAGGTATAGCTCGAAGTGGCAACCACTGAAGGCTGGCAGACCAACTTGTTTCACCTGTGGAGACACCATTCTTTCAATAAGAGCTAAAACTGACCATTTCTTTTACCGTTGTAGTGTATTCATGTTTATTTTATTTTTATTCTTGTCTATTTTACTTTAATAATTACTTATTTAGCTCAAAATGTTTTTTACACTTTCTATTGTAAAATTTCTACGTTGCTAGGGAATATTTCTTTAAACTTACCGCTATAGGTATCTTCATTTTTGGTTATTTTATGTTATTTTGGTTTTCCCAACATATATTTCGTGTTTATTTCCACTTTTTTATACTTAATTCTTTAAATTGTGTAAATTTTTACTTGCGTTTTTTCATTGTAAACAACTATGATTGTCAAGCGTTGTCGCATGTCAGATTTTATTTTTCTAAAATTCTATAAATTTCTATGTAAACCTTTTCGCAAATGTTCTAATTTCGTATTTTATTTGAAAATTATGAAGCAATACGAAATTCTAAATCGAGGCCTATACAAAGACACTGAATGTCAGAACGGGTCAGTCTTCACTTCTCCGAGAAAACGGAGCGCGGAGCGACATAAAGGTCTTGTCCCGGGGCCTGCTGACCCCGGGACCCTGCAAGCCTTCGCGTCGTAAAAACATCAATCTAAAAACTCATTGAAGACCCTGTTGCTGTGGACCTGAGGACCGTACCGTACCGTACCGTGAGGAAATCTAAACCTCATTGAAGACCTTGTTGCTGTGGACCTGAGGACCGAAGCCGGCTCTCATTACCGGTCGGCCGAGAGCATCGGGCTCCCATTACCAGCCTACTGTGCCTGCTGTACCGTCAGACTGTGCCTGCTGTACCGTCAGTAGAGGATAAGGCAAGGCCACCTACTACCTGCCTGTCGTGCCTACTGAGCCGTCAGTTGTGGATAAGGCAAGGCTCCCTACCGCCTGCCGTGCCTGCCGTGCTGCCCGTGTCCTCGTCCAAATTCCTCACCCTACCTTATTTCGTTACCCCAATACCCCCTGTGCCGCGTTACCTCAGTGATTTTTTACTTAAACTGTATTTTTTTTACTTCGTTATAAATAAATTAATATTTCCTTAACAAATCTGTTATTACTACATAACACCGTTTTATTTCGTAATTATGCAGTGACTTTCGCGCCTCATAGCTCTGAAATGCAACCACTGACAGCCGGCAGACCAACTCGTTTCACATGCGGACATACCATACTTTGAATATGTACTAAAACTAACCATTCCTCGGATCGTTTTCTATTTTTTGCAACAATGAAGCTCCTTCTAGCCTTTATAGCTCAAAGTGGCAACTACTGACAGCCGGCAGACCAACTTGTTTCACATACGGAGATGCCATATTTTAAATATATACTAAAACTAACCATTCCTCGGATCGTTTTCTATTTTTTGCAACAATGAAGCTCCTTCTAGCCTTTATAGCTCAAAGTGGCAACCACTGACAGCCGGCAGACCAACTTTTTTCACATATGGAGATGCCATACTTTGAATATATACTAAAACTAACCATTCCTCGGATCGTTTTCTATTTTTTGCAACAATGAAGCTCCTTCTAGCCTTTATAGCTCAAAGTGGTAACTACTGACAGCCGGCAGACCAACTTGTTTCACATACGGAGATGCCATACTTTGGATATATACTAAAACTAACCATTCCTCGGATCGTTTTCTATTTTTTGTAACAATGAAGCTCCTTCTAGCCTTTATAGCTCAAAGTGGCAACCACTGACAGCCGGCAGACCAACTTTTTTCACATACGGAGATGCCATACTTTAAATATATACAAAAACTAACCATTTCTCTAATCGTTTTTTTCGCTACAATGAAGCCCCTTTCAGCCCCTATAGCTCAAAGTGGCAACTACTGACAGCCGGCAGATCAACTTGTTTCACATACGGAGATGCCATACTTTGAATATATATACTAAAACTAACCATTCCTCGGATCGTTTTCTATTTTTTGCAACAATGAAGCTTCTTCTAGCCTTTATAGCTCAAAGTGGCAACCGCTGACAGCCGGCACACCAATTTGTTTCACATACGGAGATGCCATACTTTGAATATATACTAAAACTAACCATTCCTCGGATCGTTTTCTATTTTTTGCAACAATGAAGCTCCTTCTAGCCTTTATAGCTCAAAGTGGCAACTACTGACAGCCGGCAGACCAACTTGATTCACATGCGGAGATGCCATGTTTTGAATATATGTTTTAAACCTAACCATTTCTCTGATATTTTTTTTTTGCAACAATGAAAGCCATTTTCCTCAAGGCAATTTTCCAGGCCCTAGGTATAGCTCGAAGTAGCAAACACTGAAGGCCGGCAGACCAACTTGTTTCACCTGTGGAGACACCATTCTTTCAATAGATACTAAAACTGACCATTTCTCTAACCATTTTTTTCGTAACTATGCAGTGACTTTCGCGCATCATCGCTCTGAAATGCAACCACTGACAGCCGGCAGACCAACTTGTTTCACATGCGGAGATGCCATAGTTTGAACATGTAATAAATCTAACAATTTCTCTGATCATTTTTTTTTCGCAACAAGCTCGAAGTGGCAACCACTGAGAGCCGGCAGACCAACTCGTTTCACCTTTACTTATTCAAAGTATGGCATCTCCGCATGTGAAACGAGTTGGTCTGCCGGCTGTTAGTGGTTGCCACTTTGAGGTATAGGGGTTGGAAGGGGCTTCATTGTTGCGAAAAAAAAACGATAGAGAAATGGTTAGTTTTAGTATATATTTAAAGTATGGCATCTCCGCATGTGAAACAAGTTGGTCTGCTGGCTGTCAGTGGTTGCATTTCAGAGCTATGAGGCGCGAAAGTCATTGCATAGTTACGAAAAAAAAAACGGTAAAAGAAATGGTCAGTTTTAGTACCTATTGAAAGAATGTTGTCTCAACAGGTAAAACCAGTTGGTCTGCCGGCCTTCAGTGATTGCCACTTCGAGCTATACCTAGGGCCTGGAAGGGGCTTCATTGTTTCAAAAAAAAAATCAGAGAAATGGTTAGTTTTAGTACATATTCAAAATATGGCATCTCCGCATGTGAAACAAGTTGGTCCGCCGGCTGTCAGTGGTTGCCACTTTGAGCTATACCTAGGGCCTGGAAGGAGCTTCATTGTTGCAAAAAATAGAAAACGATCTGAGAAATGGTAAGTTTTAGTACATATTCAAAGTATGGCATCTCCGCATGTGAAACAAGTTGGTCTGCCGGCTATCAGTGGTTGCATTACAGAACTATGAGTCAATGTATATTCGTCCACATATACAGTTATTTAATTGTAAGACATATGTTGTAAAGTGACGTCTTTGGAGAAAATGCAGCAGTGGAGTTTGTTGCGCCGCCTCTTCTCCACTTGCGCTTTGGAGGCGGTGGTAAACTTAGCTTTAAGTAATTTTATGACGTCAACTAACTAAAAAACAAGAAAGTGACGATTTATAAGTGCTATTTTTAAGTCAACATGAATAAAAATATTTGACTTTGACTTTGGTCAGTTTTAGTACCTATTGGAAGATTGGTGTCTCCACAGGTTAACGAGTCTGTCTGCCGGCTTTCAGTGGTTACCACTTCGAGCTCTAGAGCCTGGAATCATTGTTGCGAAAAAAATGCTCAGTGAAATGGTTAGTTTTAGTACATATTCAAAATATGGCATCTCCGTATGTGAAACAAGTTGGTGTGCCGGCTGTCAGCGGTTGCCACTTTAAGCTATAAAGGCTAGAAGAAGCTTCATTGTTGCAAAAAATAGAAAACGATCCGAGGAATGGTTAGTTTTAGTATATATTCAAAGTATGGCTTCTCCGTATGTGAAACAAGTTGGTCTGCCGGCTGTCAGTAGTTGCCACTTTGAGCTATAGGGGCTGAAAGGGCTTCATTGTAGCGAAAAAAAAAACGATCAGAGAAATGGTTAGTTTTAGTATATATTCAAAGTATGGCATCTCCGTATGTGAAAAAAGTTGGTCTGCCGGCTGTCAGTGGTTGCCACTTTGAGCTATAAAGGTAAGAAGGAGCTTCATTGTTGCAAAAAATAGAAAACGATCCGAGGAATGGTTAGTTTTAGTATATATTCAAAATATGGCATCTCCGTATGTGAAACAAGTTGGTCTGCCGGCTGTCAGTAGTTGCCACTTTGAGCTATAAATGCTAGAAGGAGCTTCATTGTTGCAAAAAATAGAAAACGATCCGAGGAATGGTTAGTTTTAGTATATATTCAAAGTATGGCATCTCCGTATGTGAAACAAATTGGTGTGAAAAAAAACGAAAAAAAAACGGTAAAAGAAATGGTCAGTTTTAGTACCTATTGAAAGAATGTTGTCTCAACAGGTAAAACCAGTTGGTCTGCCGGCCTTCAGTGATTGCCACTTCGAGCTATACCTAGGGCCTGGAAGGGGCTTCATTGTTTCAAAAAAAAATCAGAGAAATGGTTAGTTTTAGTACATATTCAAAATATGGCATCTCCGCATGTGAAACAAGTTGGTCCGCCGGCTGTCAGTGGTTGCCACTTTGAGCTATACCTAGGGCCTGGAAGGAGCTTCATTGTTGCAAAAAATAGAAAACGATCTGAGAAATGGTAAGTTTTAGTACATATTCAAAGTATGGCATCTCCGCATGTGAAACAAGTTGGTCTGCCGGCTATCAGTGGTTGCATTACAGAACTATGAGTCAATGTATATTCGTCCACATATACAGTTATTTAATTGTAAGACATATGTTGTAAAGTGACGTCTTTGGAGAAAATGCAGCAGTGGAGTTTGTTGCGCCGCCTCTTCTCCACTTGCGCTTTGGAGGCGGTGGTAAACTTAGCTTTAAGTAATTTTATGACGTCAACTAACTAAAAAAGAAGAAAGTGACGATTTATAAGTGCTATTTTTAAGTCAACATGAATAAAAATGTTTGACTTTGACTTTGGTCAGTTTTAGTACCTATTGGAAGATTGGTGTCTCCACAGGTTAACGAGTCTGTCTGCCGGCTTTCAGTGGATACCACTTCGAGCTCTAGAGCCTGGAATCATTGTTGCGAAAAAAATGCTCAGTGAAATGGTTAGTTTTAGTACATATTCAAAATATGGCATCTCCGTATGTGAAACAAGTTGGTGTGCCGGCTGTCAGCGGTTGCCACTTTAAGCTATAAAGGCTAGAAGAAGCTTCATTGTTGCAAAAAATAGAAAACGATCCGAGGAATGGTTAGTTTTAGTATATATTCAAAGTATGGCTTCTCCGTATGTGAAACAAGTTGGTCTGCCGGCTGTCAGTAGTTGCCACTTTGAGCTATAGGGGCTGAAAGGGCTTCATTGTAGCGAAAAAAAAAACGATCAGAGAAATGGTTAGTTTTAGTATATATTCAAAGTATGGCATCTCCGTATGTGAAAAAAGTTGGTCTGCCGGCTGTCAGTGGTTGCCACTTTGAGCTATAAAGGTAAGAAGGAGCTTCATTGTTGCAAAAAATAGAAAACGATCCGAGGAATGGTTAGTTCGAACCAACCAAGCTGGAAGCGAGGCCGAAGGCCGAGCTTCCAGCTGGTTGGTTCCCCTATATATATATAGCTGCATTACCACTCACTGACTCACTGACTGATTGACATAATTAGTTTGTTCTACGGAACTCACAACTGGGAAAAAGTAATGATGGGGAAGTGTGGAGGGGGGTGAGGAGGCACCGGGAAAAATACGAAATTGGAACTTGGAGCAGTTCCGGATTGATAGGGGGTACTGCCCGCGGAAACCATAATAGATAGGTGGGGGGTGCTCGACCAAATGTCATAGAGGACCCTGGGCAACGACCACAGCCGGCGGTAGTCTATGGATTTTTTGACTTTTTTTTTTTTCTCCATACTAAATTTTGTTTTTTCATACAAACTTCATTGGGGATTTTGGGGGGGAAAACGGACTCGTAGACTTTTACCGTCATAGACAATTTTTTATGTTGAGACCGTGGGACCCCCAAACTGACAGATTTTTTTTTTTTTTTCGAAATTTTTTTCGAAGAGTTTTGTATGGGCCAGCCAAGTCACCAGCCGGGGAGCCGAGGCCGAAGGCCGAGGCTCCGCGGCAGGCGAGGCCGGAGGCCGAGCTGCGTTTAAATCGAGGGCTGGGGGGGGCAGTGAGGCCGAAGGCCGAGCCTCCCCCTGCCGCGCAAGCGAGGCCGGAGGCCGAAGCTTTGCGCCCGCGAGGCCGTAGGCCGAGCTGCGTCCAGGCGAGGCCGAAGGCCGAGCTCCGTCTCGTGCGAAAAGAGTTGGGCGAGGCCGAAGGCCGAGCCATTCATGGATGACGTGATGATGACAAGTCATACCTCAAGTCACCAGCCGGGGAGCCGAGGCCGAAGGCCGAGCTCCGCGGCACGCGAGGCCGCAGGCCGAGCTGCGTATATGAATCCGAGAGGCGAGGCGAGGCCGGAGGCCGAGCCCCTCCTCCAGCCGGGGCAAGCGAGGCCGAAGGCCGAGCTCCGTCTCGTGCGACAAGTATTGGGCGAGGCCGAAGGCCGAGCCATTCATGGATGACGTGATGAAAACAACTCATACCTCGAGTCACCAGCCGGGAAGCCGAGGCCGAAGGCCGAGGCTCTCGCGGCAAGCGAGGCCGCAGGCCGAGCTGCGTATATGAATCAGAGAGGCGAGGCGACGCCGGAGGCCGAGCCCCTCCTCCAGCCGGGGCAAGCGAGGCCGAAGGCCGAGCTTGCGCCGCCAGCGAGGCCGTAGGCCGAGCTGCGTTTTAACAGCAAAGAGCATAAGGCAAAGTACTCTTTCGGCTCTTCACCTAATCCCAACCGACAACATTTCTTTGTAGATGACTTTTTCATTATTTCCCAAACTTTTTTTCGTGCAATCGGAACTGCAAAAAAATTACTGCCCTGCACAGCACGCGAGGTGCTTGCACCTCGCGCAGCCACGCAAAACTAGTTTTAGTATATATTCAAAATATGGCATCTCCGTATGTGAAACAAGTTGGTCTGCCGGCTGTCAGTAGTTGCCACTTTGAGCTATAAATGCTAGAAGGAGCTTCATTGTTGCAAAAAATAGAAAACGATCCGAGGAATGGTTAGTTTTAGTACATATTCAAAGTATGGTATCTCCGCATGTGAAACGAGTTGGTCTGCCGGCTGTCAGTGGTTGCATTTCAGAGCTATGAGGCGCGAAAGTCACTGCATAGTTACGAAATAAAACGGTAAAAGAAATGGTCAGTTTTAGCTCTTATTGAAAGAATGGTGTCTCCACAGGTGAAACAAGTTGGTCTGCCAGCCTTCAGTGGTTGCCACTTCGAGCTATACCTAGGGCCTGGAAATGGGCTTCATTGTTGAAAAAAAAAAATTATCAGAGAAATGGTTAGTTTTAGTACACATTCAAAATATGGCATCTCCTCATGTGAAACAAGTTGGTCTGCCGGCTATCAGTGGTTGCCACTTTGAGCTATTAAGGCTAGAAGGAGCTTCATTGTTGCAAAAAATAGAAAACGATCTGGGGAATGGTTAGTTTTAGTACATATTCAAAGTATGGCATCTCCGCATGTGAAACAAGTTGGTCTGCCGGCTGTCGGTGGTTGCATTTCAGAGCTATGAGGCGCGAAAGTCACTGCTTAGTTACGAAAAAAAAACGGTAAGAGAAATGGTCAGTTTTAGTACCTATTAAAAGAATGCAATGTTAGCAAAAATAGTATTAGTAAAAAGTCTTCTTATTAAGATCAAAAATGAAATACATAATCAGTTTTTACCAAAATCGACGTAGATTTTCTGAAGAAAACCTTTTTTTTTGTCTAGAGGCGATTTCTTTCCCCACAGTGCGGTGGTGCGCGGCGCAAGTTTGAGGTTGGGTCAAACATACGCAGATACGACAGCGGCTGGCATGAACTAGAAAAATTCGCCTATTTTCCCACTTTTCAATGTTTTTTTAGACTTTTTCCTTAAATAAGCGACTTACGTGAACGATGATAGCTCTGAAATCCAACTACTGACAGCCGGCAGACCAACTCGTTTCATCTGTGGATACACCATTCTTCCAATTGGTACTAAAACTAACCATTTCTCTTATCGTTTTTTTTTTGTAACTATGCAGTGACTTGCGCGCCTCATAGCTCTGAAATGCAACCACTGACAGCCGGCAGACCAACTTGTTTCACATGCGGAGATGCCATACTTTGAATATGTACTAAAACTAACCATTTCTCAGATCGTTTTTTTTTCGCAACAATGAAGCACCTTCCAAGCCCTATAGCTCGAAGAAGCTACCACTGAGAGCCGGCAGACCGACATAATTCACATTAGGGGACTACTCTACAACCCATAAAAGCAAGTCTATCCGTTTCCCTGATCGTTACGAAAATTCCCGTGACCTCTCGGTCTATTCGGCCAAAACGGGCTGAATAATTCTTGGCATTAGTGTTAGTGGACCGGGGAATAACTACGTTACGATGTTTAAAACTTTAGCGAATTGTTTTTATTTGGCAGTTTCTTTGTTTTATTATAATGGGCGAGCTATTTGTAATGAAGTTTTATTTTATCGTTTGTAACGAAATGGGCGGGATATTCTATCCTGTCCTGGTTTAGATAGAAATTATCTTATTCTCATTATAACTTTTAATCAATGAATATAGTTAGTTAAAATAACGTATATATTTGCCAAGTTACACAAAACGCATGTCTACTTTGTAATACTTAAACTTTATACAAACAAACTAACTTTAATTAATTTGCTTTCCAACATTGTTATTAACAGGTTCGGAGGTAGTGTCAGCGGAACTTCATCTTGTTACCAAGTTTGTTAATTTACTGTTCCTTGTCCTTAAAATGCTACCATAAACACGAGGTCCACTCTAGTTTGCTTATGGAAATCGAGCAGACAAGCTCCACTTTGATTTTGGGCGCTCGCTGAGTTTACTTTGGAACCTTTCACAAAATTCAACAGCAACAGCCAGTACTTAACGGGACAAAGTTCATTTTAATCAGGTCGTGACGTCGTTTTACATATTATTGCATTTATTAACGACAGCTTTTGTTTTTGTTTACCGATTTCGTATGGCAAAGGCGAATTTATTAAATAATTCAAAGAAGAAATAGATAACTACCCCTATGGCACTCGTACGTCGAGACATGTAATATGAATTAGATAGAAGTATTAGTTATAGAAGTATGTTCTTAGTATAATACTTCAAAGTATTCCAAGAAAATTAATAAGGTTGGTGAATAAAGGTTGAAATTAATGGGTGATTCTTGGAACAAAACATATATTTCTTTCCATGAATCACCCATTCATTTCTTAAGACGTGATCTGTGGATCCATCTGCTCATCTTAAAGGAATAGGATATTATTCTGATATTACTGATTCCAGGATGTTCGACTTTTAGTTCTAGGAATCCCAAGTACCTTTTAAAACTTGAGCAATATCATTTTGGTCACATAGTATGTAACAGGGGGAAAGCTCTACCTATGTTACTTATATGTATAAAACAAAACATTTTTTTTGTAAGATTATCACAATTAGTATTGAATTATTTTCCTTTTTACTATGTTTTACACAATGGAGTCATTTTCTATTTTTTTTATTAACTTTGCTTATGCTCATGGAGATACTTGTGCTTAAGATCAAACAAAGGCTATTTTTTTATAAATCAACCTCTTTGGCTTAAAAAGGGCTGAATTTAGGATAAAAGTTTGTATGAAAAATGATTAAGCTAATTATCACCGCGCGCGGAGCCGCAGGTAACGACTACGTATAAATAAAACATTGCCACAGTCCTGAAGCCCACAATCCACAGTGCAAATTACATAAGCAGCTAGCCGAGACGCTAATCCACTATTGTTTCAATCGCCCGTCCATTCATTAAGAGAACTGACTGCTCGTTATGGAAATGTACCGACGATTGTCTGTCTGAGGATAGCTGTATCCTGTGCGAAAATGTTGCTATATTGCGACAAGGGTCTTTTGACACGTAAGTGGGGGCGCCACCTGCGTTTAAAAAAAGAAATTTTATAGCTTAAATATTAGTTTGTTTTTATACCACGTGCCAAAAGATAGTTGCCGAACTAATATTAAACAGGTATACTCAATAGAACATCAATATACTCATACTCATTACAAAGCTATTACTGCCATGAAGGGTAACTTAACAAGTTGACTGTACTTCGAGATTCTATTTAGAAATGATGTCAAAACACGTGTAATTAAAATAAAATAAAAATAGGATTTTGAAATAAGAGATTTCAAGTTTTGAATGTCGATATGTATTTGAATGAGGTAGATATAAAAACTACAGAAATAAATTTATTAGTCTACAAAAGAGGACGCTGCTGTGTGAATTGTTCTGTGAAAAATTGATATTTGACAGGAATTTCGGGGTAAAGAATGTGCAATTTCCGGTATTTTTCTACCCATATACCAAATTTCAAAAAAATCTGACCGGCTAATGAAAAAACTAAACTGCATATTGCGTGATCGAGTAACAAACACACTCACAAACTCACATTTAAACTTTTGCATTAATAATATTATCAAATACTAGCTTTTGCCCGCGGCTTCGCCCGCGTGAATTTCCCACGGAAACAGTGCTTTTTCTCGGGATAAAAAGTAGTCTATGTGCTATTCCAGGTCATTATCTACCTCTGTACCAAATTTCATCGAAATCCGTCCAGTAGATTTTGCGTGATTGAGTAACAAACATCCTCACAAACTCACAAATTCACAAACTCACATCCAAACATTCGCATTTGTAATATTAGTATGGATTAGTCATTAAGAAAAGAATTCTTAGGTCTAGCACATACTTTTCTAATTATGACATTCGATGCAAGTACTATCACATTCTTCCTCTTTATGAAAGACGGCGTATTGCAGATCTGACATTTTCTTAAAAATTGCTCTAGGTCTAGTAGACTCTGATGAACTCTTATCTAAAATAAATTTGTGTGTTCCATCGCGACGAAGGAGGAGGTATACTCCTTTGCATGTCCCGTCACTGGGAGCTGTAACTATGGAAAACATTCATACATGATAAGAGCATGTCAATCGTATAATAACGTTGCACTCGATCTTGATTTGGACCTGTCTACTATTAATTATTTAAAGACAGCATCTAATAAATTATTTTTTTTGTAAGAAACGAGTATGTGCAACAATATTAATCTACTTAGGTACTTAGATATAAGTATATTACTGTTTTTTTCTTTTTATTATCTACTGATACTAATCTTATCCGTTAATCTTATACTAAACTTATCCGTTGGTATCAAATTTTTTTTTAATGTATTTTTCTATCAGTGAAAACTTGTAATTGGCCATTTTTTTATACAGTAAGTTCTATAATTGTAAATTAGCTGTAAGTTTTCCGAAAACATAAAAATAAAATAAATAAAATAAAATTTGAGAAATGAAAAGGACATTCACACTACATTAAATAATAGGATATGAGGATATAAGAGCATAAGATAGGATAACAATTGAACCGTTTTTGAATTTCAAAACTCGTATAGAAAATAAAAATGCTGTCATTAGCAGAAAGAGCAAAGCACTAAAAGACAAGACAAGATAACAGGATACGGGAATGGCACAGCATTACAAGTACAGAGTACAACTATCAGGAATTAAGGTTTGCTCTTTGCAATTCTTTGGAACAGCAGGATATTTCCAAGAAACCAGCGCGTTCTGTACCCAGAAACAATACATATGGATGACACTCGTGGGTGCTACTGTTTTAAAAATACAATGTACTTGTATGAGATAGCAATGTAATTAAAGTTAAGTGTAATGTTTACCATATTTTTGAAAATTTTACTTATTTTTGTACAATTAAAAATAACTACTGAGCTTTTTCTGATCTAAACTGTTTTGAAAATATGGGTCCGGCCGTTAGGCCCTACCTATGAGTCTCATTGTTTTTTTTTTCTTTACATATTTTTTAGGGTTCCGAAGTAAACAAGGAACCCTTATAGTTTCGTCATGTCTGTCCGTCCGTCTGTCTGTCTGCGGTTTAGCTTAGAGACTACTAGTACTAGAAAACTATAATTTGGTACAGATATACATATTTTCTACGCGGAGCGAAAATAATTTTTTAGGGGGCCTCCCCTACACCTCAAGGGGGGATGATTTTTTTTTCTCTCGATCATACCATCGTGTGGGGTATCATTTGATTGGTCTTTTAAAAATATTATGAGTGTCTGAAGAACATTTTTTGATTTAGGGATCTGTTTGGGAAATATTTAACTTTAAAGTGCTAAATTTTGTTTGAGTCAAATGTCACCCCCTCGAACAGGAAAATGGTGGAGGAACATGAAAAACATTGTAATAACTAGCAAATATAATGAATTTAAAAGGAAAATTATCACGGCTATTTAGACTTTACACGTTAATGAGTAATAGACGATAAACTTACAAAATTCGTTTAAGTATAAAAAATATTCGTAGGAACAATTTTCATTCTATTTTCTTCGGTTATTTTCAATGTTATACGAAACTGGAAGTAATAAGTTCATGTGTCCGCATTTCTACAGAATAGGTACCTTCGGAACCCTACATTGCGCGTGGCCCGACACGCACTTGACCAATTTTTAAATAATATTTTTGTATATTTCGTGCAGCAATAACTAGACAATTTCATTTTCCTTACAATATTACGCAAGACGAGCTTAACAGAATGGAATGTGTAGCAAAGTGAGTACAAAATTGAATTGAGAGAAGGAAATTGTATAAAACAATAGTAACAATAATCGTTTGACGCTGCCTTAGCGGCTATTTATACAAACAGCCCGGCCGTAGGAGGAAAAGCATTTGTTTCAATGAGTCTTGGCAAGAAAGCTCTCTCTGTGAAATATGTCAATTGCATTATAAATAGGCCAACAAAAAGTATAACACATCCCTCTACTTTTCTTTTATCATTATTAATCCTACTAATATTATAAATGCGAATGTTTGGATGTGAGTTTGTGAGGATGTTTGTTACTCAATCACGCAAAATCTACTGAACGGATTTCGATGAAATTTGGTATACTGGTAGAAAAATATCGGGAATAGCACATATATATAATTATGTTAATGACTGAGTGACTGGCAGACAACCACAGCCACTTCTACTAGGCACAGCTGCTGAGCACAGCTACTGGGCATAGAAAGCTGAAATTAATTGAAGGAACCTACATGCCAAGGTTCCTTAGGGAGTGAAGCACTAAGAGATGATTTCCGAAAATTTCCACGAAAACAAAGTCCGGCTCCAAAATTTCGTCGGGAGAGCCCTGAATACAATTAAGTTTTTTTTTTAATTTTACCATTTAGTTATTGTATAATTCAACAAAATAATATGCTAGATATACCTATCTAGTATCGCATATTTTCTAGAAAATTAACAATTTATTGATATGGACTGTAAAATCAGAATCCATTAAATCATTACTCTACAGTAATAATATTTGTATATTTATTTAAATTTTACGATTATGCATTATTTTGTGATGGGGTATAAGCATCAGTAAGTTTTCCGAATAAATGTTCAAGCAACCGTAAAAGGAGTACCATGCCGGACTACCGAGAGAGCCGTGCGTGAGGAAATGTAAGAAATTTAATCGAGTAGGAGCCGACCGCATTCTGGCGGCCGTCATATTGCGATGACACGAGCGATCGGGTCACTGCGGCCGCCGATTGTATACCAATTTTTCTACATTGCTAACATAAAAATATGTTTTATGGAAAAATGGTTGTTTGTAATCGGCGAACGGTTAATTCAAGATTTTGCAACAATCCACATAAATAAGTAAGAAGTAATGAGATTTATAGCTCCAGTGGTAACAACAGACTGATATTAAAACCCAAAAAAAACATTATGACTAGGCTCACACTAGGCTCTGCTCCCGTGAGAATTTCAGAATAGTAAGTGTAGATTACCTTTTATCCCGAAACTGCCGAATACTCTATTGTAGGCCTCTATTTCTGTGTAAAGTATTCAAAATCCGCCCAAGCGCGATAGTAAATGCTAATACCTTAAATCGGGGGAAACTTACACTATCTGTGTAACCCAAAATACCGCCAAAAATAGAACGTCAACTGAAATGCTTATTAAAAATCCAATCGGCTGGGACCATCTGGCACCAGTTGTGACCGCATTATACTGTGCGGTCATATTGGACGGACGACCCGACCGCGTTTGATGGAACGCCCGACTCATTTTCAATACAGATGTACGACCACAGACAAATAAGGTCTGTGGACTTGATGTCGAAGGATTATTGTTAGAATTTTCATTATTTTTATCTAGGAATAAAGACTCTTTTTTCATGACGATTTTTTTATTCAAGTCTTAGTAAATTGATAATACTTAGGTACTCGTTTTGATACAGGGTTTTAATATTACTAATACATATACATTTTACATTTACATACAAATAGATGATGAAATATTTGCGGTAGTAAAAATTGAAAAATTACTAATTCATCGAAAGAGCTGATTGTGTTCAAATGTCATCTGTTTGGATGCTAGATATAGTAGCAAATACAATACTTATTTGCTAGCTAGGCTAATACCCGGTTTCTTATGACTAAAATCTGTAATTTAAAAGGCGAAAATCGTATTTAGTTTCAGACTGGCGAATTAACAAAGTCAATAACAACATAGTCATTAAGATAGTTAAATGTCTTTTAATAACCAAAAATAGCTGATGCCAAATCTATGTAGCCTATATTATCAAAGAACTGTGTATCTGAGTCAATGTAATGGACTCAGTCATTAGGGTCAATTCACACTGAGGCTCGATAGCAAAAGTATTTCAGTTAATACATGTGTCATGATTTAAAAATAAGAAGTTCGCGCATTTCTTTATCAATCAATAAATTCAATAAATTTAAGAACTTAGTTCTTGTATAATGTTCATTTCTTTATAATCTTATAATAATTTATCCAAGTCTGTTTTTGATAATACTTATAAGCATAAATGAAAAGAGCTCGACTTTGGCCTTTTCCGATTTCGACGTTCTCCGACCTTGACATTTTTTGACTTGGACGTTTGCCGACCTTGATATTTTACGACGTAGACATTTTCCGACTTTGACATTCTCCGACTTTGATATTTTGCGACTTTGACATAAAACGATGTATCATTTAAAACTGAAAGACACTTTACAGTTTGCCTTCAAACTAGATGTCATCTTTGAAATTGTGGTTTAGATAAAGTAAGGTCATTGAGTCCTAAAAATATATCTTATACAAATTAAATTCTTAATGGACGTTTAATCATTACAAATATAGAGTATACAGCACTTCGGCATCGCCATTGGTGTGGATGGCCCTGCGGGTTCATTCAAACTTCATTTCGAAAGTCACAGAGACGAGTCTCATAAAATCATGTTGACCAGATCTCATAAACTGTATTGCGGTTTGGTCACACAAAGCGCAACTACATGTTCGTCTATTTTCATGGGGTCATGTAAATTCGTCATAAGTTTTGTCATAAAAAGTAGGTGGTGTGACGAATTAACTTTCAATGTATGGAATTTACGTGAAAGATTGTCTATGGCAAACTAAAATAGACCCTTTTTATGAGAGTAACTAACATTTTGTTTAGGATATATTTTCATAATAAATAAATAATAAATAAATATATACGGACAAATCACACAGATTGAGTTAGCCCCAAAGTAAGTTCGGAACTTGTGTTATGGGATACTAACTCAACGATACTATATTTTATGACAAATACATATATAGATAAACATCCAAGACCCAGGCCAATCTGAAAAAGATCATTTTCCATCTTGACCTGACCGGGGATCGAACCCGGGACCTCCGGTGTGGCAGTCTGGCATTATAACCGTTAATGACTGTGTGAAATTTATTAGGTACCTATACAGGGTTATTTTAAAACCATTGGCCAAATTTTCGCAGCAGATTTGGTAGATGAAATTAAGCAGGTTTCCAAAAAAATCTATGTTAGAAAATGATTTTTTTTTTGCTTCCCATACAAATTGATCAATAAGCTGAGGGGACTTAGTATGGAAAGTGGAAATTTTATGTTATTCTTTTACTATACATTTCTTTCGGACTTTGTTGAATTCAAAGACTGAGCATATTCTAAAAATTTGGCCAGTAGCTTAAAAATAACCCTGTATGTAGTCATTTATTGACTTATCTGGATACTGTTGTGTATTTTTCTACGACGAATGCCCAGTAACATACCACTGACATTACTTTATTACGTATGCCAAAATTAATAAAAAAAAAAGAAAAAAATAAATAAACTAAAAAAAAGAAACTGGTAGGCATCAAATTCTGTATTTTATCTGTTTTTTCCAATCCCATAATCTAGGAGTTGTGTCTTCATAAAATTTAAGCTTCATTTGAGTCTTTGAAGTTAAAAAAAATGCATGAAAAATTACATAATTTTGTAATTTATTAATTCTCTAGCTAGATTAATCGGCTAGATAAAATAGCTGACACTATAGGGCTAACTATACCACAACCAAAAAAAAAAAGAAAAATATAAAATATGACGTAATCAGGCTCAAAGGAAATATTCGCAGCTAAAAATGTAACTACATTTTCTGTACCAAAGTTGCAGCGAACAAAGTTGGTACCAAAACAGCGGTCTAACTGTACAGTTAGCAGCACAATACCTACCCGAATTCATTGCAAAATCGACGTTATAACAGCGTCATAAAGGTCTGTGTAGGGTAACTTGATAAGAAGGCGTCTGTACGTACCTCAATGTATGTTTGGACTTATCTGATGTAACTTTTCGTATCTGATTTTGTCATCGTGGTAGCTGCTACAAAATGTTACAGGACTTTGTTTTGAGCAGTGATTTATATTTTTGAAACATGTTCGCGAAGTGGATGGAAATGAAAATTTTCTACAAAAACGGAAAATTAGGTTAGGATTTAAGGAAGTGAAAGGGGTATTACAAAAATTTCTTAGGTTATCATCTGAGTGATTGACAGACAACGCATAGCCAAAACTACTGGGCGTAGGAAGCTGAAATTTGGCATGTTAGTTCCTTAAGGATTGTAGGGGAGCACTAAGAGAGGATTTCCCGAAATTCCCACAGGAACAAAGTCCCGAGGCCCTGCGATACTAATAGTATAAAGAGTCAGATTAGTACTATCATCTATACATATAATAAAACAGTAAAAATATTTTGTCTGTACATTTAATATTTTTGACTAAAATGGATAGAGGGAGAGCTAAAAAGAACAATAGAAAGCAAAAAAAAATTTTTGGAATTTCTTGTCTGTCTGTCTGTCTGTCTGTCTGTCTGTATGTATGTACGCGTTTCACGCAAAAACTACTGGACGGATTTGAATGAAACTTTTTTTGTTGTATAGCTTTTAAGCCTGGGCAACATATAGGCTATAATTCATTTTGAAAACTGGAACACCTGATGAAGAACCATAACGGAACAGCTAAACTATAAGTAATATGGAAATGGTGCCTTAACAAAAATCGTTCAACCTGATGAGCATTTTCTGCTGACGTATAAAAATTGAAGATCTGGAACATCTGATGAAAAGCTCCAAGAGAGATTTTTCATCTTAGCGAAACTCACGCGGGCGAAGCCGCGGGCGACAGCTAGTTACTTTATACTTCGGTCTAGGCTTTTGTCACAATATTTACTTTGAGTCAGTCTACGTTCGTCACACAACACTGTGCCCTCAAGTTACGTATAATCAGCTTTTCTGCTTACAAGTCAAACATGAATCTCATTTTGAATGCATGTTAAAGGCTGTCATTTTTCCTTAAGTACTAGTTATGCCTGAGTTTGCTCCCATATGGTTTTCGGTATTCTGTATAGCTTATGTTTATTAATCGTAGGATGGGTACAATACAATACAGTAAATACAGGATGGGTAGTTAATAAAATGAAAAAAAATGTATAGTAATAATAAATTAATAACAAAAATTGACTCGTAGAAAATAAACCAGTACTGTTTTGTACTGAGTGGAGCCCCAGGGCAAACTTACATATTTGCTAAACATATCACCTTAATATTTAAAAGTTCTAAAATTAATACTGTTCAAACATTTTATTATCTTTTTGTTACTGATAAGTCTCGTTTGTTTTAGTAAAAAATATAATAAAAAAAAAGCGAAACACATGTGCGGAAGCGGAGCCAGACTCATTAGCATGCCACTGAAATAGCAACAATGCCATGCGAATTTCAAACGAGTTTCAATTACTTACATACATACAGGAACACCACTAAACGATAGAATATTTTGATAAAATTAAATGTACAAGTATCACTAAACGGTCGAACATTTTGATAACAACTTTACATGAACTCTATATAATCTAATGACACCATTATTTAGCAACTACAGACGAGATAGATATATAAATGTGTTGATTAGCGAACCCTTTATCGTTAACAAGATCCGTCTAACTTTCCCAATTCGAGGTTCGACAAATCGAAATCGCTTTTAGCAAAACAAGTATTAATTTTGTATCGGCGTTGTAGGGCGGGCGGCGCGCAGTCTACTACGATCACCCCCGCCCTCGTCAGTAGCTGCCGCGCTTCCGTGGAGCCGCCACGCCATTCGCGTCACCCTCCAATCAAATCATTAAAACACGTCATAATACAAATAAAATAATTCCAAACGCGCCCATGCGTTCGAACGCATCCACGCAGTTTTTCGCGCCTAAAATGTAATCGGATTTCGTGATGGACTAAGTGGTAGTGTTGTTGCTAAATCTCGTTGTTAAAGTGGATTTTTGAGGATTCTTTTGTAAATATCTCCAAGATTATGAAGACTTCGGGAAAGAAAGGTAAGCTTCTCTTCAATTTATAAGAATATTTGCTTATTTATGTTTAGTTTCATTTATAATTGTTTGCAAAATTAGGCCGATTCACATGTGCACCTTCGTTTTCTAAATGCAGCAGTAATGGTTCATTTTGATGGTAATGGAAGGTTGATGAGGAGGTTAGAAACAGAAAAATGGTTCAACAGACAACTTAGAAAGTAAAAAACGCCATCATTTCTTAGTTTATTTATTATGCAGGCTTAACCTTTGTATCATGTGTTGTTTCTATCGTCTGCCTTGCGTGAGGTTAATTACAAGCTTTGTAGCTATTTTTTTATCAAGTAAACCATTTATGTACATTATATTAGATGGTTTATTCATGCTCCCTATATTTCAAAGGTTGATTGACATGTACTTAATGTACCTATCATTTACAGGAATACATTGGAAATACATACTTTTTTCTGGAGTTTGTGTACATTATCGAATATCTTCTGTGTCACTTCGAAAGGCTGGCAACATGTATACTCGTGCCTGTGCAAAGTATGCAAATTTTGAAGGTTGAATGGTTACAACGCGTGACAGCATCAAAACAGGGAAGTTGAGATTTTTTTTTTAATAAAGATGGGTTTGCTCTTGAACACAATCTTGCCCGAGGACAGATGAGATCTACGGTGTAGCGAGCTTAACCAGAAGAAGCCTATTTCCTCTGGTTTTGAAGAGAGTCAGGTTGTACCTGCTCGGGAACACAGAAGCCGGCAGGGAGTTTCAATTATTATTAGTTATACTGACTACTAATTTACAGAAAGTTTTTAGGCACCGAATTAACTATCGGGACGAATTTACAATAACCCTACGGAATTATGACATAGAAGAGATCATTTACCGTATCGACTTTTCGTAATGCGGATTTTAATTTTTTTTTCTCTAAATAATGAACCGACTTCAGCTTTCACTCAAAATCGTGAAATAACAAAAATTAAACTCTACGCACTTAACCTTTGAGGAGTTCCTACGTACTGAGCTGATACTGCGTAAACCATCAGGTCATGTTTATCATAATGCATTGTCATCGTAATTCTAGCCACCATCACATCTAGAAATTAGTCCCCAGATCAAACCGATTTTGTATCAATAAGAGTTACCTCGTCATCATCATCATCGGGGTCATCTTGATTGGGGTCATCTTTTTTACAATAAAAAAAATGTCTTAGGTACAGTCAGCTGCAGAGATCTCAAGGGGTCAGGTTTTTTTGCAGTTGACCTTTTTTTTACTAGCCTATAGGTATTGTGTCCCACTGCTGGACAAAGGCCTCCCCCTTTATCTTCCACTCGTCTCTCTCTAGCGCAATTTGTAGCCACGGCGCAGTTGACCTTAAAAATAGAAAATATATTTTTTTAATAATATGATGACATATTAACATTCGAAGCTAATTTTCAATTTTGTTATGATAATATAATTATGTAGGTATACAAAATGTTGTAATAAAACATTTATTTATATAGGTACCTAATAAAGAGTCTCGCGAACTCAAGAACCTTCATTATAAGTTTCAAGGCTGTGTAGTAAGTTTGCTTGAAAGCTCAAAAGCTATCTAGATAAGTAAATCTAACTTTTAAGCCCAGATTTATTTCAACAATTTTCGTATATCTTAGTACTTTATTTGGTTTGTTAAGTTTGTGTTTTGTTAGTTTTATATAATAAGTCATTTGATATATAACTTAAGAAAAATAAATTAGGTATATTATTAACTAGGAAATGTATTGCAAAACTTCGCCCGTGTAAAATACACTGTACCTACGTGTAATTCACTGCAATGATACAGGCGATGCCAGCAAGCTATTTATTAGAAAGCTATTTCTATAGCCACGCATATTTTAAATCCTTCAAAATAGGCAGAAGAAGTGAAAATATGATTTCATCGGATTATTGACAATCGCGATACAACGACGTACTCATTCCTTTATCAGGAGCATACATGTAACGGTAAGCGGGTTTCCTCTGCAAATCTTTTTAAATCACCTAAGCTAGTCGTCGAGATCGTATGTCGAAGGAAAAGAAAATACGACTGGATGTGTGGAACCTCGCAGCTGTTCGGATTTAGAGCAACTTGGAGAAAATCCCAAATGAAAACACGCCTTCGATGTAGGCCACTGTGTCTGGGAGATACATTCCGCATTCCCCCACACATATTACCAACTCAATAAGGATTAAAACTTCATTTGAAGGTCCCAAACTTTCCAGCAAACATGCTCATCGCATTTCATTACATATATTTACTTTATTTATAAAGCTTTTTGAACCGTTCAGGCGTTGGTAATTAGAAAAAGAAGGCATTTCTTTAGGAAAAATTCACGTTTTGATCAGTTTTTTAAATATTTTTAATCAGTAAGGTACAGGTAAGAATATCACAAACTCCTTCAGTACAAGGAGGCGAAACTGTCAAACAAACTCAAGGACGTACATTCAAAGTTTCTAGGGCTGTGAGTGAGCTTGAAAGCTCAAAAGCACAAATTAGAGAAGGGATGATTTTAAGATTTATTAATCAAAATTTTAACAATTTTAGCTTCAACAAATTTGTATCGTAAACAACTGCTATAAAAACTGTGTAGCAATTGTTTGTGCCTATCTCCTGAACTAATTTGTAAAGCAAGTACTTCATTTTACAATCATCTCAAAAGCTATTTAGTCTAGCATAGGGTTCCGTTTTAATTTAGATTTAGATGTGTACCAACATGGCTTCCACGCTGGTCTGTTAGGGAAGAAAAGACGTAGAATGTACCAGCTGCTTCTCTTACTGCGCAGATTGTAAAAGTCAATCAAGGCAAAGGGTACTACTAACCATTCTTCTCGGCGTTATGGGCTTGCTGACACTCAGTCTTTCCCGTAAAAGTTGAAGATGTAATACGGTATCTGTACACCAATAAAAACAATCTATCCAAGATATCCAAGAAAATCTTAATATTAATCAAAGTTTAAAAAAAAATCATTCAAGGCAGTCTATAGTATCATATACGATGATGTTGTGTTGTTTGAAGCTCTCGTACTCTTGATCCCTTCCTGAAAATACGAAGTTTGTTGTAGTGGAGTTACGAGCAATTTCTGAACCTACATACAAATACATGTTTGAATTGAATTTCGCTAAATAAAAAGTTACATCTGAAAATTAAAAATTATAATAAACTAGCTGCCCCTCGGAGCTTTGCTCCCGTGGGAACTTTGGGATAAAAGGTGTTCTCGGTGCTCGGTTTTACTCGTGTAACAAATTTTATCGAAATCCTTCCAGTAGATTTTGCGATGGAGTACAATAAATTCAACGACGTGCAAGTTTTGTTAGTAAAAACAAACCTATTCTCTTGGCTAAAATTCTTAATTTTAGAGTCGCAAAGTAGGTAGCAGGTAACGCTTTACTAGGTAGGTACCACAATATTCATATAAGTATCACAAGTTTTATATTCATTCCGAAATCAGAATACCTATGCCAATAAAAAAAAATACAGCAAATGAGATTAAATTACAACGCTTTCAATTTATATTCCGTATCGAGATCTATTCCTAAAAACGATGGCCGTCGCAAGTGGCTCTTGAAACAAACGGTGTTATCAAATCAGTGCACCAGAGTTAAAGTGCCGGTGAAATAGAAGGGGGCACTTATTGCCCCGGTCGACCCACTGGCCCCATCCTCCTAACCCCCTAATTTCCCCCTCTACCCGCGAGGGTGACAACTTAAAAAAAGATTTGAATAGAGGAAACAATTTAGAATTTCAACTTCGCGAAACGTTGTATGTTTTATTCATCATGTTTTAGGCCAAAATTAGAACTGTTTGTTAATGAAAGTTTCGGCTCAAATGAAATTGTATTTTAATCGACTCAAAACGGAGGAAGATCTCAATCTGAGAATTCAGTCATTTATAAAAAAAGACTTCTTTTTGTTCGAGAACGCAAAATTTTCAATAGATGAATCAATGTTGTCCAATATAAATTTTATTGTAAGTATAATCAGTTATATTATTACATAAAGCAAATCAAAAATTAAAGAATTGTGTGTTTTTTCATAAAAAGTGAGATATCAAAATTAAAGTTTCCAATACAAAAAATATACCTACGTCTACGAATGCACTAATATTGGTTTCAGTATTTTAATGACGAGCTAAAGATTCCTGTCTGGAACATACCTTTAGACATTTTCACCATATATTCTCCGTTGCTTCATGACAGTTGCTATTTATTACGTCACTTTACCCTACAAGGTGTCGTGTAAATAAACTTAACTGCTCTTGCGCGTGCTAAAGAGTCATTGTCATCTGTCATCTGTCACCTGGGCCCACGTTGTTTGATGTTCGGGAACTAAATTATATCAAGCGTTATTTTGATATAACGACGCACACGTTTTGTTTGATAGGCAATTATGCAAAATTTAATCAATTTTCATACGTCTACGTTACGATATCGTCATTTTATAAAGAAATGACACTTTATTGTTATTAATTAAGTACCTATTCAATAAAATAGAAGAATGAAATAAATGACTCTTCAAAAATAAGTGTGACTTTAAATGACCCGACTACATTTTTTTCTGCAAACGGTAAAGTGTCATGAAGTTTATCTAAACGAAATAATAAGGTTTGTGTTTAGTTAAAATAAAAATGTATTAAGTAGAAGGAAAAACACATACAATAAAAAAAGATATATACCTAAATTATTTACACAGTAGGGAAAATAGGCACAGCTTTATTTCTGCGCGTTCAAAATTTGGCGACAGGCAACTAGTTTTTAACACCTAGTTTTAAGTACCAGTGAAGCTTTTGAGCACGTTATTTCCATGGAGTAACAATAAACAAGCAAATTATTAAAAAATAAAAAACACGACTGACAACTCACATAGCCTATGTCACTCGGAGGAATGCAAGGAATCTAACAATACCTCTCACATCAAAATCTGTTATGCCGTTGAGGACTTATGGTGGAATAAAGAAACTTACATACATACATACATACTTACATACATACATACTTACATACATACATACATGAACCCTGAAAACATAACACTCCTTTTTTGGTCAGTCGTGTAAAAATAGGTCCCAAAATAAATTGACTTTAATTACCATTGCATTGTATTTCTTTTTTCGTACCTACGAATAAAAAATATAAATATGAATATCTTTAGAAACAAATAAGATTCGACCAATAACATAACAATACATTATTAAAACAAGAATAGATACGTCATCGACTTTCGACCTTGAACATAATGATATTCGGAATTTCGCTTTTCGAAAAATTGCAATTTTCTTCTACCAACTCCGTATGTCTTCCCGCTTTGAATATTTCATGCCTGATAATTTATTACATGATTTAGTGCGGGTCTACTTTATGATAGCTCTGCGCACCGAATTTTATGGAAACACCCTTTTATAGAATTTACATACAGAATAGTGTGCTTTACTTTGACATAGTGCGTACTCAATTTTTGTGTCACGAGTTCAGTGGATCTTGAGAATTTCGCTCACGCGATTCTGAAATTCTCGTAGGCGTTGAAATATTTCTAGCAGTTTAGTGGGACTTTGAAGTCGGTAGTACAAAATCGGTGGGACTACCTACGAAGATATCTTATGAAGTATTAAATTTTGCACGATCTTACGATAGGCACCTACATCTAATATTCAATGTAAACGATGGACTTTTGTACAAGCCTATAATTTATAAAATACTAGCTTTTGCCCGCGGCTTCGCCCGCGTGAATTTCCCACGGGAACAGTGCTTTTTCCCGGGATAAAAAGTAGCCTATGTGCTATTCCAGGTCATTATCTACCTCTGTACCAAATTTCATCGAAATCCGTCCAGTAGATTTTGCGTGATTGAGTAACAAACATCCTCACAAACTCACAGACTCACAGACTCACAAACTCACAAACTCACAGCCAAACTTTCGCATTTATAATATTAGTATGGATGAATCGTTATTATCATAAACATTAGTAGTATTTCAATTTAATACATACCTAAGCACGTATTTATTCCTTACGGGGTAGATAAAGCCAAATGTCATGAGACTTGTAGGCCTCGCTTAGCTTTGGTGGGCTTATGGAGGAATGGAGATTCAGATCTGGTGACAGGTTGCTAGTCCATCGCCTTTTGATAAAAATCCCTGTTTAAAACCCATACCCTTGATTGACTTTCACAATCTGAAGGGAAAAAGAAGCACCTGGCACCTTCTAAACTGTTTCTTCACTCCCAGATCAGCATGGAAGCAATTTATATTCTTTCTGGCATTTTTTTAAATTCTAATTTTGTATTCTAAATTTTAAAACCAAATTAACTTTCCATTTGCCTGTCACCGAAAACAAACGTCATAAAATTAATAAACAGCTGCTTCCGAAGAAGACCTGTGAATTATATAGAGGCATTAATACCCAAAGTTCTTTACGTTGAAAGTCTCTCAACTCTATAAAGTTGAGTTATGAGTGCTGGAAAGATTTACGCCCGAGAGATTGACTTTATTCGTTAGTCCATTGCCAGTAAAGGCCGCTATTATGGAGGTATTCTTCACGAAATGGTGTTATCGGAGTAGGCGAGATAAGGCCGGGGAAATGGGCTTATCCACTTACGTTCGCGGGGAGACCTGGGTGATCGAACTAATAATATCAAATTTCGATTTTTTTTTCAAAAATAATCACAATTAAATACAAAAAGTATTAAAGTAATCATTTATTATGGCTATCGTTTTAAAATAACGACCAATTAAGGCAATTTAAATAAATATTTGATTCAATGAAATCAGCTTGGAACCATCTAGATATTATGTACTAACGCACCTTGGAACACATTAATTTGTAGCTTTGATTTCTAAATTCAAGCTTGACAGATATTTTGTATTCATTACATCAATTATTTAACTCTTAAAACAAATTAAATTGTAATACATTTATAATAAATAAACTAGTTTTTCCCCCCGCGTGAATTACCCATAGGAACATTGCTTTTCCCAGGATGAAAGGTATACTATTTCCTCCTCAGTACTTCTATGTGCATACGAAATTTCAAGAAGATTGTTTCAGTAGATTAAGAGTAAACAAACTCACTTTCGCATTTATAATATTAGTTAGGATTAGGATTAATCACAAGCACTTTGCAAGACATTCTATAAATATATGGTATCTATAAGCAAACAAATCAATTCATCTCAAGAACGCGTTACTATAATGGAAATCCTTTTATAGCATATTTGATATAGCTACTCAGATAGCTTGTATCGACAGAATGAGGTCATGGTGTCAACCTTTCTTCCATTAGCAGCCATATCATATAGCTATATTTGTAAATAAAACGACCCTAAGTAATCTCTGTCAACGAAACAGCTAAATCTTTTGTTTGAGTTTGTTCATAATGGGTGTGTGATTTTGTTTTCTATATCGTTGAATTTGTATTGTAAGATTTAAGAATAATAAAGAATTGATTTAAGAAATAAAAATCGCCACTGAATTTTACTTACTTACCCAAAGTAGCTATTATTACATCAAGTCAAAATAAGCCTAAATAATTTGGGACTGATAGTAGATTAAAGTAAACTTTTCTTACATATTTCTTACTAGCTTTTGCCTCCGGCTTCGCCCGCGTGACTTTTGTTTTTCATCTATTTTACCCCCTTAGGGCTGAAATTTTGAAAATTCATTTCTCAGTACTTACATGCGGTAGAGCCTCTCTTCAAAATTTCAAGTGTCTACGTTCAGCGGTTTCAACTCTACATTGATTACCTACTAATAAGTCAGTCAGTATCAAATTTTATCAATAAAAAAGATAACCACAATTTACCGCTATAGATTTTTTTACTTGCCTCGATCTTCACCGACTAAAACCAAACTTCAAAATTATTACAATTCTTCTTTTTTTTTATGGTTTGACTTTCCAATATAAAAATAACTCAATAATATTGGAAAGTGGGTCATATAAACTTGGCTTAATACGCTTCGTTTCCTCAAAGTCGCGCCGCCATTAGCTGAGCAAACAGGACACAATTTCGGTGACACCTGGGGTCTCGACATTAAAACGAAACGTTTTTCTACAAGAGCATATCTTGTTACCAAATAATGCTTTTTGTGGCGATAATAGCATATCCGTGAAGGACTGATGTGAGCTTTTTATCCAACTTCGGAGTCGTTTAAATGTTTGTAAATCGGCATAGCTCCCCAGGAAAATTTTCACACGTGTGAAGCCGCAGGCGATAGTTTTACCTAATGAATCCGTGAGTTTCCTAATGAAACCTGAAGCCTAACTGGACCACTATAACTATTTACACGCATATTTTATTTCAGGGCGTTCGAGTCTCCCGACTCTTGGCTCTACCTACCCCGTTAGGGATAAAGACATGATTATCTGTATTAAATTTTTTGAATAATATTATATAAGTACTTCTCAACAATTTGATAAAGCGTATCAGTTTTCCGTATAAGCATAACTTATTGGACATAAATTCTATTCTCAACAGTTGAAATTATATACCTACCCCAACATCACCGAATCAATTGATTGCTTTGTCGTCATCTTCCGTCCTTGTTATTCAATCATCTTCTGTCTCACTCGCACACTTAAGCAATTTGCCCGCCATTGTTATTCAAAGCGTAAATTAATAATTCATTCACGTCAAATTCAGACTTTTGAATTATCTTACGCTTAGTATATGGATGAAAATTAAGCATGTTAATAGATTTTTTTATTGAATAATGGAAATTAAATGAATAAGGATAATTATGTTGGGACGTAGATCCGTCCACTGAATATAAATATTTAATTTTTGATTTTGTGATACTTATTAAAATATAAAAGTTTAGAAGAAATATTAAGAAAATATTCAAAAGTTTTTAAGAAAAGCAGTCCACAATTATCGCATGGTACTTATGTATTCAGATATACTTTTTTAAGTAGTTTTTTTTTAGGTTAAGTACTAACTCCCACGTATGTAAGTAAGATCAATATGTATGTAAGCATTCTAGGATCTATTTGAAGACGAAATGATAGAGAGATTGATATTTTATAGTCCGGAAGGATAACTATTTATAGCTGGTTGTATCCTCCTTGACTTAAAGGCTGTCTTATCCATAGACTTATAATACTTATCATATATAGAAACCATGAAAGTTGTAAAGAAAACCGGAATAGCAATTGCTTATTTAATGCTTACCAATCTGCAGCTCTATAATTGAGTGGGTTGAAAGTTCAATCCAGTCATAACACTATTGTTAGAGACACATATTCCAATAACACCTACACATTAAGTTTGGGAACTATACTTAGTTATATAATAATGTACTTTATTAGTAGGTAAATATATCTTTCTAAGATACAATATTATCTGTAAGATTCCAAAGAAATCTAAAAAATACTTAAATTATAATAATAATAATAATAAATAAATCTTTATTCATCAAAAAGGATTTAAGTATGCAGTAACAGTAACAAGCGATCCCACACTAGGCTAAGCCTGTATCGTGGGCATCAAGTACAAATTCTAGTTTAATCAGTAAAAAACAATTAAAACAGCGCGACGATTACATTAAAACATAATTAAATTTATACTATTAATAAATTATCTAAAAATTAACATTCCATCAAATACATTCATTAAATATTTCATAACAATTCATTATAAACAATTCATTACGCATTATATAGATATAATTTGATTTAAAATAGTAATAAAAAATAATTTAATTAAAAACAGTTATTATAACTAAGACATGCATCGAACCTGTAAGAACTAAGCGATTGTTAGTAATACATTTTCCGTTTCATCATATGTCCAAGACATTAACAGACTTAATATACGTTTTTTGGCTTCAATCAGGGGACTTGATCTAATATTACATGCTCTGACTATCTTATTATATATGTAGGGGAACAGAAACCCTGAAAAGCGATGTGCAAACGCTGTATGAACTAGAGGAACTGGGAGTTTGAAAATTCGTCTGTTTACTAATACATTGTAATTTGGAAGGTGTAGGGCGAATTTATGCATAAACATGCTAGCCCGCAGCAGAAAAAGCTTTCGCACGCTAAGTACTTGGGCATCCGCATACAAAGTTGTAGTGTCATAACGTTTAGGCCTTCGAAGGGACACTTTTAAAACCGCTCTTTGAGCTCTCTCCAGCTTAATCATATTTGATTTATTAGCACCGCCCCACGCAAGCAAGCAATAGTTTATTACACTCTGACATAGTGCTAGGTAGACAGTTTTTAATAAAGGACCATCAGTAGCCTCTCGCAGAAGTCTCATTGTGTGTATTAGTTTACGAACTCTTACCGTGGTCATGGAAATGTGTTTGTCGAAGCATAGCTTCTCATCTAACTCCACACCTAAATATTTTGTGGACCTAGTTTTTGATAATTGGTTGCAGTCACAAGTTGGATGGCGGTTTTTACTTGAAAAGGAACAACTTTCTGAATGGGTTTTAATACTAAGATTGGGGGGAGGTCGGGACGCTGCTGTTTTATGAAAGCACATGAATTGTGTCTTGGAGATATTAAGGGTGAGAGTATTATGGTCCAGCCATTTACATAATTTGTATAAGCCCAATTCCGTATGACTCTGCGTCTCGTTCCATGATTTGCCATGAAATAATAAAGCTGTATCATCAGCATAACATAAGAGGCTACAATTTGGGATCTCGATGTTCAGGAGATCATTGATATAAGCAAGGAAGAGGGTTGGACCCAATATGCTACCCTGGGGTACTCCAAAATGAACAGGGTTGGATTCACTGATGTTACTCCCTATTCTTACACATTGACTTCTCGATGATAAATAGCTGTAGAACCATCTCAATGGAATACCTCTGATCCCGAGTCCTTCCAGTTTGTGAAGAAGGATAGGGATAGATACAGTGTCGAAAGCCTTTGTAAAATCTACAAAGACGCCGATGCAACTACGACCATTATCTAGATGGTCCACAACCGTTTCGGTTAGAAGCATGACTGCTTGTTCCGTGGATTTACCTTGGCGGAATCCAAACTGCCGATCATTAATAAGGTTGTTATCTTCCAAGTATTTTACTAGTCTTTTATTAACTATACGCTCGAGAAGTTTTGAAAAAGCCGGCAAAAGCGAAATAGGGCGATAGTTACTAGGATCATCCTTGGGTCCGCCCTTGTGGATTGGAATAACTACTGCAGTAGACCAGTCTTTAGGAAAAGTTGCCGAAATAATACTTAAGTTGAATATTGTGGCAAGAGGTTTCGCTATTGCATCACCAATGTTTTTCAATAGGGCGTTGGTAATACCATCAAGTCCAGCTGAACTCCCAGAATCCAGAGCATTAATTAAAGTTAACACTTCCTCAGCATCAGTCGGGGCCATAAAAAATGATTTCATGGGGGCACGAGAGTTATTTATTGAAGTAGTGAGAGATTCTTGAGTTTTCTTTAGTCTTTTCAGAATTAAATTTGCAAGATTTTCACCCACACTCGAAAAGTAGTTGTTACAGGAGTTAATGGATTCTTTAACAGTGGAAGATGTGTGTAACAATTCATCAGATGCTGATTTGCGGGCTGTTTTGTGTGTTATTTGTTTAATCTTATTTTTGTCTAGTTCCCTATTGTTGTATTCCGATTTAAGTTTCCTAATAAGTGAAGTATAAAAATTACTATAGCGTCTGTAAATAAGTTTTTTAATAGAATTTTCAGGGTCCATACGAAGGTCGTTATGAAGTCTGTCACGATGCTTAGAACATTTTAAGAGACCTGGGGTCATCCAAGGTTGGATGACGTATTTGGAGCGACTAATTTTTACAACTTTCGAATGTCTATCCAAAGAATCAGTCAAAATACGTTGAAAAGATGAGACAGCATCATTAACATTACTGCTGTTCTCAATTTCTGCCCAGTCTGCAAGCTGTAATTCAGCGTTCAGCGACTCAAAGTCAATTACCGTCTTAGATCTGTCAGGCTTGCTACGTTTAGGGCGATGCTTGAGCATTACTCCTGCCATAGAAATATCATGGTCAGTCAATGCAGTACGACAGACAACAG
This sequence comes from Ephestia elutella, assembly GCA_018467065.1. Taxonomy (NCBI): domain Eukaryota; kingdom Metazoa; phylum Arthropoda; class Insecta; order Lepidoptera; family Pyralidae; genus Ephestia; species Ephestia elutella. The sequence goes on from CM031581.1 coordinate 11,046,332, forward strand.
ATTCAGCAGAACAGTTTTCTGGGACAAAAATATGATCTATACATGTTTTTAGATGTGTGATTGCATGGACACTGGGTACAAGTCCTTGTGTAGCTAATACGTCCAAATAGTCTGATATGTTAGCATTACTAGTATTCATTATATTAAGATTAATGTCACCAACGAGTGTTAGACAGGGCGTGGATGTCAGGTTATTTAGAACAGATTCAAGAGAGCGAATAAAGATGTTATGGCTTTTGAAGCTTGGTGACCTATAAATAGCAACTACTTTAAAGTGACCAGGAACATCAACGAGAATGCTGTTGGCCTCTTCGACCTCAAGTTCCACAGAAGTCGGTCTCCATTTGTCATTTACATATACTATTACCCCGCTATTTTGATTTATATATTTTTTGGAGTGGAAAGATGTATACCCAGGTAATTGTCTTATTGTGGATTCCTCACTTACCCAGCATTCAGTAAGAACGATTACGTCAAAGACAAGAGACAATCTCTTATAAACAACCAGAAACCCGTCGAAATTATGGTTCATACTTCTAATATTTATATTTAAGATTTTAAGATTATACTTTGAAATTACATGAGTACAATTTTCTAATACAGTTGTTGTATGGCATTTAATCTGATAAGAATTATCGATATCTTCAAATATTTCTATGGGATCCACGGATACAAACTGAAGAGGAAATTTTTTAAAAATCTAACAATCAATGCCACAACAGAATTAAGGAACATGTAAGTACTCATTACATAGAAATGTAAACCACAAAAAATCTTTCGCTTAGTTCGCCAATATAAATTAGAAACCCACGAGAATTTGGACAGGTCCATATGATGATGAGTCACATACGGGTGATTACCTCTACGGAGGTTGTTTACGATTTCAAGCGTACAGGTGAACAGTATAAAATGGATACAGAACAACATTAGGAACACCGGGATGATGAAATAGCTGAACCTATTGATAGAGGGTGATGAAAGACTCTCCAGACAAACCACCCGACGCTGCCGGCACTGCCAGCGCTGCTGGCACTGCCCGCTCCGATGATAATGACTGTCCAGCTGTTCCTGACGGTCGCGCCATGTTGTTTGTGGAAGCTGGGAGAAGTCTGTTGAGATCATCTTCGTTTTTAATCCTAATGGCGGGGCTTCCATTTTGGCGATCCCTTTTCCGTAGAAAAATGTTACCATTGCGGGTCCAGCAATATTTGAAATCGTGATTCTTCGCAAACAATCTCGCATTACGAAATAAGCGACGATTATCTCTTGTGAGGTGTTCATTAACATAAATAGATTTCTTTGAGCCGTGTTCAAGGATGTCCTTGTTACATATGGTGCGACGGGACTTTGCTTGGGTGAGAAATGAATCACGTTTGGTGCGGCGAGTGAATGCAACCACTAGTGGCCGTGGCGTAGGTTGGGGGTTGTCGGGATCGGAAGTTTTGTTGGGCCGCTTGGGGCCCTCCCGGGAAACGTAGTCCAAGTCAGACTCTTGTAGATCCAAACCCAGTTTTTGAGCAGTTGTTAAAGCTAAGTGATAAGGATTCTCGTTAGGAAGTTCTTCTAACCCGGCTATCTCCACGACTTTTCTAAATTCGCTCTGCTCCTGGGCTTTCAGTTGATCTTCAAGGTGGGCAATTTTCGCCTTTAAAGCAACATTCTCGATGGCAACATCCTCTATTGCCTTGATTCTTCCATCGAATACTGATAACTTTTCTTCAAGGGAGTCAAATCGATTTGAAAAATCAGCGCGGAGGGCCCTAATTTCGTTGTGTAGTGATTGAAGGTCGCTGGATGGCGTAGAGGCTGGGCTGGTGCTGCAACTGTTGTCATTAGTGGGCATACGACGTTTCTTGGCGGCATTTCCAGAGGCTGAATGGGAGGCATTTTGTGAACCTCCTTTCCTAGTTTTTGCTACGCAGTCCGGGCAGATCCATGTTTTAATTTCGCTTGGCTTGAGATTTTCTGAATTTGTACATATAAGGTGGTAAACTAGTTTGCATGTATTTGAGGAACATTTGATATGTTTTTCTCCCTTTTCAAGCTCCTGAAGGCAGGCCGAACACTGCATCTTTGTTTACTATTGCGGCCTGGTACCAAGAGTGATGGCGACAGAGAGCGATAATTATCGCTTAAAGTGAGGCTTCGTAGTACGGGGGCAATACATACGACCGGGCCGCCGCCGCGTCGCGTCGCTTTGCTTGACGGTAGGTAGGCAATCGTCGCAGGCGCAGGCGCAGCGCACAGACAGTTAGTCACTTGACGCGATGGATGAGTCACGCACGCACGAAGCCGCGGCCGCGCCGCCCGTGTCGTCGATGCTATGGTTTAGATGTTTCGCTTATTTATGACCACTTCACTCACTGATTGTGATTAAACTATTGTATATTTTTTATAATTAATGTGTTGTCCAGATAAATAGTGATGTAGACTTCACACTGATATAATTTTTAACTGTAAGTAGGCGTAATGTATTACTAAATGGAATTTACTGTGAGAGTAACAGATATTTGCGTGTTAACCGTTCGCCGCGCGCGGGGGGATGTCTGAACGGACGGACGGATGAATTCTATTTCCAACTCTACCCATCCCCTTAAACATGATACCCTGACACCCTCTGGCCCGAGGTGCATTTTATTCAAAGACACGTAGTATAAAGTACTATGCTCTTCCAAAATGTCTTGGAAATTTCGTCAACAACTCGAAACTGTATAATAAAGCGAATGGCCACAATCCGGGCCTTGTCAAAGGAATTTAAATGAATAAAGTTTTGGGAGGATTCAGTTTGATACAATTCCAATTGGACACCATTATATAGTTTCACGACTTCCTTGGTTTAAAGTAGTGGCTAGTTCAAAACTGTTTTTAATACTAACTCACTTGACCCTGAATTACTAGCTGCCAAAGCATTTTGTTGCGTTTTCACTTATACATTTTTTTTAATGCATGTTAAACAGTAAACTACCTTCCAATAACCGTCAGTAATTACTCTAGATGTCAATCAAATACAATGCAGAGTTAACACAGATACCCGCCTGTATATAAATTATGAAGGCCGAGGGGTAGGATGCCCGCCTGTGGCTACAAAGGTCCCAGGGAGGCAATTCTGGGGTCTGCGATATAATATCAATTTCGACATTTATCGAAAAAACATGGCGGATATCGATAAATATCGAAATTGCGTATTCTCGTGATTTCAAATGTGACATTTATCCAGCGTCAGCCCTCGATACGCATCGAGTGGTCGAGCGTGGCCGAAAACCATATCGTGTGTGATATTTGTTGCTTCAAAGCTATTGAATAACATAATATTCGTACTTTACAAGAAGCTTTGTATTTTTCTTCAGCTACGGTTTAGTAAAATATGAATGCTGACGATTTTGTATTCAATTTTATTGGAAATCGTTGTTTATTTACATAAAATTATTTTATTGAAGCCTAATATAGAGGTTTGGATAGATACATACTTTGCTTTTTTCTGCCTCGAGTACCATACCTTATTTGTTTCTCGATTCAATTTCGTAAAGAAACAATATCATACATAAGAATATAATTGATACTCCGATAACAAATATCACATAACCTCACACACACAATAAACAAACAATGACAAGTATCCTCGCGTTCCGTTCTCTCCATCAACTCTAAAATATTTCATTTTCTTTGCATTTTATAAATTTGCATTGGAGCTTATTAAGTTACATAAAATAAAGTATTATAACTATTTTTACATAAATTCACTATTAAAACATTGGTTTTATATAAAATATTTAATGAAACAAGTAAAACATAAATTTCTCGATTGTAGTTAAGTATAATCGAGAAAAAGGAACGTGTTTTCAATTAGAGAAGCCCTAGTTTTCGATATAATATCGAGTTTTATGTCGAATAGGTTCGAGAATACCATTTTGGAGGATTTTGTGATAATTTTGTTCGATAAAAGAAGTTTGATATATTATCAAATTCGATAAAATATCGCAAACGCGAGAATTGGCCTCCAGGTTTGAATCCTGCCCGTGTTACATGAGTTTGTATACTAATCTGACTCAAGTACCTATGTTAGTATTCATCGACCACCATTTGCTTCCGGTGAAGGAAAAACATCGTGAGGAAACCTGCACTCTGGTTGATGATTATCAGCTAGTGTGTGAAATGGAGAAGGCAATGGCAAACCTCTCCATTAAAGTTGCCAAGAGAGTCGTTGTGTGTGTTTCATTCCAAATAATGACCTCGTGGACATTATTTGGAAGTTTAGTCATGAGGAAATACGACTAAAGAGAGAGAGAGAGAGATATAAATTATATCGTCTGAAATACCTAAATATTTTTCCGTTCGATAATATTGGAAAAACAGCCCTATCTATCTCAAATCCGCATTATCAAGTTACGCGTAACGCTATCTTTAAAGAGGCTCCAAGATATCCGAAAAACGGTCAGCTGATAATACTCCGGCGAAACATTTTTCATCCATTTTCCTCCTTTACTACCTTCAGTTGGAAGTTCATGAATATTTCAACCCAGATCAATTATTAAAATGATTTACTGCTCCCCGACCCGTCGTGTACGCACACGAGAATGTGTACGAAGGTTTTATTTCCTCGAATGAAGAAATGTGAGATTTTTTCACACGCCTTAAGACTTTTTTCACGAAACGCTGAATGTTTTAATAAAAGTCGCGGTGAACCAAGATTTACTTACATATCATAAAATTTAAATAATTTTCAAGGTTTTTCCAATATTTCTGTCTAAAAGACGGATGAAATTTTAGGTGTTGCTAATGAAAAAATAGTTTTAGGAAGAGTAGGTTGTCTTTAGTAAAAAAAAAATTGTCGCAAAGGTATTTAAAATATATGTCAGGATAACAATCTTTTTACACGACTGACCAAAAAAGGAGTGTTATGTTTTCAGGGTTCATGTATGTATGTATGTATGTAAGTTTCTTTATTCCACCATAAGTCCTGAACGGCATAACAGATTTTGATGTGAGATGTATTTTTAGATTCCTTGCATTCCCTCGAGTGACATAGGCTATGCAAGTTGTCAGTCGTGTTTTTTTATTTTTGAATAATTAGCTTGTTTTATAGTGTATTTACAAATTTGTTTCTTTCACTTTTATTATTCGAATTTATTGTAAAAAAATATTTAAAAGAAAATATATGTATAAATTTAACAACTTCTTCGTACACGAGCCTTTACCATTACCCTGGGGCGCTAAGAAACTACCTACATGATTAAAATTCTAACCTCGAATATGAGAAGTGGGTTTCCTTGTTTTTTACGACATCCTTTCTAGAACTTTACGGTATTTGGAACATTCTTTTTTCCATTGAATTATAAGGATTTCTTCTTTTTCAGGTAGACGAACAGACACGGGTATGATCCTATAGAGGTTCCGTTGGTTTTTGAGTTTTTGTGATGCTCTAAAAAGGTGTCTAAGTTGTCGTGTCACCTATCATATTTGTTTTCTATTGAAGAAAAATTGTTTTGTTGTTAGAAGTTTTTGTGTTGGAAATATCCTGCACGGTATTGAGTTGAAACTTGTAATTATTTACTCGTTAACGTGTTTGAACACCTGTTTTTGTCGGAACGTGAACTAACTTACGGCCAGTGAAAAATTAAACTTTTGATCATTAGCGAGGCATTATGTTAAAAAATACACTTTAAAAAAGTAATGTTCATATTACGTCCATAAACCTGGGTACTGAACTGAAAATGTAATAAATCACAAATGGAGATAGTAATCTAGACTAAGAGGAAGATTAATTTGTGTTTTTGTGTGTTCATCAAACTCAAAAACTGCGCTATATAAAATTTGCATAAATGGGTACAACATTTTAAGTTTCAATGATAAGCGATTTCAGCTCTGCGTTGATGACAGTCAGTCAGCAAAACAGGGCAGATCGCTGATAACAACATCAAGTAAAGGAAGTATTACGGTACACGTTTACTTTTCCACAATACTATCGTTTTTCATAAAATACAATAAAAGCAGAAAGTATGTAGTTGTTCTCGTGTATCGGCGCGTTCGATAACATTTCGCTTGCAAATAGCTTTCGGCCCGCCTCAGGTGAGCGAGTGGCGTGACGTCACACCGACATTAGCATGCCAATGGCTCGAACGGGAATGTAATGAAAAATCCAACCAAATACTTGGGAGAATAGCGTTGAAGAAATAACTGATGTGATTTTTCCACATGAGCACTGCCTAATTTTTTTCTTATTTTGCTTCCTATGTATTTAGGGCCTAATATTTTACCTAAATATTAGAAAATCTCGAAACAAATTATTCATTTTTAATATTGACGAAGCTTGTTGTTAATTATGTAGTTAAAAAAAGAGATGTTTCAAGTAATCCCATTCAAAGTAGGTACAAGTATTTTGGTAAGGTTCCAAGCATTTCCAAGCAGTGCTTTTTCTTTCTTTATAGGTATAGTATAGAATTTATCATCGCTGTCATTGGCAACATTTTTCTAGTGTATCTGGCTAGAACACATTCTAGCCAGATACACTAGAAAAATGTTATTCCCATGTAACAAAACGTCCGCATTTACCTGCGTATTCACCCCTCGTCCTCCACGTTATCTGAATAGACTGCCGGACACTCCATTCATGTATATCATTGAGTCGGGCAACTGAGCAGAAAACTGCCAGTTGCTGGTCTAAGGAGTGGATAGTTGAGATTCGCATTGATTTGACTACATTTGTATTCGGATTTTGGATGTTACTTTAGACATAAAAGCAAGTAAAAGTATATATAATTTTTAATATTCTGTAAGTATATTTCTTTCAATAGGTAGATTATAGGCACACAAGCTTTACTCATTGCAACGTTTAATGAAAATGACGAATAACTTCAAAATAGAAACACGAGTTTTATAAAATATCGGCCTTCTCTAAACTGTTACTGGCGAAAAATGCAGTCACTTAAAATTTATGAATAAAAGTTAACAATGGAACAATTCGTTATTTCGTATATTGTTCAAATGATTATTTGATTTACAGAATTTAAATGCTCTAAATCTTTTTTAACGGATCATTATCTATTTTTTACAAAAAACGCACCCCTCCCACCCATTTAGGTAAGTCATTTAAAAGATAACAATTATACCCATTTTTTTGCATGTTCATAAGATTTGCATCCGATTGTCCATGTTACTTGGGCCATGCATTGAGATAACATTTTTGAAAAGATGAAATATTTGCGGGCTCGCGGTCAATGTAGCCAGGCATTGAGGAAGAAAGGGCCCTTTATATCAGCATTACTGACGTTTGTGTATCCCTTTTCATGCGTGAGAGATGCGTCGAGGCGGCCGCTTGTATCACGGGAAGGATGAAAAACAACGTCCAGTTTTATAAGGTTTAGCACGGAATAACTGGGGCTATTAAAGCTTCAATGGCAAATGAGTTGGGTAAAATAGGAGGTAAATTAGATTTTATTTTAGTCATATCTTGAATGCGATACCGCTGAATGTAGAAACTTGACATTTTGCAGAGGTTCTTTGACATTTTTCAGAGGTTATACAGCGTAAGGAAAGAAAGGAATTTTTGAAAATGGGTGATAAATTAAATTCACACTGGCGAAACCGAGGGAAAAGCTAGTTAGAAATAAATTACTCATGTATTTAACTAAGTAGATGCTAAACATAATTTTCCATTCGCTTGAAAATTTATTCATTGCTTTCATGATAGGTTACGTTGTTTTACCTAATGGCATTTCGTAATGTGATTCCTAGGTGATACTCATAAAATAGGATTACAATATGTCACTGTATAGATAAGTAAGTTATTATAGATGTCTCCATTACATACATGCATATACATGATACATGCGTCTAAAATTGTGAATGAAGTTAGTCTACTCTAGATACTCTAGCAGAATGAAATATTACCTAAATCGCAGCACAAACCTATTTATATTAATTAAACCAATAAACACAAAGTAATATGAAAATCAGTATACCCATATGTACCGAATAAATAGGAGCATAATACGTGTTTACACGGAACTCAAATCAGAGGTACTTAGGCCTGCAGAGATTAACATACGTACAGTCGCATACACACGACGTGTTCCCCCGGGAAATCCAGTCCACGCCCGAGGCAGCCCCTTCCCGTTTATCTCAGCAATCAAACAAACGCCGACATAATGATGTTAGAAGTTACGATTTCCTTTCGCTGACACTGAACATAAAATGCTGAAAGTGTAGAAATAATTCTAGTTAGGTATATTATAAATGCGAAAGTTTGGATCTGAGTTTGTGAGTATGCTTGTTTCTTATTCTCGCTTTACGAGTGGGGCAACTGAGCATAAAACTACCAGCCAGTTGCTGGTCAAGGGGTTGGTTAGTTGAGATTTGATTTGATTATATTTGTATACTGTTTAGATCTAAAATTATATCAAAGTATGTAGATCTATGCATTAATAACCAAACCAATGGTATGTTAATTGATTTCACTGATAACATAATATGTTAATCAAATATGCTATGTATTTCATTCAATAAATTTCCGTATGTCTATAATCATTGCAACGTTTAATGAAAATGACGAATAATTTAAAAATTTAAACTGAGCTGAATGAAAATTAATTAAATAAGTTTTAAACAAAATATCAGACCATCTACATATATTATGCCAGTTTTCTCTCAGACTACTTTCCATTTACAACCTTTATTTCCACATTCTCAGTGTGTTCGACACTGACTGGTTCATATGAGAGGGCCTTTGTTACAATAATCGACAGAATTATCATTTGCTTTCAGCGATTTTGTTGATAAAGATTTTCCGTGCTAAGGAAAACGTTCGGGATATCGATGAAGCTGTGATTTTGTGACGCATGTTATTCTTAGTGACGCGCTGCCGGAAAATTCCGTGGTCTCGAACATTTCTTCCTTTGAAATTCCGAAATTTCATTGGCACTTTTCGGTGTGTTAGGAAAATTTTCCGTTCTCGAAAATGGAAGAAAGTTTCCGTTTTTCCTTGAAATTTTTGAGAACGACATATTACTTATTCTCAAATCATCAATACATATAATAAACCGTAATCAATACATATAATAAAACTGTAACTGGTCTGTGTCTGAACATAGAAGATTTGTAAGAAAAAAAACTATGAGGAGTCTTCATGGGGTCAATAGAAGCCACAACCATTTTTTGTAGAATTTTTGTCTGTCTGTCTGTATGTTTGTACGGGCATCACGCAAAAACTATTGGACTAAATTTGATGTGGTTTTCACTGTTATATTATAGAAGGTCTAACTTGAAATCTGACGTAAGTTTCGTCTTGATACGCCGCCGCTTAGAACCTGAGGTAAGCGCGGACGATGTCGCGGGCACAGGCTAGTGATCTATAAAGCTATTTATTTAGTACAAACGGCCGGAGGCTCCGCTCCGTGTGACTTTCGGGATAAAAGGTACAATGGGTGCTATTACCGGTATTTTTCCTATCCGTGTTTTTTTTTTTATTCGAGATTTGAGTGCGTTTGACCTCAATCTTGCCTGATGGGAAGCATAGATGAGGTCTAGGGTGGTACACGCAAACTCAAAATATGTCTATTCACTCTTGCCTTGAAAACCCCTAAATTATATTTTTCGGGAAACAGTGACGCGGGGAGAGAATTTCATACCTTAGCGGTTCGCAAGATAAAGCAGGAGGCGAACCGAGCTGGAGTATCAATCACATATGGATGGAATCCCTGTCCACGCCGAGTCGTCCGATGGTGGAATGGTGCAGAGGGAATTAATTTTCACTCATATCCGTCTAGTAAATTTGCAAAGACGACACAGAAGACACATACATGAAACGCCCTTATGACATCTCACCACTATATTTCTATTTAATTTAAATACTAAATGTATTATCCCTTCTATTTCCCTTCTAATTACATTGAAATGTATTAATTCTGCGTCTTTTTCTTGCAAAAGCATGCGTGTTCCACTTCCAACGGTGCGGGCGGGAGTCACAAAACGGCCATCAAAAACCTATAAATATTTCAGGGCATACGAGCGAACATCGAAATATTATTTTCATTACTGCGGCATCCAATACGGGAGGAACGCTCAATAACAAAAATATTTAGCTTCGGATCGCAATGCGACGCGTGATACGACCGCGTGGTACGATGTCCTAATGATATCTGACCTTTGAAATGTCTGTCCCGCATTTTAGCACGTTTTTTGGACACACTGGTATGTGGGGCACGTTAAGATGGAGATAAATTGCTGTGGTATTTATTGTTATGACTTGTTCATGATATAAACTTGTTCTGTGAGAAAAAGGTCAAAGGTTCGTTGGATATCTGAGGGTCGATTATTAGGTCCTCTGAGATTTTGGTAACGGAAAATAATAAAAGAAAAAAGACGGAAAAAAGCCCCCTCATACTCAGTCACAGTTCACAGTACTAGAATTCTGACATTTCAGACCCTTATATCTCAGTTTGTACAGCGATAGTTGCCATACTTTATTTTGTTCAACATGTCAATATCCTAACTAATATTATAAATGTGAAAGTGAATTTGTTTTTTTGTTTGTTTGTTTGTTACCTCTTCACGCTTTATCTACTGAACCAATCTTCCTGAAATTTCACATACACATAGTTAGAAGTACGGAGATGGACATAGGGTACCTTTCATCCCGGGAAAAGGCACGGTTCCCGTGGGAAATTCACGCGGGCGAAGCCGCGAGCGAAAGCTAGTCTGCCATAAAAACAAGATTTGGTAAGTGGACGCTCAAAAAAATAATGACGCCACTCGCCCATAGTAAATCGGCTGACTCTCATTGTACATATAGTTAGATACTTAATATAGGATTTGTGAACTAATTTCACAAATTAGTTCACAATTAAATTCTATATTAAGTAAAGTCTACATAATAGTCTATATTAAGTTTAGTTTAGTTTAGTAGTCTATATTCTCTTGCAATAGGAAGTCGAGTTAGATAGATAAATCATTTATTTGATGCTACAAACACACACATACGAAGATTAGAAATACACGAAACATTAAAACAAGAAAAAAAAAAAAAAAAGAAAACATGGATAGGATAACACAGTTACTAGAATTTGTTTATTGATAATGCCAGTAAAATAAACTTATTTCAATTGTGTTATTTTAAAGGATTCACTTTTCCAGTAAAGTACATATCATTATTTTAAAAGACAAAAATACATTAAACCACAATCTATCACTGCAAAAAGTAAGGTTAGCTCCCTCAACTTTATAATCTAAATCCAATAAGTATTTTCCTTCGACAAAACGCAGCTGTCACTAGAAGTCGTAAATTCACGTAAATTCCAACTGGGAAGCATAATTTATTGGTTCCCGTATCTTTAGCATACTCTGAGTGCACCCCTGCACCTTGATTGTGCGGGGACGGACTCAGTGGTTTTATCCTGCAGTTAATTTATCGCCGGTAGAGGGCGCTGTATCGGAGCATCTCATTGCTCGTATTGTCAATTTGCAGGAGATAAAAATCTATTCTCCGCACAGATAATGTCATTGCTTTCAACTGCCAGGTTTGTTAATTTATTTTTATGCAGTATGCTGTATTTTACCGCGAATACATCCATTTTTAGGGTTCCGTACCTCAAAATGTAAAAACGGAGCCCTTATAAGATCACTTTGTTGTCCGTCGGTCTGTCTGTCCGTCTGTCTGTCAAACTTTTTTTTCTCAAGAACGCTTAAAGGTATCAAGTTAAAATTAATATCGAATATTCTGATCCACGGTCTCTTTCAACAAAAAAAAAAAAATAATCAAAATTATATACGTCAACGCGATCAAGAGATATTACCGTAAATTTTGCGATTTTTCGCATATTTTGCGATTTCAAGCAGCAATCAAAACCTATGTACTAACCGTTCACCTAAAATAATGAAATTTGGCAAAAAGCAAAGTCTAACAGCACTTATACAGGAATAAATCTGAAAACTAGAAATATGTTGTCGGAAGTGATACAAACTTATTCCTAGGGATCGAACTGCAAATTTGATCTTTTAGTTAGAGCCATAATGTGAGATGTTTTGCGTGTGCGGAACCCTCGGTGCGCGAGTTTGACTAGCACTTGGCCGAATTTTTTGGAGTACGTGGGTTATTTTCTGTATGATATTATAATTTTTCGTTGTACATAATGCCCATTGACCCAAATCGAATACACGCCTAAATAGTTACAAGCTAACACCATCACGTCGCGTGTTCCCGCCAATTTGAGTGGCTTATCGCGGGTTAATGTTCAGTGTAATGCCGCTTCCGACGCTGCTCGAACTCATTGTTGCTTCGAGTGGGAAACCAACACCGTGTTTGGACGTCTGAGGCGTCATAGTTTTTTGATAAATATGTTAAACCTCTTTTTTTAGTTAAACTTTAGAAAATAAACTAAATGTAGAGCCTGTAAAACAAAAACCCCAACTTTTTAAAGTGGGAAAATTGAAGACCAAAAATAAATAAATGAGGAAACAATAAAAATTTGACCGTTTCAGAGTAGAATAATGAAAAACATTTTCTGTGTCATGAAAAGCAGGTGCACAGAACAGAACAGATTGTGTTGTCAGCAAACATAACACTGCCATTATTAGATGTGAGTTGAATTTCCGTACCGTACTATAGGCGGGGAGCTGGGAATAAATACAATGTGAAATCAATAGAAATAGAAAAAAAAATCATTCTTTAATAGACTTAAAAACTTGATTGTCAAATAAAGCCCAAAAAACGTTCATAATAGTGTGTTCCAAATTCATTTTTTTTACAGATTGCTTACAAATTCTATGGAACCAAAATACACCAAAAATGTCAAACTTGACAAAAATGAGCTTCACAGAAGATATTTGCCTATCGAAGGATAGGTAAATATCTTCTGTGAAGCTTGGCAAAAACCATATCTGATATCACGCTTCCTCAGTAATAAGTGTTCCTCAGTAGTTAGTGTCTCTAAGTAATATTTAAAAAAAATCTTCTAGTTTTATGGTGAAATCACAATTCACATCTCTCCGGATACCTACCTATATTTCGTAGAATCATAAAGAAAATGAATAGGATGATAATACAGTGTGCAGAGCAACTACGCTCTGCTGCCAGAAAATGTGGCAGCGAGCGAATCCGGACAAACGAAGCGGCGGGAAGAATTCTGTACCGGAACTTCACCGGGAAAAAACCACCGGTAAAAAATAAGTACCGGGAAGAAATCTCCACGCGGCACCACGTTTGCCCGACTAAAACCTAAATAACTTAACGCAGTCTGCTACCACCGTAGCTTATGAAGGGAGCTACAGGGCCCTATATGATAACCTAACCTATAAATTAATTACACTTAAAAAACACTTACCAAGCTAAATCTTCTTTCTCTTCGGATCCAAACTTGAGTATCTTCGGGAAGGGGGAATTCCTAATCACCCTACCTAACCCTTGAGATCTCAATTCCCCAGGACAAATAAATAGATTTCTTCCCGTAGTTTCACTCGGGAACAGCCAGATGTGAACCGCCAGCCACGTTTCACCTCTCACAAGAAAAAGTCACCATGACGGGTACACAAACACAAAGTTCAATAGTTATTTAACAAACAGGAAATTCACAAACACAACTCAAGCTAATTAGCAATCAAAGAACGCGGAACCTCTCGCGTATTAAAAAATCAAACCGATATCGCATAGGGCAATGCAATGGCGACCGTCCGCGAGCCATTCGCACGAGCAATGTGAGAACCCCGAAACGCCTGGCGGCGATAACAGGAAACGCCTGCGTTTAGTTTTACCCAATATATTACAAACATCCCCCCGTCCCGGTCTGAGAAGCAGACCGCTAGCTTACTCTACGGGAAGGCGGGCGAGAGAGGTCACACCTCTCCTTAAAATCGAACCGTCGACCAACACCTCAGCCACACGCGGAGTGCCATCTCCGCCAAGAATCAAACGTAATATGCGAGCTCGTCGCCAAAGCAATGAGGGCAAATTTGCCTCTTTTAACAATACTAAATCACCCTCCCTGGGAGGCTCAGTCCTGTCTGTCCACTTCACTCTTTGCTGCAGCAAATGCAAATATTCAAGCGACCAGCGACGCCAAAAGTCCTGGCTCATTTGCTGCAACATTTGAAAACGCGACAACCGATATACGCGTTCATCCTTCCACGGGTATTCGGGCAGGGCATTCAACGGCCCTCCCACCAAAAAATGACCAGGGGTGAGAGCTTCCAAGTCATTTGGATCTGGAGATAGCGGACAGAGAGGACGAGAGTTGAGGACCGCCTCAACTTTACAAAACACTGTGGCCAGCTCTTCAAAAGTTAGAGCCGTTTCTCCGATAATGCGGCGGAGGTGGGTCTTTGCGGATTTCACAGCCGCTTCAAAAATCCCTCCCCAATGGGGGCAACTTGGGGGACTAAACTTCCAGGTTATTCCCCTTTGGGCAGCAATTTGACTTAAACTAGTACAATTTTTATCAATAAACACAGAAACATCCTTAAGATAATTTACAGTTCCTTTATAGTTTGTGCCATTATCAGACCTAATAAGGGAAGGTAGACCTCGACGCGAAACAAAGCGATCCAACGCGGCGACGAAGGCCTCCGTAGTCAGAGCCGATACCACCTCCAAATGGACAGCCTTGGTGGCCAAACAAACAAATACACACAAATAGCCCTTCACAATACGGGCATTACGAAAGGGAGAAGCCTTGATCGAAAAGGGACCGGCAAAATCGGTTCCAACGCCGTCAAACGGTCTCGAAGGTCGGATTCGATCAGCGGGCAAATCACCCATCTGTGGTTGCATCGTGGATGCCTTCAACCTATAACATGCAATACATCGAAACAGAACACTACGGATTGCTCTTCGGGCAGACAATATCCAAAATTCGCGTTGCAAAATAGCCAACAAAGCATTGCACCCAGCATGGGCGTTACGAATGTGTCGATCAGACACCAAAAGCTGCACCAAGGGTCCGCCCTTGGGCAACAACAGAGGATGGCGAGTCTCATATGGAAGATCCGCCTTCCGGAGCCTGCCTCCAACCCGAAGAAGCCCATCCGAGTCGATGTACGGGTTCAAACGAGCGACCGCGCCCTTCAACTTAGCGCGTCCGTCGCGCAAAATACGAAGCTCTGACTCAAACCGTCCGGTCTGCACGACACGGACCCAATGCAACAATGCGCTCCGGCGCTCTTCTGCACCTGCAATCGGCTCCAACCGCTTTGCCTGTGGGTTTCTACAATTATGTATGAAACGCTTAATCCAACTGGTGACACCCAGAAGCTTATCCAAGCTGCTATACCGAGCAAGTAGCCAATCCGGCTCCGACGTCGTCTCAGCGACTACAGCATGTACACGGAGCCCAGTCAAACTCAAAGAAGTAACATCTGTCTGACAGACAGGCCAAGAAGTTTCTGATCCCATCAGCCACTCTGGACCCCACCAGAGCGGGTGTGACACCAATTCTGGTGCCGTACAACCTCGGGAGGCACAGTCCGCTGGGTTAAGCTCTCCCGGCACATGTCTCCATGTTATATCAATTCCGATATTCTGGATTTGGGAAACCCTGTTTCCAACAAAAACCTCCAAGGTATGTGGGGCCGCGCGCAACCATGCAAGCGCGACCTGGCTATCCGACCAGGCGAAGATGTCCCGTATCTCGACCGTGGCCGCCAGCTCACTGGCAACGTGATGCAACAATTTAGAAAGAAGGTGAGCTCCACTCAACTCAAGCTTGGGAATAGTCAGCCTAGTCCTGATGGGGGCGACCTTGCTCTTCCCTAACAAAAGCGAGACATTGACCCGGCCATCGGCGTCAACTGTCCGCATATAGACTGACGCGGCGTAGCCTCGCTCCGACGCGTCACAAAAGCCATGCAGGCTGGCTCGATATTTCCCGGGGGCAATATTCGACGAGGCAAGGCAATCCGATTGACTTCCTTAATCGATGAAAACAACTCGAGCCAATCATCCAATGGAGAGCCAAACAGCGGCTCGTCCCACGAGACGCCCAAAGTCCAAAGTCTCTGAAGAAGACACTTTGCAGAGAATATCACTGGACTGATCCAACCGCTTGGATCAAACATACGGGCTATTACGGACAACACCGTTCTCTTAGTCCAGACTTTTGGTATTTCCAAGTCCACTTGGAATGTGAAAATATCGGTTAGCGGCTGGTACTGCATGCCCAGCACCGCTAT
The DNA here is from genome assembly GCA_018467065.1 of Ephestia elutella. Lineage (NCBI taxonomy): Eukaryota > Metazoa > Arthropoda > Insecta > Lepidoptera > Pyralidae > Ephestia > Ephestia elutella. The sequence goes on from CM031581.1 coordinate 11,062,484, forward strand.
CCTGTTGGGATCATCCACATCCTCAAACAGGTGAGGGTTCTGTTGGTGATCCTCCGGGATCCCTTCTAGAACTCTAGGCTCATTGGACAACCACTTACGTAGCTCGTAGCCACCTGTCTTCAATATTTCGATCAATTCATCCCGCAGTAGGAGGGCCTCCTCAATACTTTGGGCTCCGGTGCACACGTCATCAACATACAAGTCACGTGACAGCACGGAAGCCCCACGGGGAAAGCGGATCCGTTCCCGCTCTGCCAATTCAAGCAATGATCTGATGGCGATATAGGGACTAGATTTCAAACCATACGTGTTTGTATTGAGTTCATACACCGTCACAGGATCCTCAGGGCGCTCACGCCAGAGTATCAACTGGAATCGCCTGTCCTCAGGATGTATGACTGTCTGGCGGAACATCATCCGGATGTCCGCGCCAAAAACCACTTGATGTCTTCTAAAGTTCAAGATGATGTCAATTATGTCCCTATGCAATTTGGGACCTGAATGCAAACATAGATTCAACGAAACTCCGTTCGAAGTGGGTGCGGACCCATCAAAGACAGTCCGCAACTTGCCCGTTGAGGCCTTCACCACCGCGTGGTGGGGCAAAAAGTAATGCTCAGTTGAGCTCCAATCAACTCGAGCCGGAGACATGTGACCCAAATCCTCGTACTCGCGCATAAATTCAATATATTTATCGCGAAGTACGTGGTCACGCTGCATACGTCGCTCCATGGACAGCAGTCGTTTCTCCGCAAGCGCCCTACTTTGCCCTAGGCTAGGACGTGTAGCAACAAATGGTAATCTAGTTACAAACCGACCGGAGGGCAACCGCTCCGTGGTTGATCGAAAGAAGGCTTCGCACTCAGCGTGTTCCGGATCCATCCTGGAACTCATAGGTGGCTCCTCCACCTCCCAAAACCTTTGCATGGTCTTGGCCAAGGACGCAGATGCGACAACCGGTGGCTCCTCCGCGGTGCCATTATCAAACACAGGGCCCATCAGGGCAAAACCAAAAATCGTAGACACTGCCATCAGTGAAGACGAACCCAGAGCTTTCTGGGTACCCAACAAAATCCAACCCAATACGTCCGAGCCCAGGAGCAAGTCCACTGGGCCGGGATGAAAGACAAAGGGGTCGGCCAAATCCAGACCCGAAACCAAAGACAACACACCCGGCGGTATGTCTGTCGAGGGGTGCCAACCCGCAATGGTATCCATTACCATAGCCGAAGTCGTGATCCTCATTGTGGAGGACTTCAGCGAAGAAAAGGTGACAAGTGTCTGGCCCGTCAGACACTTCACTTGTATGCCACCAACTCCAAGAAGTGGCACAGGCGAGTCTTCCACGACTAAACCTAACTGGCGTGCCACTCGAGTGGTAACCAAACTGCTTTGAGCCCCTGAGTCCAACAGAGCTCTCAAATTAATGGCTTCCCCTACGACCCCATACGCGGACCACCGCGGTAGGGAGCAGAACCGTCCGCGGCTCTGTCCCAGCAAGGGAGCAAGCTAGTTACGGGCTCCCCACTCTCTCCAAACCAGGGGCGCGCCACTGACCCGGATAATACGGCGGGCGAGTGCACATCCCCATCTGAGGGGGGGCATAACCCGCGGCCCGGCCATACATATGGTACGGCGGGTGGTACTCCAGCCGTGGGTACTCGTGCAGCGGCGGAGAAAACCGCTGCGGCTGCATGTGTTGGGTATTGGTAACCCGCGTGGAGGGGGGTGTCCCCACTCTCACGTCCGATCTAGGGCCCCCGCCCATGGGGGCCCTATCCGGGGCCTGGCCAGTCACATACTGGCCACGACCTTGGGGCGCGTGGTCCCGGTCCGCCAAGACCCGCGCCGGTACGCGACCCCCCTCCCGAGGGGGGGTGCGACGAGCGAAGCCGCGTCCTCCTTCGGATGGTGGAGGGCTTCGCGCAGGAGCGCCCCCGCCCATAGGGGACCCCTGCCTCAACCACCGGGGGCCATCCCCGTTTCGGTTCATGCAGAGCATCACGTGGTGCAGCCCACGGCATGCACTGCATGGTATGGCACTGGGACAGTCACGTGCATAGTGACCGCCCAAACAATAAAAGCAAAGTTCATGCCGCTTTGCCATGCGGCGCCTATCTTGTACTGGCAGTCTCTGCCAGTCCCTGCATTGTAGCAGGCTGTGGCCCATCCGGCCACATTGCAGGCAGTCCGCGTCCCTCGCGACTGCTGCCGTGTGCGCAACCCGCACACCAGCTCCACGCGGTGGCGGTTGCCGTCCCTGTTGGGGCCTACGTTCAGGCGCTCTGGATGGCGCTGAGTCCGTCATGGTATTCTCAGCAGCCCGTGCCTCAAACTCCAAAAACTTCACCAAGTCAGTGAATGTTGGTAGGGTGGTGCTATCCCGTTCCGCATTCTCGCGCTCAAATCGCGAGCGGATGTCATTGGGTAATTTGCCCAATACAATGTGCACCAGCAAAAAGGACCATTGGTCCACCGGCAGCCCCAGTGTGCGGAGCGCGTTACAGGCCACTGTAACGGGCGTGAGCAACTGCAGGCGCAACTGTGCCCTGTTGGCCACCTTGGGCAGGGCCATCAACTGTGCGGCGTGCGCATCCGCTAACAAACGTAAGTTTTGGTAGCGGGAGTTCAATAACTCCCAAGCCGTATCGTACTGGTCGTCCTCCACCCGGAGGTGCTGGATGAGCGACCGCGCTTCATCCTCAAGAGTGGAGAGGAGGTAGGCCATCTTCTGGGCCTTCGACAAATCCTGTCGTGCTACGACCAGGGACTCAAACATATTTTTATATGCTACCCACTCCTCCATCCTACCCCCAAAGTGGGACAGCTGAAGGGTGGGGAGCCGACCAGTAACCGCTGGTCCTTCCTGTCTAACAGGTGTGCGAGGGGCTGGTCCGCCAGCCTGTCTCGCCCTTATTGCGGTCACCGCCTCCGCGATATCATCGTGCAGACTCAGGATCTGGTCCATGTCCGCCATGTGACCTGCGTAGGCCTCCGGGGTAAGATCGGCTTCGGTAAGCGCCGCCATGGCCGCTTCCGCGCTAATCAATCGTGAGTGGAGGTGATCCGCTCTTAGCAGTATGGCGCCCTCCCTGTCCTTCCGGGACAGGAGTCCTCCGGCCGTCACAAACCATCTCAATTCGTTGGCGAGTGTCGCCCTAGCATTGGAGGCCCTCGCCATCGCGTCAAGTCACAAACAAAAAAATAACAAAAGGTAAATAAAAAACAACAAAATCAAGCAACTACACGAAGAACCGCGGTAGGTATGAGAATGGCACAAACCCGGAACGCACGGTACAAACCGCAAACAAATACAAAAAAGGTTACAAATATTCTTATACAAACAAACTAAGAAAAATCTAATAATTTTTACAAACAATTAATTATTTTTTACAAACGAACAAATAGAGGGTAGATAAACTACGCTCTGCTACCAGAAAATGTGCAGAGCAACTACGCTCTGCTGCCAGAAAATGTGGCAGCGAGCGAATCCGGACAAACGAAGCGGCGGGAAGAATTCTGTACCGGAACTTCACCGGGAAAAAACCACCGGTAAAAAATAAGTACCGGGAAGAAATCTCCACGCGGCACCACGTTTGCCCGACTAAAACCTAAATAACTTAACGCAGTCTGCTACCACCGTAGCTTATGAAGGGAGCTACAGGGCCCTATATGATAACCTAACCTATAAATTAATTACACTTAAAAAACACTTACCAAGCTAAATCTTCTTTCTCTTCGGATCCAAACTTGAGTATCTTCGGGAAGGGGGAATTCCTAATCACCCTACCTAACCCTTGAGATCTCAATTCCCCAGGACAAATAAATAGATTTCTTCCCGTAGTTTCACTCGGGAACAGCCAGATGTGAACCGCCAGCCACGTTTCACCTCTCACAAGAAAAAGTCACCATGACGGGTACACAAACACAAAGTTCAATAGTTATTTAACAAACAGGAAATTCACAAACACAACTCAAGCTAATTAGCAATCAAAGAACGCGGAACCTCTCGCGTATTAAAAAATCAAACCGATATCGCATAGGGCAATGCAATGGCGACCGTCCGCGAGCCATTCGCACGAGTAAAGTGAAAACCCCGAACGCCCTCTGGCGGCAGCAATGCGAAACGCCTGCGTTTAGTTTTACCCAATATATTACAAACATACAGGAATATCAAAACGGTATAAGTATCAATATAAAGCTATCCGTAAATTTCCAGCGGAGGACTAATAAATGCTAAAATTTTATTAATCAACCATAAACTTAAATATTAAACTTCTCTTTCAAACTATACCTACCACAAAACATAAAACTAGAAATCAAGCCGCGAGCTCCCGGTGCACATTTTGGCTATCCCTTGCCGCATCTTGATATATTGTAGCCGATGTGAAGCACGAAAGAAAACATTTTTTCATTGATTCAGTGCCGCATCTGGCGACATAACGCCTCCGGCTTTCCATCCTGATGACCTGACTTGACATTTTTATTGCACACCATATTTCCTAAGGCCTCCAAGGCATTCCGTTATGGAAGCCGACGTGACATATCGGGAAACTTGGAACAGGACGACGTATTATGATATCACTGACACGATATATTGAAGAACTTTTCGGCAATATGTGATGGTTTGATGTCCGCTAGTTTTTGTCTTACTTTTGTACTCGTTATGTTTTCATCGTTGTCAAAATTCGTGTTTAAATTTGGAAAGAAAATTATTAATTTCTGAAGTAAAACTAAATCTCAAGTTTGATTAAGTAAACAAATAATTTAACTTGGAACACTCTATATTCTATTCAAATAATGCGCCCACTCATAACTGGAACTAAAAGTAGCAACTTTTAACTTATTGGAATAGGTACCCATTCATAACTGTACTCATAAAATAATTTAAAATACTTCCTTAAAAACGTCAATAATCTGCAAATACTTTCTCCAAATAACTCATAACTATAAATAAAATGTCCAAGACTAAGATAATGTCTAATAGCAATACCTAACATAATTGTAGGTAATGCAAAAGTGGACATTGTCAACGATTATGTCTATCTTGGACATCGTCTATCTTTTGACCCAGATCGCCAGCGCAAGGAGATTGAGCAGCGTGTTCGGTTGGGTTGTCTGCATTTGGTAAACTCGATGACGTCGTTAAATCTTCACTCCCACAATGCCTTAAGACCAAGGTATTTAACCAATGTGTCTTGCCCATACTCACTTACAGTGCTGAAACATGGCCGCTCACAAAGCAATATATGCACATCATAAAAGTCGCTCAAAGAGCTATGGAGCGCGCCATGCTTGGCATCACACTGTTGGATCGTATACCAAACGTAGAAATTCGACGTCGAACAAAGGTCGAAGACGTAGGTAAACGTATCACGCAGTTAAAGTGGGATTGGGCGGGACACTTGGCTAGAAGGGAAGACAGTCGATGGACCAAGGCAGTAACGGAGTGGCGGCCGAGACAGGGAAGACGACCAGTAGGTAAGCCACCATGCTGGTCAGATGACATTGTCTGCGTAACGGGAAAGCGTTGGATGAGACTGGCAGAGGACCGTAGTAAGTGGCATCAAAAAAGGGAGGCCAATGTCCAGCAGTAGGCTAATATAGGCTGAAAATAGATAGAATAGAAACATAAAATAAATAAAACATTTAAAATTTTGACAATTATATTTAAGCACCTGCCTACTTACTTACCTTAGTAGTTTTTGTATAAAAACAAGACGAAGACTTCTGAAGAAATATTCTTATATGTATACCTCCACACCTTTTAATTAGTAAGAACATTAATACCTCTGCACTGAGTGTCTCTTCAAAGAAAAAGCAACAAATATAAGTATGTTTTTGTCTGAAAACATTACAGGGAACTTGACTTTAACTCCATCAAAGAAGAGAAAACTTAATTAAGACTCTTTTTACTTCAAATGATGGAATTACCATCAAACTAATTTAAACTTGCTCATTTGTTTCCACAAAAGAAAACTTCAACTGTCAAACTCACGGGCACTCCAAAACAAAACACAATTTGTCATGATTGATCAAAGAAAGTGGAAAACAAAGCGTTTCCCGAAAACCTTTTTTGTTTTCAACGAGTCAAGTTAGTTGATTGTGGTCAATTGTAACTTGAAGGTTTGTTTATTTTGTTGTGAGGATGTGATTGTCAGCTAAAGATAGAAGATTAGGTAGGTACTACAGATATTCGTATGTATACAAAAGGTGAAATGCTTTATTTTATCAGCAAAAAGAGATAAAAAATTGCTACAGTGTGTAAGAAGGAGAAATGATTAATTTATTGTTATACTAGCTGTTGCCCGCGGCTTCGCCCGCGTGACTTTTGTTTAGATGAAAAGTCTTTTTGTGTTCCAAACTGTTTCCTGTGTTCCAATCTTCGATTTTTATACGTCTACAGAAAATGCTCATCAGATTAACCAAGTTTTGCTAAGGCACCATTTCCGTATATGTTATAGTGTAGCTGGTCTCTTGAAGTTATTCATCAGATGTTCCAGATCTTCATTTTTTATACGTCAGCAGAAAATGCTCATTTTTTTACTTTCTATTGTTCTTTTTAAGTGTCCCTCTATCCATTTTAGTCAAAAATACTAAATGTACAGACAAAATATTTTTACTGTTTTATTATATGTATAGATAAGAATTTTCAAAATAAATTACTTACATAGAATGTCAACAAATACATTGATTTACCTTAAATAAATGACGCAAGTCACTTCATAAAAATTCAACGTTTATGTTAGGTCATACAACTGAAACTAAAACTGAAAAAGAAATCATCATATAACGAAATCGATAATTTTTTATAAAAAAAACTTTTTCGTTTATACATTAAATATAAACATAGAACGTGAAATACAAATATACAATGAACGTTGAATTTAGGGCACTTCAATTTTATCGAAAATTCGATACGAATTGGCTACTAGTAATAATAATTTAAAAAATTCTCTTTATTTGCCAACACACAACAGTAAAAAGGAAATAATATTCAATATAAGTGTACTTTATCCAAGCTCTATGCTCACTACACATATGTATACTATAACTATAGTAACAATAATTGCAATAATGATGTATTCATGATTTGCGCACCAAATAATGCAGCGTGATTGTGTTACCACGGATTGGCCAATGCAATAATAAATACATGGAATTGTATACCATAATTTGTTTACATTGCATATGTAATGATAATACGAGGACATTGTACCCGAAATGAGCGATTGACTCTATCTATAATAAGGTAGACCTTTCTTTAACAAAAAGAGAATAATTAATGTAAAAAAACATTCATTTCAATGTTTTTTTAAAAACACGACTAGCGACTGCAGTCCTAGACGTCACTGTGTTGTGAATGTCACACATATATTTGTATCTGGGGTGAAAAAAAAAATACATCCTACCATGGACCCCTTTTTAGGCAATCTTATACAAAAAAACAAAAACATGTGCAGCAAACGAATCGTACAAAGCCATAATATTTTTCTTCAGCAGCTTCGGTATAAACAGGGTGATAAATATTCATAAGGCTGTAAGCCTTCTTGTCATAGGCCTTGAGAACTGATGGATGGCCGGCGTGGTTTGTGGCAGGGGTGGATCCAGAATTTTTTTCTGGGGGGAAATAAATCTAATGAAGGATTTTCCGAGACCCAAATTAAATAAAAAAAAAGTTCCAGATGACTTCATAAATGGCGCTTAGTAAAAGGCGAGTCCATACAAAAAGCAAACAAGCACGGGTATGGCATTTTTTTTTTAAATAAAACCTAATAAAAAAATATCTAAAGAGTATCAATATTGTGATTTGTGTCATTGTCAAACTGTTATGTGATTTTTTTTCTGCCTCTGGTTGACAAGAAAAAGCACGCAATATAGGTACAGCCATTATTACGACTCGGCTTTCATAACGTCGCCATCTGTTAAGACTTTTTTATATTGATTTATTTTTCTTAATTTAACTGTCAGAAACTTATTAAAAACAAGAACTGTTAGAAGAAAAAGGTTTACTCGTGTTCATTCTGTAATTAATTTTATACATATATTTTATCAACCCTGATAATTTGTACTGTGAGTGAATGAATCTTCACAGTGAGTACCTACACAAAAAAACCTGTTTGGGGGGCACGTGCCAGAGCCCCCCACCCTAAATCCGCTACTGTTTGTGGGCATCGCAAAAACTATGCCTGAATAATTTAGACTGCGCCTTTCGGATGGCGGGTCAGCTGGCCGGATATATGTGATTTATGGATTTACCTTATTATTTAGTTACAACTGTTACATGGGAGGAAAAATGGTAAAAGGTATTTAAGAATATTTTATTGGGCCTTGATAAAGAATTTTGCATCGTTGACTTATATTTGTTAAATTTTAGCAAAAGTTAAGGACATTTAAGGTTTTCATAAGTTAAAAAAATAAAAAACACGATGAGTTGTCAACTCACATTAGAAAAAATTCGCTTATGTGTTGTACATATCTACTTATTAGGCTAATAAAATAAAAAATTAAAATAAAGACTTTCGTTTTTTTTTTCGTAGAAATTTTACGAACAATCATTTTATTTTTAGCTAATGCTACCAAATTTAAATTTGACAAACCTAATCAATCAAAAAATAAACACAAAACAAAACGTGAAAATAAGAACATTTACCACGCATTCCATTACGCAAAACAGATAAACGCGAGACTCTTTATCGGTTAGATTTCCGAGTAGATTTCCCGCATACCGCGTACAACGGAACGGAAACGCCTATATCGAAGAATGTTCCCTAGGGAAGTTTCCGCGGGAAAAGCGAGCTATTTTTGGCGCGTTTATCCTGGCTCTTGGCGAAATAATTGGAGTTAAACATCAGACGCATCCGTTCTGATCTGAACCGCTGCCAGAGCTCTGATTGATTTTCAACAGCCTCCGTAATTGTGTTTTGTGTAAATATTTTTAATCGTTACCTGTATTTATTAAGAGGGGGATTATAATGTCTTTTTAATCAAGCTGATTGTGCTAGTCTTAAAATAAGTTTTTGTGTTAAAGATTGTTGAGGCCTTCAGCCTCCAATTTTATATAATTTCTTTTTTTTTCTCTTCAATTCGGTAACAAGGCACCTTGGTATCGCTGTCCCTTTTAGCGAGCAAATGAAAGACCGAGATGGAGGTCTACTTGCACCTCGCGGAAGGATCGCCAATTATCGCAATTCAGTCTCGCTCCGTATGTCATTGAGATTGCGTGTGTGTCCGCGCCTCCAGTGCCGCGCGCGCGCCCTTACGAGATTCCCGCAGATCTTCCAGAATATTCTTGTCACTGCTGTACTCCGAAGAAAACTGGTGATCACCAGGAGAAGCCTTCAACTCGCGAGCAAGGTAAGCGATTATCGAGCCCCGTCAAGTTGCCGAATTGTTGAAATCTTCCCTTTTATATATACACATATAGGCCGTTTAACCGAAGTCTCATCCGAGTCTTAGGTATATCTTTAGGTCCTCATACCGCACAAAAGGAGTCAACCTATTTACACGGTTGCCACTCCATAATTTGGTCCTTTACGAGCGGATTTGTCCAGCTTTTAATATTATATGTACTTTCGCTTCGGCGTTAGTGCTACGAACCGCCATCTTGTTAATTGCATTTTTTGCTAATTCACCTTCCATATACTTTCTTATAGTAATTTCCAATAATGGCTTCTAACAAACTCGAAGCCAAATTAAAACAACTCATTGCCAAAAAAGAAGCTATTTATGAACGAATTAATCGTTTATACGATATAAGCAAAGGCATGTCCAATTACGATTATCGTTCAAATGAGTCATTTCTAGCCCAATCTGAGACTATCAGCGAACTTTATGACAAATTTGAAGTAATCGTAGAACATATTAATGAGTTGAACTTTGAACTGAAAGAAAGCCCACCTGATTACGCGGCTTTAAACTCGTTCGAAGAATTATATTCAGCTATTAAATACAAACGTAATCTAATTTTAGCCAGAGATAAGACTAACGTTGGCGTGTCACTTAAGAAAGGCCCTATAAAATTACCACCTATCCAGATACCTTCCTTTGATGGCAAAATTGAAAATTGGCCGATATTTTACGAAATATTTCGTAGTAATATTCACGAAAACGCCGATCTGACTGACTCGCAGCGTGTCCAATATCTCATGGGCAAACTTACCCACAGTGCTTTAAAATTAACTGCAGGTATTGTCCCCACGGGAGAAACTTATAATACAATTCGATTCTCTCGTTAAGAAGTACCAAGATAATCGCACTTTAGGTATTCATTATTTAAACAACATTTTGGACATTAAAAATTGTGTCAATAATACCGCTAGCTTAAACACTTTTATTGAAAAATATTCGGCGTCTATTGCAGCGCTCAAGCAGCTAAAGATACCTAAATTATTGGATTTTATTTTATTACATTGTGGTTTACGAAAGGTTGACTCTCAAACAGCCCAGCTGTTCGAAACGCATATTAGTGGAAAAGAATTGCCATCTTATACAGAATTTATATCTTTTATACAAGATCATATAAAGGCACGCGAGAGATCACATACTAATAATTGTTCGCGGTTTGAAACGCGAGTGACAAATTCCACTAATACTTCAAAAACTTTCATATCAAATAGCGCGCCACGGTGTGAAGTAGAAATGCCCTGCCCAATATGCACAGGCGAAAAACATCCATTGTTTAGGTGTGAGCAATTTAAAAATATGAGTACACCGCAAATTCGTTTCGATTTTATTAAGTCAAAGCGTGCCTGTATTAACTGCTTAAGCCTAACCCACACATTGAATAAATGTAAGTCGCGTTCGACATGCAAGTTTTGTAAAAAACAGCACCATTCATTGTTGCATTTCTCTGAGAATAATAAACTAGACTCAACTCCAGGCGACAGCAAACCGGTTTGTTATCTCGTAGACGCCGCGCAGTCTGCGCACACCCAGTCCGTACCGCCCGTAGAAAATACAACTTCTGTCACATTAAACACAGGAATGCGAAATTCAAATTATGTTTTATTATCTACGGCCCAAGTGTATGCGACTCATAACAATGGTCATGATAAAATTGTGGTCAGATGTTTGATAGATAGTGAGTCTCAGAATAATTTAATAACTTTGAATTGTTGTAAGCGTTTGAACTTACCTATAGTTAAGGTACATAACTCGTCGTTACAGGGTGTTGGAATGTCTACGCAGTTAGTGCATGGCTACATACATATAACAATAGAATCGCGCGTTAATCCCGAAGATAAATATTATATTCATGCGTTAGTGGTAGATTGTATTACAGGTAAGCTACCCGCGAATTATATTGAATTAAATGACGACATGTCGTATATAAATAAATTACCACTAGCCGATTTAACTCGGAATGTGCCGGGAAATATTGACATTATTCTCGGCGCGCAACTTTTTCCATATATTTATTTAGGTAATATGATTGAGTCGGGCGGTCGCGCGCCTCCGGCTGTTTCGACTAGCTTCGGGTACGTACTAATGGGTAGTGCGGCAGGTCATTGTGACTCGTTTTCTCAATCTTCCTCGTTTACCGCGCTGACTAATGCTGACATTGAGTCGGGTTTACAAAAGTTCTTTGAATTGGAGGAAGTACCATTTTCACGGCTTATTAGTCCATCCGAAAAAGAGTGCGAAGATATTTTTTGTTCTTCCGTCACGTTTAAGGACAGTAGGTATTTTGTTGACCTACCCTTTTCGCGGAACCCCTCTGAGTTGGGCAATTCTCGTGCAGTCGCCCACCGCCGCCTGTTGGCCCTCGAGCGTAAATTTGCGCACGTGCCAACCCTACGCGAAAATTATAATAAAACCATCACCGACTATATATCTCAGGGTTATTTATCGGAAGTACCTGATTCTGAATTAACAGAACAGGGCTATTACATACCGCACCACGCGGTCATTAGGCCAGACAAAGATAGTATTCGTGTAGTTTTGGACGCCAGCGCTAAGACGCACTCAGGGTTGTCACTCAATGACATTTTACATGTCGGACTGAATTTACAGGCCGACTTATTTTTGTTATTACTTGATTTTCGTACGTTTCCCATAGCTATGACCGCAGATATTAAACAGATGTTTTTAAGAATCGGTGTTAATCCGCATCACCGCGAATACTTGCGAATTTTATTCCGCTTCAATAAGAATGAGCCTATTCGCACCTTTAATTTCAACCGCGTGCCTTTTGGGTTGGCGTCTAGTCCTTACTTAGCCATGCGCACACTACGCCATCTGGCGTGTGAGCATAGCGACCGCTTTCCGGACGCATCCAAATTGGTAGAAACCCAGTTTTATATGGATGATTATGTTTATTCTGTTCCTGATGAACAAACCGCTATAAAGTTGTCACACAACTTAATTGATTTATTTAAATTAGGTTCCTTCGACCTTGTCAAATGGGCCAGCAATTCACCCGCTTTGTTAGAGACCCTCCCTGCGTCTCACCGCTTATCAGTTAATTTTTCTAGTATGGATAACAATATTCACAATTTTAAAATCCTTGGTTTAACCTGGGAGCCCGCTGAAGATACTTTTTCTTTGACAACCAGCCCAGTGGACAGTAAATGTACAAAACGCACCATTTTATCATTAATTGCTCGCTTATTCGACGTACTTGGCCTTGTAGCACCGGTCGTTTTGTACGCTAAAATACTTATTAAAGAACTTTGGTTAGCCAAGATAGATTGGGATGATGTACCTCCGCAGCCAATCATAGACCGCTTCACTGCTTTAGCACGGGATTTTCCCGCACTATCTTCTCTTAAAATTCCACGTCATGTTGGAGTTTTTGCAGAATCTGTCGTAAACATTGTAGCCTTTTGTGATGCTAGCTTTAGTGGTTATGGTTGCTGTGTATATTTACACATTTCTGATACTCAAGGTAATATAACGGTCCGCCTTCTTTGTGCGAAATCCAAGGTTTCCCCCGCTAAAGTAACAACACTAGCTCGATTAGAACTCGTTGCTGCTTTGTTGCTGTCTAAGCTTGTTAGGGTTGTCAGAGAGAAGCTTTCTGCCCGCATTCCTATTGCCGGTACTTATGCGTTTTCGGATTCCAATATTGCGCTCTCGTGGATCCATTCTGCCCCTCATAGGTGGTCTATATTTGATAGCAACCGTATTGCAAAAATTCAGGAAAATTTACCTGCCGCTTGTTTTAATCACGTATCAGGGAAAGAGAATCCTAGCGATTGTCTTTCACGTGGCATGCTGCCTTCGGAGTTAATTGTACATTCCTTATATTGGTGGTCACCAGGAGAAGCCTTCAACTCGCGAGCAAGGTAAGCGATTATCGAGCCCCGTCAAGTTGCCGAATTGTTGAAATCTTCCCTTTTATATATACACATATAGGCCGTTTAACCGAAGTCTCATCCGAGTCTTAGGTATATCTTTAGGTCCTCATACCGCACAAAAGGAGTCAACCTATTTACACGGTTGCCACTCCAAGGATACAAAAGCGCCCAAGATCCAATTCAGGATCCAATCTGATTCACCAATCTGAAAAATATCATTTTCCATCCATCTTGATAGCATTTCTAAGTAAGATAGACCTAATGAAAAATAAAAATAGGGATATAAAAAAGTCATCAATAAATAAATGTCCCAAAAAGCAAACTTCCCCAATCGTCGTAAAAAACATTACTTGACGTCAGAAAGGCATCAGCCCTGCAAAAAAGAAAACATAATACAGCGGTGGCTATTAGAAAGGGGTGTGGAAGTACATAAGCCTCCAATAATAAAGTATAAATGACGAGGGAAGAAGGGGGTCGAGACGAGTGATCCATCGTGGCCCACAAAGATTTATGATAAGATCCAACTTTTGGATGTCGCCACCCACCGGCTGGCTGTCCCGTGCGTGACGGCTATTTGGCGTACAATTGGTAGATAGAGTTAGATAGAGTGGTACGTTTTGATCAGTGTTTTTATTTTTATTTTATATCGCGCCTTGGGGTTTTATTTTTCTCTCATAATTTCTGATTGGAAACAGGGTTGTTACGAAGGAGTCATAAACATTCAACATCTAAATGTCGCACTATTTGCAGAACGTACACCTGACTTTTTCCGTGTGAATTGATCCAATAGTATAATAAAAAAAAAACGAGTGATATAAGTCAAGCGATTTCTAGAGATAAGATTTTCGACTGAATAATATTTTTATTTACCTATCTGAAGTTATATTTGGGTAAGAAATTACGGAAGTGTCTGCGTAATGCGGGATTTTAACTAACAGAAACCTTCACTTTCCTGAAAATAATAAACTAAAAATAGTAATAGACTAATTTAATGTTTTTATTAAAACTAATTGCTACAAGAAAGTATAGTTACAGTAACTAATCGACCGAGCGAGCGCAGCGAGCGAAGCGTCTCAGTTTCCACTAGCCGAAAATTCTTTTGTCTGTCCGGATGTTATCGCCTACAGGTCGCATTTCTGAACCGATTCTCATGAAATTTTGTAAGCAGGTTCGGTAATTTTATAGAATTTTTTAGTCGAGCCAGTTTTTCGAAATTTTGAAAAATGGCCAAAATATATAAAAAAAATCTAATATCTCAGCTATTTAAAAAATAATTCAAAAATGTCATTAGATATTTTTGTTATTCTTATTAAGACGCATTTTTTTTGTTTGAACAACATAGTAAAATTCAATAAAACCGCTATAAATCCATATGTTATAAATTCTCATACGATAGTTCACAAAAAAATCAATAGATGGCGCAGCAAAGCTTTTAATACTCGCAAAATCGCTAATACGTTTACAAGAGTGACTTGATTTATTTATTAAATAAAATTAAATGGTTCTTAAAAATCATATGGCTTTTTTTTGTCTTGCTTGGCTTTGAATTGTGTGTATTTATTTGGTTAATGGTATTGTATTGTGGATTGCTTTGCATGGTAGAATTATCTTTAACACTTAAAATAGTATGTATGATTAGAATCCTATTATAAAAAAAGTAATATATATAATACCTCTCTCTCTCTCTCTCAGCCGAAAGACGTCCACTGCTGGACAAAGGCCTCCCCCAAGGATTTCCATAACGACCGGTCCTGCGCTGCCCGCATCCATGCGCATCCCGCGACCTTCACCAGGTCGTCGGTCCACCGAGTGGGAAATAATAAAAATTAATAATAATAATAATAAATAATAATAATTAATACCTACATACCTACTAATCAGAGAGATTCGATTTCAAATTGAACTCTCTTTTTTGAACTTTAATTTTGTTGCGCAATACATATGTTACTGTAAAAGCTCGAACTACGGTAAGAGTAAGTCTTAGGATTTACCGACATGAGTTGGTAAATGTAAGGATTTATGAAAATGGGATGATTTTTTTGGGCTTTTACAATTAGAATTTAGTACATGCTAGGTTTTACCACTGACGGGTGGTAAATGTTGGGTTTGGGAATAAAACAAAGAGTAATTCTTCCCTCAAGTCTTTTCGGGTGGTCATAAAAAAAAATAACCTGAACCTACCTTCTTTTCCGCCATCAAAGTCTTTCCGGGCGGTCTCAAAAAAAATAACCTAAACCTTATCATCTATCAGTCATTTACCATGCCTTTAATGTAAATCCTAAGACTTACCAAGCGAATGGTGGTAAAAGTGCGAATCGCAAAATTATTCGGGCTTTTACCATTAAGAGTTGGTAAATCTTAGGTTTTACTCAAAAATCTTAGGATTTACCGTAGTTCGAGCTTTTACAGTAACACATACATATAACCAATAGGTACCATGCATTTCTGACGACTGACGATCTCCGTGGCCTAACGGTCATCACGCCCCGGACGGCTACACCAGAGGTCCCGGGTTCGATCCCCGGTCGGGTCAAGATGGAAAATAATCTTTTTCAGATTGACGTGGGTTTTGGATATTTATCTATACATCTATCTATACATATAATAAAACAGTAAAAATATTTTGTCTGTACATTTAGTATTTTTGACTAAAATGGATAGAGGGACACTTAAAAAGAACAATAGAAAGCAAAAAAATTTTTTGGAATTTCTTGTCTGTCTGTCTGTCTGTCTGTCTGTCTGTCCGTCTGTCTGTCTGTCTGTATGTATGTACGCGTTTCACGCAAAAACTACTGGACGGATTTGAATGAAACTTTTTTTGTTGTATAGCTATTAAGCCTGGGCAACATATAGGCTATAATTGATGTTGAAAACTGGAACACCTGATGAAGAACCATAACAGAACAGCAAAACTATAAGAAATATGGAAATGGTGCCTTAACAAAAGTCATTCAACCTGATGAGCATTTTCTGCTGACGTATAAAAATTGAAGATCTGGAACATCTGATGAAGAACTGCAAGAGACCAACTACACTATAAAATATATGGAAATGGCGCCTTAGTAAAAGTCGTTCAATCTGATAAGCATTTTCTGCTGACGTATAAAAATTGAAGATCTGGAACATCTGATGAAAAGCTCCAAGAGACCAGCTACACTATAATGTATATGGAAAAGGCGCCTTAGCAAAACTTGATTAATCTGATGAGCATTTTCTGTAGACGTATAAAAATCGAAGATCCGAAACATCTGAAACAGTTTGGAACACAAAAAGACTTATCATCTAAGCGAAACTTACGCGGGCGAAGCCGCGGGCAACAGCTAGTCTATATAGGTATATTTGTTATAAAATATAGTATTGTTAAATTAGCATCCCGTAAAGTCTTGAACTTACGTTGGGGCTAACTCAATCTGTGTGATTTGTCCGTCTATATTTATTATTATATTATTATTTATATTATTTGAGGCAAAAAAGGCAGGTTTCAGTATTTTTTTTAGTGGTATTGACCAACCACAAGAACATATTTGGGCTTATGGGTAAAATATGAGAACTTTTTACTTTCTTTCCAGCATTGGTAGGTTGGTTTCAAAACTCTTTTTAGCCAGGGACACGGTAAAATATCGGTTATTTCGTGGAAGGGCTCGCGAGGTCTACTGTTCTGACAGAACCACTAGTTATAATTTCGATATAAAAGTGCATTCCATACGAGTCAGTCAGTCAGTCCAGTTATGACGAAATGATTATTTTATTATAACACATCGCACATGATAACCAACTGTTTTACATACATCTCCCAGTTTGGTCATTCGATGTAAATTGTCAATTTCAGCAAATTATCTACTAGCAGACCATTTCTAAATTCCGAATTCTGGTCAAGCGTGGTATTGACATTTAATAAGCTTATTATCACATTATTAATTTTGAATCGCTAAATTTGAACACTAGTCTAGAAACATAAATAGTAAAACATATATAGTACAAGTATGTAAAGATTAAAAATAAATGGACAACGCTCTATGAAATAATACATAAGAAATTTGTTTCATAACTATTATTTCTGTTGTGTTTGTTCTGACTTTGGTCAGGTCTGTCTATCCTTGTGATTTTATGCAGGTATCACTATTATTTAGATCTTTCAATATTATTATTATGCAAATTTCAATATTTGCATAATTAATATCCAATTAATATCGTACGTGTACGTCGTACGTACATAATACGTTACCATGATATGCGAAGCTTGGTCGGTGGTCGGGTCGATAGTAATAAATAAACAAAACGTAACTAGTTTAAAATGTCACGTGTTAAGACGAGAAACCTATTCGTTTTCCCATTCAAAATGGCTGGCGTATCTTACTTACGCTAACGGTAAGTACTTCCCTAAGACTTGCAATCCCTGGTCATAGAGCGAAATGAAAATTAATGGTGGACTGGAGTATTTTTTCGTGTTGGTTTGAGTACACACCATTACTTCCGTTTTTGGCATCGTACCCTCATTTATTATGAAACCTAGGAAAAATGTTAGGAAAAATGCAAATTTTTCTATGTAAACTTTGATTTTAATAGTTAACTGTGATTTTAGATAATGTTTAGTTTCAGAAGAAAATTTCGATATGTACTTACTTATTATACATTTATTATTATGCTTCCATGCTGGTCTGGGAGTGAAGAAAAAACATAGAATGTGCAAGCTGCTTCTCTTCCCGCGCAGATTGTAAAAATCAATCGAGGGAAAGGGCTTTAAACTGGGGATTCCTCCACTCATAGGTGATGGGCTAGCAACCTGTCACTATACCTGAATCTCCATTCCATCAGAGAGCCTACTATTCTAAGCTAAGCGTAGCCTTCGGATCCCACGACTCTTGGCTCTGTCTACCCCGTAAGGGATAAAGACGTGATTCTATGTATGTTTGTATATTTATCAACGCATTTAAATCCGAATCCTGGTAATTTTTCATTGTATCTGGAAACCTTAGAGAGATTTATTATTATTTTTTATTATTTGATGCTGTTCAAAAGTATTATAGTATGGTGGTCGCACCTGGCAGTTATAAAGTGTTATATAACATCTGTTGTTCCTGTTACACTTATGTTGCAAATTCATGAAAAACAGAGACAGAAAATGTTATAAAACACTTTACAACTGCCAGTGTGGGAGCACCATTAGATTCATGCACTAGCTTTGCCAACTTTTTATCACTATTCTTAAAACCCTAACAAAAGAAGTTTTTAAATATTTTTAGCAATATCTTTTAATTTCACTTACTCGTAATTGGCCCGATGGAAGGCTCTCACAATCTGTCAGGCAGAGATAACGAATGAGCTTACAAAACTTTTGTTTGTAATATATTGGGTAAAACTAAACGCAGGCGTTTCCTGTTATCGCCGCCAGGCGTTTTTGGGGTTCTCACACTGCTAGCGTGGATGGCGTCGCGTGTGGTCTGCCATTGCATTGTCCAGGGCGACATCGGTTTGATTTTAATACGCGGAGCGGTCTCGCGTCTTTTGCTTGTTGTTTAGTTTGAGTGATAATTGTGAATTTCCTGTTTGTTAAATAACTATTGAATTTGTGTTTGTGAAAAACTCTGTTATTGTGACTTTTTCTTGTGAGAGGTGAAACGTGGCTGGCTGTTCACATCTGGCTGTTCCCGAGTGAAACTACGGGAAGAAATCTATTTAGTTGTCCTGGGGAATTGAGATCTCAAGGGTTAGGTAGGGTGATTAGGAATTCCCCCTTCCCGAAGACACTCAAGTTTGGATCCGAAGAGAAAGAAGATTTAATTTGGTAAGTGTTCAATTGTAGTTAATTTATAGGTTAGGTTATCATATAGGGCCCTGTAGCTCCTTCATAAGCTACGGTGGTAGCAGACTGCGTTAAGTTAGTTAGGTTTTAGTCGGGCAAACGTGGTGCCGCGTGGAGATTTTTTCCCGGTACTTATTTTTACCGGTGGTTTTTTCCCGGTGAAGTTCCGGTACAGAATTCTTCCCGCCGCTTCGTTTGTCCGGATTCTCGCTGCCACATTTTCTGGCAGCAGAGCGTAGTTGCTCTGCACATTTTCTGGTAGCAGAGCGTAGTTTATCTACCCTCTATTTGTTCGTTTGTAAAAAATAATTAATTGTTTGTAAAAATTATTAGATTTTTCTTAGTTTGTTTGTATAAGAATATTTGTAACCTTTTTTGTATTTGTTTGCGGTTTGTACCGTGCGTTCCGGGTTTGTGCCATTCTCATACCTACCGCGGTTCTTCGTGTAGTTGCTTGATTTTGTTGTTTTTTATTTACCTTTTGTTATTTTTTGTTTGTGACTTGACGCGATGGCGAAGGCCTCCAATGCTAGGGCGACACTCGCCAACGAATTGAGATGGTTTGTGACGGCCGGAGGACTCCTGTCCCGGAAGGACAGGGAGGGCGCCATACTGCTAAGAGCGGATCACCTCCACTCACGATTGATTAGCGCGGAAGCGGCCATGGCGGCGCTTACCGAAGCCGATCTTACCCCGGAGGCCTACGCAGGTCACATGGCGGACATGGACCAGATCCTGAGTCTGCACGATGATATCGCGGAGGCGGTGACCGCAATAAGGGCGAGACAGGCTGGCGGACCAGCCCCTCGCACACCTGTTAGACAGGAAGGACCAGCGGTTACTGGTCGGCTCCCCACCCTTCAGCTGTCCCACTTTGGGGGTAGGATGGAGGAGTGGGTAGCATATAAAAATATGTTTGAGTCCCTGGTCGTAGCACGACAGGATTTGTCGAAGGCCCAGAAGATGGCCTACCTCCTCTCCACTCTTGAGGATGAAGCGCGGTCGCTCATCCAGCACCTCCGGGTGGAGGACGACCAGTACGATACGGCTTGGGAGTTATTGAACTCCCGCTACCAAAACTTACGTTTGTTAGCGGATGCGCACGCCGCACAGTTGATGGCCCTGCCCAAGGTGGCCAACAGGGCACAGTTGCGCCTGCAGTTGCTCACGCCCGTTACAGTGGCCTGTAACGCGCTCCGCACACTGGGGCTGCCGGTGGACCAATGGTCCTTTTTGCTGGTGCACATTGTATTGGGCAAATTACCCAATGACATCCGCTCGCGATTTGAGCGCGAGAATGCGGAACGGAATAGCACCACCCTACCAACATTCACTGACTTGGTGAAGTTTTTGGAGTTTGAGGCACGGGCCGCTGAGAATACCATGACGGACTCAGCGCCATCCAGAGCGCCTGAACGTAGGCCCTTGGAACCCTCATGGCGAGGGAGGCCCCAACAGGGACGGCAACCGCCACCGCGTGGAGCTGGTGCGCGGGTTGCACACACGGCAGCAGTCGCGAGGGACGCGGACTGCCTGCAATGTGGTCGGATGGGCCACAGCCTGCTGCAATGCAGGGACTGGCAGGGACTGCCAGTACAAGATCGGCGCCGCATGGCAAAGCGGCATGAACTTTGCTTTTACTGTTTGGGCAGTCACTATGCACGTGACTGTCCCAGAGCCATACCATGCAGTGCATGCCGTGGGCTGCACCACGTGATGCTCTGCATGAACCGGAACGGGGATGGCCCCCGGTTCTTGAGGCAGGGGTCCCCTATGGGCGGGGGCGCTCCTGCGCGAAGCCTGAAAGGTATATATAGGTAATTTTATTGTTTTATTGTATGTTATGTTATGTTAAGAGTCTTTCAGAAATTTGTTAAAAAACTGGAACCGGACTAGCTAAATGGAAATAAAATAAAATTGTCTGGACTCGGTAGGTACTCAGAATTTATTGATTATTTAGATATCATTACAATATTGCACAGTTATACTCTTAAACATGACCCCTCTAGGAGGACACGGATGGTACAATATTTAAAATATGTAAACTCTTAGATAACCTTATTTATTATGAGCAAAGCTCTTGTGTGTAAGGAAGACCGAGTCAGAGAGAACATAATAATTTCCAAATATAAAGGGTCGTGAGAGTATATTCGGTTCGCGTGGTTTATTAAAGCTCCTCAAAATGATTAACTACCAATTTTGTGTAGTAACAAATACAAGGGAAAGCAAAGGTTGATTCCCCAGCTTCGACGTAGCAAGATAAGATGAATTTTGGTACCTCTTTTTGGATCTAACCAAAGATTCCGTAGATTAAACGTTTCCTGTTGCCGCAACCACGGTCTCCTGGTGCTCCTGCAGGTATATCTTGAACTCTCCACGCCGACAGGTTCTCCAACCGTTGTGATTGACCAAACTAATCACCCCTATACTATTTGGGCAAATATTTAAACCTCAAAAGATGTTTATTTAAAGTTTAAATCTTAAATCTTAACTTTTGAATTTCTTTCTTTTAAAATTCTTTCTTGTAAAATTCCCATCTGAAAAGAAAAGAGATGGATTTTATTCATTTATAAGATTGCAACCATGTGGCCAACACATGTCTTCAACTAGATAAAAAAAACAACTTACGAGTATCTCGTGTTGATCAAAACCATCTACGACACACTCCCCATCCATGAACCCAGCCTACTAGTGACGAACGGTTCCTGGAATAAGATATTTCATAAATTTCTGAACAAAGGCACGCACAAAGTCGGCCATGTGCGCGATGCATATATCATTTCAAAAATACTTACTAAATCTGCGCAACGCAAGCAATCCATCCAACCGTTCACATAAATACTCAGGTTGCATTATTCCATCAACATATTCCATCTGCAATTTGGCTGGCTGAAACGAATTGTACAGAATCAGCACAAGAAAAAAACAGACAATGGATTCCTTCACGGGATGTTCAAACATCAGAAATAAAACCACACTAGCGTTTTATCCAAGCCTTACCTGTTAGTGCATTGTATATACCATTTTTATGAAGGTTTATCCTTCATCTTTACCCTGGCGACGAAACGAAACGATATAATGTGCCTCCCGGCTGAGGTCCCGACCATTTTGTCAACGCGTCCCTTTTATTTTTTTTAAACGTCAAATCTATGACATTTAACACCCAGTTGTTCTGCCAAACAATAAAATTTATAATTCGATGAGTTTTATTTAAAACCTTTTATTGAAATAAAGGATAACACATGACTAGGAATAGAATATTTACTTATTCCGGTTATTAAATAATAAAATCAAGAGAAATCTCAAAATATATTCTATATCATCAAAGGACAGCGACCTCTATGATGCTAGATGTCAAAACATCTTCAATATTAATTTCCAACCTGCACAACAGATGGCACTAGTGGTTTCAAAAGATGACCTAATTCACAAAATAGTACTTTCTGTTTCTTCTCAAAAGAACAAATAAAACGCAACGTTACAATATCCCTCCCCCAGAAAAAGTTTCGACACAGGAGAAACCCGCTGCCCTCAGCGTACTTAGCTGGAAACAAAAAAAAGTAATGAAAATAAAACAGAAAATAACCACCAGTTTTAAAACGTTAAATATTAAAATTTCACTATGTTAAATTTTAAAATCCTATCCACCACAAAACAAACTCTGAGTACTTACCTACTTACATTTCCTTTCCTACTGTGATACAGACCAAAATGAAAACCAACTGCCAGGACCGTTGTTATTCCATCTTTAATTTTCACCTGCTGTCCGAGCATATGTTCCCCTTTCTTTCAATCCATCTTTCTATCATACATCCCTATCATAAACAGTAGCAGTTGCAGATTTTACTGCCTGTCACGTTCTAGCACACTTATTCCCAGGAGTCCAAACTGTCATTCCCAGTTGTACTCAATCCCCAGTAAGTAGCTATTTACTCTGAAATTCTACTCATGTAAGAAAGAAAAGTATATAGTCTAGGATATAGTGAATATTTTTCAAACCACATGATATCAACCCTAGCTATAAACCAGTTACTAGCCGCCATGGACCATCACAACAAACAAAAAAAATATTCTCAAGGTAAGTGGTCTAATGTGCCACATGATTTCTACCAAGAGATAACAATGAAATGAATAAAAAGATGCAACATGTGCTATCATTTTAAACGAAACAAAATTACTAACGTGACAGTAATTATTACTATATCACTAAAGTTATGTCTAAGGACAAGAAAAAAAAAATTGACAGCATTTAGCTATATCACAAAACTTAAGTAACAGCTCTTAGCTATATTACTAAATATAGTCTACAGACTAAAGAAAATTAAAAGAAAAGAAAAAAAAAACCTTAGTGACAGCTGGAAGCTATATCACCAAGCAAGTACAAAAGAAAATTGTGTGTTCCTATCCTAACCGTTAGTAAAACTATGTATGTACCTACTATCCATAGTACAAAAATATTTCCTAACGAGCATGCAACCAAGTTAAAACACGACCTCTATTAACTAGCTAAAAACACAATCTAGTAAACTAGAGTTAGTTAAGAATAAAATCTAGCATACTAATGCTAGTTCAAAATAAAATCTAGCATACTAATGCTAGTTCAAAATAAAATCTAGCATACTAATGCTAGTTCAAAATAACCTTGGCATCGTTGTTTGGTATATACCAAAGCAACACGTAAAAACGTCCTACGGCTAGAGAACCAGAGTCCACTGCTTAACAGTGAGGAGAAAAAAAAATAAGGAAGAAACGGGTATAAGCGATGTGAGAAACAGGTAGTCATACCTTGATATCCTTGATATGCCAAGTACCGAGATATTTTCCGTCATATCCTTCTAATTCGTAGACCAATGGTGACAATACTTTCTTTACGATACATTTCTCGTACTTAGGTGCTAGTTTGGTAGCTTTAAATTTATCAGCGTCACTTTGTATGTACGTCTTCCGCCAAACTTCCTGTCCCTCAGACAACTTAACCTCACGGCGACGTAAATTATAATACCTGGTGTTCGTAGCGTGAGCTTTTAAAATGTTTGTACGTACTTTATTAAAGATCTCCTTCAGAACTCCAAACTCACCTGCATATTCATCCCTTGGCATGGCTATATCATAATCACAATCACCAGTATCTTTATAAAATGACCCATTTATTATCGGTTCTCTGCCATGAACTAAAAAGAATGGTGTAAAACCAGTAGTTTCATTAACAGCGCTATTTAATGCAAACTGTATTTTATATAAATTTAAATCCCATGTTCTATGATCTTGTTTTACATAAGATGAGACAGCTGTCATTACGGTTTTATTATATCTCTCCACTAAATTAATTTGTGGTGTGTACCTAGGTCCGTAGTGAACACGAGGAACGTTATACTTTTCAAGCAATTTACGAAAATCAGATCCCGTGAATTGAACCCCGTTGTCGGTAATTACGGTTTCAGGAATTCCGTGAGCTAAGAAAACATAATTCTCAATGTTCTTTGTCACCGCGGCACTAGTTGCACTTCTTAACGGAAACAACATGGTATATTTTGAAAAACAGCATGTTACCACTAACAAATGTACAAATCCCGAACGAGATCTAGGCAAAGGTCCTACCAAATCCATTGACAAAACTTGAAATGGTCTATAGCACTGTTTTGGTTGACCCATAAGTCCTGGTGTGAGAGTTGTCTTGTGTTTGTAAGCTGAACATGTGGCACAATTTCTAATATAATTTGTTACATCTCTATATATTCCTGGCCAAAAATATCTCAAACATATCCTGCGATGTGTTTTGAATACTCCTAGGTGTCCTGAAGTTGGAGGTTCATGATTCTCCGAGATAATCTTTGCACGCCCAGATTTCGACACAACCTCTTTCCAATCAAACTCTTGTGTTAATGTGTATTTACTTTTGCAATATCTAAACAGTTTTCCATTTTCTATACGGTAGTTGGGATAATTTTTCGGATATGCTGTACAACCCTGAAATATTTTCTTATACCACTCATCATCGTCTTCATTTACCGAGGGAGTGTTTATGACTTCAACCTTGAGTAAACGTGAGAGAGCGTCCGGTACGACGTTATCTTTCCCTTTTCTATGCTCAATTGTGAAATTGTACTGTGACAAACGACAACCCCAACGAGCTAATCGTCCAGTAGGATTTTCCAAATTCATGAACCATTTTAAGGATGCATGATCTGTGACAACAGTGAAAGGTCTAGTTCCCAAATATGGCTCAAATTTTTCAACTGCAAAAACGACAGCTAAAGCTTCTCTTTCTGTTGCACTGTAGTTACGTTCATTTTTATTTAGTGATCTACTAGTATAGGCCACAGGGTGATCTTGACCATTAATATTTTGGGTTAGCATGCCACCAATACCATAACTTGATGCTTGACACCTCGATACCACAAAAGTGCCTGGTCCGTGAAAAAACAAAACGCAGATTTGAACAACACTGTATCGTTCACACCAAAAGCCGTAGCACGTTCACATACCATATCTAAGAAGGAATGTACACTTGTGTGACCATTAAAACTAATATTCCATTTGTGGATATTTAATTTATTAATAGGAGAACGCTCCTGACTATCCTTCGCAACCTCTTCAACCGAACCAGAACTGGATTCACCTTCCTGTTTTTTAGAATCCCAACCGTTTAAAATACCAAGAAAAGGTTTCAACTTTGAAAGTAATGCAGCACAAATATCCTTATCCATAGGTTCCTCACATTGTAACCTCTCCAATCTTTGCAAACAATGACAATATAAGGCCTTCGCACGAGAGAGCTGATAACGATCCTTAGATTTCTTATAATTATCCAAAATACCTTGTAATTCCTTGATTTTATCCGTAACAAGAGGCAACTCCACACTGGGTTTGATATCATCACCCCAAAATGTCCTCCGGCTTAAATTCTTTACAAAGTGACTTCAACTGTTTTCGCAATTTGGGAACGGTGTCCTCTGGAATCTCCGATCGAACAGAAACCTCATAAATAAGCTCTTCGCGTAGCAACGAATGAAAATAAACGCTTTGTGTATCCATTTTTTTTTTTTTATATAGGAGCAGTAATAAACACCAGTATAAGGGAGAAATTAATATAACCTATATGTTTTCTCTGTCACAATAAGTATGCAAGTTAGTTACTTGTAAAACAAAATAAGTGGAACATCATGTTCACAAATCACCACAAAAAAATAATATGCACAGCCCTATCGCTGTGTGTAAATAAGTACTTGTATTTAAAATTTGTTGTGAAATTAAAGTATTAAAATATTTCACTAATCTGTGAATATTTATACAAAGTATTTAAAAAGGATTAAGTACCTGTATTATAAGCAGTTTTATAACAATATGTATTTTGTGATTTATAAAGTAACTTATATTATATAGTAACTTATATGTCTAGATAGTAGGTAATATTTATCATTAACCCGGTATAGGTAGTTATGACACACCAAAGAAAAAAAATATAAATGTAATGGTTACATTACATTAAAAAATATACAAAACAAGGCACAGCATACACTAACAGCAGCACAGCAAAAAATAATAATTTGCAGATAGAATATAAAAAAAACTCAGTTATTTCTTTATTTTGATTTTAGAGAAAATAAATTAACCAAAACTAAAAATTGTATTTATTTTCCCTAAATAAGAAATGAAAAATAAATGCACAACCTGATTACAAAGTAGTTATTTCAATGAGCTGAAAATAATAATACACTACCAAAATGAAGCTTTAATAAACCAAGTGGGCGCCACTGAAAGATCTTTATAGGTGTTTTTATTGTTTTATTGTATGTTATGTTATGTTAAGAGTCTTTCAGAAATTTGTTAAAAAACTGGAACCGGACTAGCTAAATGGAAATAAAATAAAATTGTCTGGACTCGGTAGGTACTCAGAATTTATTGATTATTTAGATATCATTACAATATTGCACAGTTATACTCTTAAACATGACCCCTCTAGGAGGACACGGATGGTACAATATTTAAAATATGTAAACTCTTAGATAACCTTATTTATTATGAGCAAAGCTCTTGTGTGTAAGGAAGACCGAGTCAGAGAGAACATAATAATTTCCAAATATAAAGGGTCGTGAGAGTATATTCGGTTCGCGTGGTTTATTAAAGCTCCTCAAAATGATTAACTACCAATTTTGTGTAGTAACAAATACAAGGGAAAGCAAAGGTTGATTCCCCAGCTTCGACGTAGCAAGATAAGATGAATTTTGGTACCTCTTTTTGGATCTAACCAAAGATTCCGTAGATTAAACGTTTCCTGTTGCCGCAACCACGGTCTCCTGGTGCTCCTGCAGGTATATCTTGAACTCTCCACGCCGACAGGTTCTCCAACCGTTGTGATTGACCAAACTAATCACCCCTATACTATTTGGGCAAATATTTAAACCTCAAAAGATGTTTATTTAAAGTTTAAATCTTAAATCTTAACTTTTGAATTTCTTTCTTTTAAAATTCTTTCTTGTAAAATTCCCATCTGAAAAGAAAAGAGATGGATTTTATTCATTTATAAGATTGCAACCATGTGGCCAACACATGTCTTCAACTAGATAAAAAAAACAACTTACGAGTATCTCGTGTTGATCAAAACCATCTACGACACACTCCCCATCCATGAACCCAGCCTACTAGTGACGAACGGTTCCTGGAATAAGATATTTCATAAATTTCTGAACAAAGGCACGCACAAAGTCGGCCATGTGCGCGATGCATATATCATTTCAAAAATACTTACTAAATCTGCGCAACGCAAGCAATCCATCCAACCGTTCACATAAATACTCAGGTTGCATTATTCCATCAACATATTCCATCTGCAATTTGGCTGGCTGAAACGAATTGTACAGAATCAGCACAAGAAAAAAACAGACAATGGATTCCTTCACGGGATGTTCAAACATCAGAAATAAAACCACACTAGCGTTTTATCCAAGCCTTACCTGTTAGTGCATTGTATATACCATTTTTATGAAGGTTTATCCTTCATCTTTACCCTGGCGACGAAACGAAACGATATAATGTGCCTCCCGGCTGAGGTCCCGACCATTTTGTCAACGCGTCCCTTTTATTTTTTTTAAACGTCAAATCTATGACATTTAACACCCAGTTGTTCTGCCAAACAATAAAATTTATAATTCGATGAGTTTTATTTAAAACCTTTTATTGAAATAAAGGATAACACATGACTAGGAATAGAATATTTACTTATTCCGGTTATTAAATAATAAAATCAAGAGAAATCTCAAAATATATTCTATATCATCAAAGGACAGCGACCTCTATGATGCTAGATGTCAAAACATCTTCAATATTAATTTCCAACCTGCACAACAGATGGCACTAGTGGTTTCAAAAGATGACCTAATTCACAAAATAGTACTTTCTGTTTCTTCTCAAAAGAACAAATAAAACGCAACGTTACAAGCCCTCCACCATCGGAAGGAGGACGCGGCTTCGCTCGTCGCACCCCCCCTCGGGAGGGGGGTCGCGTACCGGCGCGGGTCTTGGCGGACCGGGACCACGCGCCCCAAGGTCATGGCCAGTATGTGGCTGGCCAGGCCCCGGATGGGGCCCCCATGGGCGGGGGCCCTAGATCGGACGTGAGAGTGGGGACACCCCCCTCCACGCGGGTTACCAATGCCCAACACATGCAGCCGCAGCGGTTTTCTCCACCGCTGCACGAGTACCCACGGCTGGAGTACCACCCGCCGTACCATAGGTATGGCCGGGCCGCGGGTTATGCCCCCCCTCAGATGGGGATGTGCACTCGCCCGCCATATTATCCGGGTCAGTGGCGCGCCCCTGGTTTGGAGAGAGTGGGGAGCCCGTAACTAGCTTGCTCCCTTGCTGGGACAGAGCCGCGGACGGTTCTGCTCCCTACCGCGGTGGTCCGCGTATGGGGTCGTGGGGGAAGCCATTAATTTGAGAGCTCTGTTGGACTCAGGGGCTCAAAGCAGTTTGGTTACCACTCGAGTGGCACGCCAGTTAGGTTTAGTCGTGGAAGACTCGCCTGTGCCACTTCTTGGAGTTGGTGGCATACAAGTGAAGTGTCTGACGGGCCAGACACTTGTCACCTTTTCTTCGCTGAAGTCCTCCACAATGAGGATCACGACTTCGGCTATGGTAATGGATACCATTGCGGGTTGGCACCCCTCGACAGACATACCGCCGGGTGTGTTGTCTTTGGTTTCGGGTCTGGATTTGGCCGACCCCTTTGTCTTTCATCCCGGCCCAGTGGACTTGCTCCTGGGCTCGGACGTATTGGGTTGGATTTTGTTGGGTACCCAGAAAGCTCTGGGTTCGTCTTCACTGATGGCAGTGTCTACTATCTTTGGTTTCGCCCTGATGGGCCCTGTGTTTGATAATGGCACCGCGGAGGAGCCACCGGTTGTCGCATCTGCGTCCTTGGCCAAGACCATGCAAAGGTTTTGGGAGGTGGAGGAGCCACCTATGAGTTCCAGGATGGATCCGGAACACGCTGAGTGCGAAGCCTTTTTTCGATCAACCACGGAGAGGTTGCCCTCCGGTCGGTTTGTAACTAGGTTACCATTTGTTGCTACACGTCCTAGCCTAGGGCAAAGTAGGGCGCTTGCGGAGAAACGACTGCTGTCCATGGAGCGACGCATGCAGCGTGACCACGTACTTCGCGATAAATATATAGAATTTATGCGCGAGTACGAGGATTTGGGTCACATGTCTCCGGCTCGAGTTGATTGGAGCTCAACTGAGCATTATTTTTTGCCCCACCACGCGGTGGTGAAGGCCTCAACGGGCAAGTTGCGGACTGTCTTTGATGGGTCCGCACCCACTTCGAACGGAGTTTCGTTGAATCTATGTTTGCATTCAGGTCCCAAATTGCATAGGGATATAATTGACATCATCTTGAACTTTAGAAGACATCAAGTGGTTTTTGGTGCGGACATCCGGATGATGTTCCGCCAGACAGTCATACATCCTGAGGACAGGCGATTCCAGTTGATACTCTGGCGTGAGCGCCCTGAGGATCCTGTGACGGTGTATGAACTCAACACAAACACGTATGGTTTGAAATCTAGTCCCTATATCGCCATCAGATCATTGCTTGAATTGGCAGAGCGGGAACGGATCCGCTTTCCCCGTGGGGCTTCCGTGCTGTCACGTGACTTGTATGTTGATGACGTGTGCACCGGAGCCCAAAGTATTGAGGAGGCCCTCCTACTGCGGGATGAATTGATTGAAATATTGAAGACAGGTGGCTACGAGCTACGTAAGTGGTTGTCTAATGAGCCTAAAGTTCTAGAAGGGATCCCGGAGGATCACCAACAGAACCCTCACCTGTTTGAGGATGTGGATGATCCCAACAGGATAGCGGTGCTGGGCATGCAGTACCAGCCGCTAACCGATATTTTCACATTCCAAGTGGACTTGGAAATACCAAAAGTCTGGACTAAGAGAACGGTGTTGTCCGTAATAGCTCGTATGTTCGATCCAAGCGGTTGGATCAGTCCAGTGATATTCTCTGCAAAGTGTCTTCTTCAGAGACTTTGGACTTTGGGCGTCTCGTGGGACGAGCCGCTGTTTGGCTCTCCATTGGATGATTGGCTCGAGTTGTTTTCATCGATTAAGGAAGTCAATCGGATTGCCTTGCCTCGTCGAATATTGCCCCCCGGGAAATATCGAGCCAGCCTGCATGGCTTTTGTGACGCGTCGGAGCGAGGCTATGCCGCGTCAGTCTATATGCGGACAGTTGACGCCGATGGCCGGGTCAATGTCTCGCTTTTGTTAGGGAAGAGCAAGGTCGCCCCCATCAGGACTAGGCTGACTATTCCCAAGCTTGAGTTGAGTGGAGCTCACCTTCTCTCTAAATTGTTGCATCACGTTGCCAGTGAGCTGGCGGCCACGGTCGAGATACGAGACATCTTCGCCTGGTCGGATAGCCAGGTCGCGCTTGCATGGTTGCGCGCGGCCCCACATACCTTGGAGGTTTTTGTTGGAAACAGGGTTTCCCAAATTCAGAATATCGGAATTGATATAACATGGAGACATGTGCCGGGAGAGCTTAACCCAGCGGACTGTGCTTCCCGAGGTTGTACGGCACCAGAATTGGTGTCACACCCGCTCTGGTGGGGTCCAGAGTGGCTGATGGGATCAGAAACATCTTGGCCTGTCTGTCAGACAGATGTTACTTCTTTGAGTTTGACTGGGCTCCGTGTACATGCTGTAGTCGCTGAGACGACGTCGGAGCCGGATTGGCTACTTGCTCGGTATAGCAGTTTGGATAAGCTTCTGGGTGTTACCAGTTGGATTAAGCGTTTCATACATAATTGTAGAAACCCACAGGCAAAGCGGTTGGAGCCGATTGCAGGTGCAGAAGAGCGCCGGAGCGCATTGTTGCATTGGGTCCGTGTCGTGCAGACCGGACGGTTTGAGTCAGAGCTTCGTATCTTGCGCGACGGACGCGCTAAGTTGAAGGGCGCGGTCGCTCGTTTGAACCCGTACATCGACTCGGATGGGCTTCTTCGGGTTGGAGGCAGGCTCCGGAAGGCGGATCTTCCATATGAGACTCGCCATCCTCTGTTGTTGCCCAAGGGCGGACCCTTGGTGCAGCTTTTGGTGTCTGATCGACACATTCGTAACGCCCATGCTGGGTGCAATGCTTTGTTGGCTATTTTGCAACGCGAGTTTTGGATTTTGTCTGCCCGAAGAGCAATCCGTAGTGTTCTGTTTCGATGTATTGCATGTTATAGGTTGAAGGCATCCACGATGCAACCACAGATGGGTGATTTGCCCGCTGATCGAATCCGACCTTCGAGACCGTTTGACGGCGTTGGAACCGATTTTGCCGGTCCCTTTTCGATCAAGGCTTCTCCCTTTCGTAATGCCCGTATTGTGAAGGGCTATTTGTGTGTATTTGTTTGTTTGGCCACCAAGGCTGTCCATTTGGAGGTGGTATCGGCTCTGACTACGGAGGCCTTCGTCGCCGCGTTGGATCGCTTTGTTTCGCGTCGAGGTCTACCTTCCCTTATTAGGTCTGACAATGGCACAAACTATAAGGGAACTGTAAATTATCTTAAGGATGTTTCTGTGTTTATTGATAAAAATTGTACTAGTTTAAGTCAAATTGCTGCCCAAAGGGGAATAACCTGGAAGTTTAGTCCCCCAAGTTGCCCCCATTGGGGAGGGATTTTTGAAGCGGCTGTGAAATCCGCAAAGACCCACCTCCGCCGCATTATCGGAGAAACGGCTCTAACTTTTGAAGAGCTGGCCACAGTGTTTTGTAAAGTTGAGGCGGTCCTCAACTCTCGTCCTCTCTGTCCGCTATCTCCAGATCCAAATGACTTGGAAGCTCTCACCCCTGGTCATTTTTTGGTGGGAGGGCCGTTGAATGCCCTGCCCGAATACCCGTGGAAGGATGAACGCGTATATCGGTTGTCGCGTTTTCAAATGTTGCAGCAAATGAGCCAGGACTTTTGGCGTCGCTGGTCGCTTGAATATTTGCATTTGCTGCAGCAAAGAGTGAAGTGGACAGACAGGACTGAGCCTCCCAGGGAGGGTGATTTAGTATTGTTAAAAGAGGCAAATTTGCCCTCATTGCTTTGGCGACGAGCTCGCATATTACGTTTGATTCTTGGCGGAGATGGCACTCCGCGTGTGGCTGAGGTGTTGGTCGACGGTTCGATTTTAAGGAGAGGTGTGACCTCTCTCGCCCGCCTTCCCGTAGAGTAAGCTAGCGGTCTGCTTCTCAGACCGGGACGGGGGGATGTTTGTAATATATTGGGTAAAACTAAACGCAGGCGTTTCCTGTTATCGCCGCCAGGCGTTTTTGGGGTTCTCACACTGCTAGCGTGGATGGCGTCGCGTGTGGTCTGCCATTGCATTGTCCAGGGCGACATCGGTTTGATTTTAATACGCGGAGCGGTCTCGCGTCTTTTGCTTGTTGTTTAGTTTGAGTGATAATTGTGAATTTCCTGTTTGTTAAATAACTATTGAATTTGTGTTTGTGAAAAACTCTGTTATTGTGACTTTTTCTTGTGAGAGGTGAAACGTGGCTGGCTGTTCACATCTGGCTGTTCCCGAGTGAAACTACGGGAAGAAATCTATTTAGTTGTCCTGGGGAATTGAGATCTCAAGGGTTAGGTAGGGTGATTAGGAATTCCCCCTTCCCGAAGACACTCAAGTTTGGATCCGAAGAGAAAGAAGATTTAATTTGGTAAGTGTTCAATTGTAGTTAATTTATAGGTTAGGTTATCATATAGGGCCCTGTAGCTCCCTTCATAAGCTACGGTGGTAGCAGACTGCGTTAAGTTAGTTAGGTTTTAGTCGGGCAAACGTGGTGCCGCGTGGAGATTTTTTCCCGGTACTTATTTTTACCGGTGGTTTTTTCCCGGTGAAGTTCCGGTACAGAATTCTTCCCGCCGCTTCGTTTGTCCGGATTCTCGCTGCCACATTTTCTGGCAGCAGAGCGTAGTTGCTCTGCACAACTTTGTCTACTTTAGGGGAACTATGAAATTGCCAGCCTACGTAATGGCTAATTTAGTATCATTCTGCTAAAGGCTTTTGACGATAACCTACGTCTTTATCTTTAAGGTAAACAATAAAATATTTAATAATTTTGAGAAATATCAAAAATGAAATTATTATTATTATTTACAACAGTATTAATTATTTAATACTGTAAATAATTAATTATAACTTTGATTGGGAAAAATTATATTAATTTTAATAACGCTTTGTTTTGTAAACGCATGGAACTCTAAACTTCCTTCGTACACACAAACAACATTTTCATTCAAATTTGAATTTAAATATAAAAGATAACAGAAAAAACACTTATTCAAAATTCTGTGGTCTAATCCAAAAAATGCATTATCTCAATCTACTTTACAAACCGTATTTAGTGCAAGGTTATAAAAATAAGCTACCTAATCAAAAAAGCTACAATTCTAACTAGAACTAAATTCACGTTCCCTGGACATAACACTCTCGCACAAATACGAGTTGGAATGAAATTGTAGGTTTGGGCCCCGTTTACCCTTGCACATACCGAAGTAGAATAGTACGGAAAATATCCGGGTTTCACTATAAGTTGGCCTATTTCGTCTGTTCGTTTAATTAGACGGGTCATGGGTCCCATTTAATTACGGGATTTTTCGCCAAGTAATGTAATAAAGCAGGGAATATTTTACATTTCTAACTGCTGCATAAATAATGTGTAGGTTTATAGTAGTCATTTGTTTTATGTGTTGTGTGTAGCTGGTCATAATTTTGACTGGTTTTATGACTCTGGGGTAGAGTTTAAGTAGTACCTATTTTTAGGAGTTTAGGTTTTAAGTAGAGTAAAATATTTGGTGCGCTCACCTAATTTACATCCTTAGCACATAAAACCTTTTTAGTGGAGTTTATTTTATATTCAATATTTAATTTTAAATCTGATCATATTCTTTTTGGTTATTTATTCTCATTAAGAATTACAAATTCACTTTACATGAGAACAACACAAATACATCCAAATAACAACAACATCATTATCGGTATACGCATATAGATAGATTTATTTAACTAAAACTATTCGGTGCGGTTACCCTTACTTTAAAAATCGATCGATCGATGTGATCGAGCGGTCACAACTTCGAGCTTTTGTATTTTTAAAGCCCCTAAGAGGTCACGTGACTATAAAACGTCTTCTATTTTACTTATTTTAGCAAATTTCAAATCGTAAACGGATACAAACACGCCACTAGTTCTATCTTGACACTGATTGGATGAAATTAGGGAATAGCAAACACACGTGATCTAAGGCGTTGTTTGCGCATCCTCTCTTGAATGGCGCCAGAACCCCCTTTCAGGGCTTGATGAAACACAAACTGTGTCACTGGGTACTGCCGAAATTTTGGCTCATGTTTGTACTGACAAACGAACTGCCTTGTACTGGTTAATAGAGTTTCGTGTGATGGAAGCAGGCCTGAATTTCTTGATTGGAAATCGAAGCATTTTTGTCTAAAGTGGAAATTCCGAGCCTGCCGCACTCACGAGTAATGGTCTTAGGAATATCGCTCCTTGGTTTTCTACTAGTGCTAACAGTGTTACTAATCTACTGTGCTACTAATCTAAATTGCATGTATTGTTAAGAGCCAAGTATTGTCTTGTGTCGTGTGACGGAGAGCAGAGGACTGTATACTGAATTACAGTTGAAATATTGACAGTACTTATATCTAAAAAGTACTTTATTATTTAAGGCCTATTCATGAGATAATTATTCTGACTAAGTTGGAAATTGTCTGTTATTGGTATTTAATTTTTTGTTAATCAATGTGGCATAGCTACAAAAGAATCAATTCAGAAAGCGATGGTGCGAATCCAAACGTTGCTTGTAAATGAACGAGGTCGTCCGTGTAATCTATTCTTCGCACTAATTCAAGGCTGCCAAGACAATACTGCTATTCAATTCCACGCAAATTCCGACAAATTGTTCACAGCCACGTTGTCATTTGAATACCTATTGCTGAATTTCATTTATCATAATTTACCTCGCTAGTAGGAACTAGGTAACGTCGGAGCACTTCCGTGGCACATGATTTGCATAACTGAACTAAGTGTTCTATACACTATTACTTGAAATTTGGAATATATAGCCCATGTAATAGAGTGCATTATGTATTGACGTCGTGATCTAATTTGAGCTACGTCCGATCAATTTTCAGATGCAGATTCAGGGACATTTGAATATATTAGCCAATTTAGAGAAATGTTTATAGAGGCAGTTAGAGGGAGATTGGGCGTTTGGTAATTACAAGGTCTAGGTTTAGTTTGATAATTATATTGACTGTGATATCCAGATCATTTATAGTAGGTATCTGAAACTCAGCCTAAGTATTATCCCTCTGGGCAAAAAAGAACAAACCACTGCCAGGTACAAATAGAAACAATCTGGGGATAACCTTAATTTTTAATAAAACCTACGTATAATTTGAATAAGAATGCTTTCTTTTAATTGAATTAGAATATAACTATCTACAAATAATTATGCATTTTTATCAACCACAATTTTTGTTACAGGTAATTTTCAACTTGAATATTATTGCACCAAAAGGTTTGTACGTATTTCATTAGTTTTTCTTCGATTTTTTTTTTTATTAAAAATGGGTTTGCTCTTAACCACAATCTTGCCCGAGGACAAAGATGAGGTCTACGATGAAGCGAGCTTACCCAGAAGCAGCCTATTCACTCTGGTTTTGAAGAGAGTCAGGTTGTATGTGCTCGGAAACACAGACGCAGGTAGGGAGTTCCAGTGCTTTGCTGAGCTCGATGTATCTATACTAATATTATAAATGCGAAAGTTTGGATGTGAGTTTGTGAGTTTGTGAGGATGTTTGTTACTCAATCACGCAAAATCTACTAGACGGATTTCGATTAAATTTGGTACAGAGGTAGATAATGACCTGGAATAGCACATAGGCTACTTTTTATCCCGGGAAAAAGCACTGTTCCCGTGGGAAATTCACGCGGGCGAAGCCGCGGGCAAAAGCTAGTTTGTTATAAATAAATTTATGCAGACAAATCACACAGACTGAATTAGCCTCAAAGTAAGTTCGAGACTTGTGATAAGGATACTAACTCAACGATACTATATTTTATGACAACCAGGTCAATCTGGAAAATATTATTTTCCATCTTGACCCAACCAGGAATCGAACCCGGGACCTCCGGTGTGGCAGTTCGGCATGATAACCATTATGCCACCACGGTGGTTGTGGTGTTCCATAGGAAAATTAGTGCAGTGCTTAGAATTCATTAAAGAAACCGTGATTTATGTAAAACAAAAATGCTAGGTATTAAATTTTCTCATCTCACTTCCACACCTTCCATGGTCGTTTGTCAAACACCATTATTAAAAATCTCATTCCATATTCAGCTGACATTCGGGTGGGCTCGAAGACTCGAAGATAGTGACTATGATAGGCGAATACCGCTGAAATCATGACCTAATATCAGGCAATTCATCACGCAGACCTTTGTGCCAAAGCTATCAATCTTGCTTCCTCAACACTCCAACTAATTATTGTGGATCGAAAATTGACAGTGCGCTTGTGGGCTGGAGGCTCTTAAGGTGCCGCGTGATTTTTTAACAATCAAAAAAGGAAGTTCGATTGTATGTATTTTTTAACCTTTAAAAAAGGAGGTTCCATTGTATGTATTTTTCAAGTATGTATATCGATTTCTTCGTCAATTGAAGACCGATTTAAAAAAAAGCTTTTATTGTTTGAAAGTTGGAATTAATTGCCACGTGTCACCAAGTTGCCATTTCATGAGGAGACTATGGGTTCTAGGTATGAGGATATCTTGACAAATCTTTAACTTTTGTAGACAACGAGTGTGTCTATTTCAATTGAATTTGAAATTTCAAATCAATCGATATAATATTGAATCTCTTAAAGAGTCACAAATATCTGGCTATTGGTGGACAAAATATAAAATACTAGCTTTTGCCCGCGGCTTCGCCCGCGTGATCATGTCCTTCTCGGTACTTCTAACTATATGTATGCGAAATTTCAGGAAGATTGGTTCAGTAGATAAATCGTAACAAATAAATAAACAAACACACTCACTTTCGCATTTAAAATATTAGTTAGAATTAGGATGTTTTAATATAATAAAACATAAAGCTACTTACTAAATATTACACAATTTGGAAAAATAGGCAGCCTTTTATGTTCATTCAATAGGAAACGTTATACAATTTTCCTAACGTAACAGGAAAAAACATTCCGTATATTCGTTAAATTACATACGGGTGTTAATGTAATAAAGCACAAAAATATTTTCTAGTGAAGTATGATACAAATAAATGGAACATAGAAGAATAACCTGACGTATAGTCAAAGTCGATTTGATTTATACGCTTTGTTTGTATTAACCCTACCTGCAATAAATTGAGGTAAAACGAATACTGTAGTATTGCAATGTTCATGCAAATAATAAATATTTTTCGGTTTAGTACAGATTCCATACAAAATATTCACACTGGGTCCCTAACAGTGAATTTGTCAAGTATTTGTAATTGTTGTTTCCTCAAATACATAGAATAGGCATAC
The DNA here is from genome assembly GCA_018467065.1 of Ephestia elutella. Taxonomy (NCBI): domain Eukaryota; kingdom Metazoa; phylum Arthropoda; class Insecta; order Lepidoptera; family Pyralidae; genus Ephestia; species Ephestia elutella. Next base: position 11,100,673 of record CM031581.1, read on the forward strand.
ACACATAGAATTACTAATAAATAAATAAAAATAAATAAATAAATAATACTAAATTAAATAAGAAGTCCGATCTCAACTTGAATTTAAGTTAATTCGTAAATTGTTTGATGACGAATTAACTCTTATGACGAATCAACAGAGACATTGTCGATTGACTAAATGAGAACTATTTTAAGCGTTTTAGTAAAGGTCAGTCTGTAATTTCCTTATTTTGAGATGAAGAGCCACCCAGAGCGAAAAGAAGGGACCATTTATTTTATTACATTTACATCACATGCCCGTTAGATCTGCCAACTGAGTAAAATGTTGCATGAAATTTCTTAATAAATAATACAATTCTCGGTATGACTAGGATCTTATTTTGTTCATCAGAGTGTAACTTTTCTGAGTATTTGCATAAAATGTTTACAAATATTAAAATGATTTAAACTCTCTAAAAAATTTACTTAAGTCAGAAACGGATGCCTAAATTTGAACATGTCTTCACAAATCTATCTTTCAGGTTCAATATTTTGAAAATAAAATAAATAAGAGTCTAACGAATACCCAAATAGAATTACATAATTATTAGTAAGATTATCGGTTTGCTTGGTTTACAGTTGTCACATTATCGATAACTTATCGATATGACGCAATGTCGCAGATAAAATTCTAACTTCAAAGTTTTCAAACTATCAAAATTCAATTTTGATTGATTAAATTGGAAAGATTGATTGAATCACACTCGCCGTTATTCAGAACCTAGAATCCAATTTTTGGGTTCCGATTGCGGATGGCTATCGGCAAGCAAACATGGGGTGTCTGTTACATTCGCCCAAAATTGTGATTGAGAACACTATTTCTATTGTTTCCAAAAAATACAGGCACACGTACACCTTAGTTGAGGTTGATGGCTGGTATTCTTGCAAAACGTCATGATAGATATTAGGGAGTCGTGAAAATGTCAAATAAAACTTGCGCACTGATTCAGAATATTGTGGAGTTTCGATAAGAATAGTTACATAGGTAGGTAACCTGTTTAAATTTTTATTTGCTCTTAATTTATTCCTTTTATTGTTGATGGGGTTTTTCTTGCCATTAATTATAAGCACCTGCATAAAAAATAGATAATTTTGAATTTAAGATCATTTATTAAAAAAAAAATATGTATACAAATAAAAAAAAAATGATTTCGCAAATAGAAAAAGTAGAATATAATAATCAAATAATTTAATGTGCTAGGTTACTTTCACCCTGCTTTACGTATAAAACCTCGGCGTCAGCACTTACAGGCGCAAATAAAAATTGAAAATCTGAGCGCGCAAATCCCCCGAGGGCGGCCTTTCGCACGTTCTGCACGCCCGCCCTGTCACACAAAGGGCATGTTTCTATTTATTTTATTATTGCAATTTTGTACATACTAGGATGAGCCCAGGACTTTGGTTCTGTGGGAATTTCGGGAAATCCTCTCTTAGTGCTCCCCTACACTCCCTAAGGAACCTACATGCCAAATTTCAGCTTCCTACGCCCAGTAGTTTTGGCTGTGCGTTGTCTGTCAGTCACTCACTTAGTATCGGAAGATTTTTTATATTTATATTTTTCTCCTCTTTCGGGTGAGCAGTAGTGAAAATCCTACAATATGTACTATGTTGTATTCTAAAAAATTAATAAGGTTTTTTTTTCATTTCTAACAAAGTAAAAAAATACTATTGTAACTGTCAAAATTTGTATTTTATACTTTTGTCTTTAAGAATAATTCTAAAGCGATATAAATGGTATATTGGAACTTATTTTTAGCCCGAAATTCCTACGTGAGCAAAGCCCCGTGCGGATATAGTGTAATCAAAATAGATTTCAATTCAAAAAATATAGCAGGAGAGTACTTATACCAGCAAAGTTGCGGCAACTTTGATAGTTTTATCATTACCAAGCAGCTAGTAGCTTTTATTTATTAAAGTAATATCTTGTTAAACATCACAACTACACAGCAATATTCCTCGTCTGAGTCCGCCATAACTTTTGCTTTGCACTCTGTATTCACTACAAGCGAAATGAAGACTAATGGCTTTAAGAACACGAGCTATATTAGCAAAGCTAACTGAGCTGTTTATGTGGCCGGTAAAGCCTCTTCACTCGTATGTTCTTATTCTTGTAGTATATAAGTCTATTACACACGCCAGCTTTATTTATGCAGAGCCAGAAGTTGGGCTAATGTACGATAGTTCTTTGCTGTACAAGAAGTTATGAAGGTCTCCATTTTGCTGTTTTTTAGGAAATAAAAAAGCAATTTTGTAGTAGATTGTTACAATTTTTATGCACCAATATTTACTTATTTACTGCACCCGAGCGCGAGCTCGTAGTGCTTTGCTCTCGCTTTTTGACAGTTCCCCCAGTTTCAGAACATAAATTGTCTTTATTGTATTGCACTTATAGGTTTGAGTACACAAATATCAAGAGAAATAGTTTTACAATCACATTAGTTTAAAGATTCTTTTAATATTAATTCTAAAACAATAATTTTATTCTTATCAATGAAAAGCATAGTCCTGACCTCATATTTTTAAAGCATGTTAATTGAAACTCTTTCTAAGAAAATAGTAGTTTATTTTTATTCCAATCTTCGTCATCAAAATAACATGTTATACTTACCTATAAATAAAATAAAATCAGTTTCATAAAATTCGAAATTGCAAACAAAAACTTAAATTAGTATTTACGTTTGTCTAGTATTTCTACGATACGATTCTCAGCACAATAAAGCACCGTTTCACAGTAAAACAAAGAGCGGCTAAGACAACATTTCACCGTTATCTATCACATAAATAGATCCCGTGATACTACGGGCTCGGTCGCTTGCCAAATAAACAATTAAATCCGCCACATCCGCACTTTCAGCCATTTTCCCAAGTGGGAGACTTTTATCTCTCGCTTTGTACAATTCCTCCATCTGTTCTTTAGTGAAGCCGGCCGATTGAGCGAACGGTGTCCTCGTAGCACCAGGATTAACTGAATTAACCCTCACACCATCCTTAGCTAACTCAATAGCTACACACTTCGTAATCTGATCAAGGGCAGCCTTAGACGTGCAGTATGGCAAGAAATCCACGTCCCTAATAGGCTTGAATGCAGCAACACTGGAGACGTTCACAATATTTCCCTTAGACTTTACAAGGTGTGGTGTAGCAAGACTGATTAATAAATAAGGGGCTCGAACGTTTGTGGCCATCGCTTGGTCGTATAGTTCGACTCCATCTCGTATACTACCACGTACTCCAATTCCAGCGTTATTTACAAGAACATCTATTCGTCCGAAATGTTCGATAGCTTTATCAACAATGTTCTTAACGTCATCGTCAATATTTAGTTCTGCTTTGACGATTACTGGTTTGTTTCCTTTCGCTGATTCACATTTATCGGCGACGTCCTTCAAGGAAGTTTCGTTTCTGCCGACGAGTACAAGTTTGGCGGATTGGTTCGCAAACATGATTGCTGCAGCTGCTCCAATCCCGGAGCTGGCACCGGTTATCACGACGACTTTGCCAACGAAGTCCATCTTAGTCGACAATACAGTTAATACTGGCCAGTCGAATTGGTGTTTGTCTATAAGATAAGTTTTTTATTTCTGTGACCTTAGATTACGGTTACGCGATGATTAGATTAATTGTTAATTATCTTTTTGTGATAGGTTGAGTCGTTTGTTTTTTTTGCAAGTACTTGTTATAAATCTTGATTTGTTATATTATAAATGCGAAAGTTTGGATGTGAGTTTGTGAGTTTGTGAATTTGTGAGTTTGTGAGTTTGTGAGGATGTTTGTTACTCAATCACGCAAAATCTACTGGACGGATTTCAATGAAATTTGGTACAGAGGTAGATAATGACCTGGAATAGCACATAGGCTACTTTTTATCCCGGGAAAAAGCACTGTTCCCGTGGGAAATTCACGCGGGCGAAGCCGCGGGCAAAAGCTAGTGGTTATATATACAATAGGTAATATTTATTAACTACTTATTATTGTATACATACAAATTTAGTTATATATGTACCTCAGTTTTTAGGGTTCCGTACCTTAAAAATGGAACCCTTATAAGATCATAATAAGATTGTTTATAATAAGTATACCAGGCAAATATGGGTAAAATTTCGAATCGCTTTTTAATTCTTTTCAAATAATTATATGTCTGATTTATAGGTAATTCTTACTAAGACTTTATGTGTCAAAAACACGAATATTTTAAACAGAACATTCCACCAAACCTAGGTATCTCCAAAGCGAATGCGTAAGTCCTCTCGTCATTTCATTATGGAGCTCCCTCGGGAAAACGTCAAATACATTTTATGTTTCCAGCGTCATAGTTTTAATATTAATAAAAATAATTTTGTTGTTCTTACTTCATTTACAGTATAAATTCAATATTGCAAGTGCCTTTGCAAAATATTTTCCGAACGAAAAAATACTTGTTATTTCTTATAATGTTTGCTGAATCGTTTATATCAGATTTAATATTATTCTCCCGGAAAATTACCTGGCATAAGAAATTACATAATAAGTTTTTCCCACATCGTGAGGAGGATCATCCCTGCATTAAATATAAGCACATTTTTTATGATTTAACTTTTGACCGAAAAATTCAACACTACACACTGTTCCAAATATCCTATAATTCTAAACTTAAAACCCATTAGCGCAGCAGGATTTGCCTAATCCATTCATTTTGACTTGCCTTCATATCGGGAGCAAACTACGTAACGTCGGTACGGTGGCATACCATTTACATGAATGATTATTTGGCCGAACGTTGCAAATTCGCGGAATTTTCGCCTTTAAGTTTGTAATATTTGAGTCTAAAATGTGGTGGCTGGTTAAGTGAACCATTTGGAAGTTTATCCTGCACTGGCCGCATGGAAAGCATTGTTCGGGACCGTTAGGCTATGTTAACACGGTATTCCGTGGCGAGATTCGGTCAACATAAATCGAATTTCTTCAATCCAATACGTGGACGCTGCAATACGTTCTACCCTTGCAATTGAGAATTTCAGCTTCTTGTAGAAATTTTATTCAATTATAATATAACTTAGCAAGTTCTGTGAATAGATAAAAAAATCTTTATTACGGTGTCGTCAAGAGTGTAGTGTAGGTACGTATATATAAGTTTTATTAATGAAATATAGTTATTTAGGTAAATTCTGTGGTACCTAATTGAGCTTATACAAGTATATGTTTGTAAAGGGATGTACAAGACGCGAAAGGGACGCGCGAAAAATATAACCCTTTTCCTGCTGTCGGGTGAAAAAATAACCGGTTTCGAAAAAAATATACATGCTTGATAAAAAATCATAAGTAAACAAAAACCTATTAGATTTGTACATAATTACTCTGAATACTAATTAAAACCGCTAATTATTTTGTAATTGGTTTTGTTACCTCACTGAGCACTGATATCAGTGTTTAATTGTAATAATTGTTTAACAAATACGACTGTTAAGAACATAATATTTCTCTTTGAAAGCCATAACAGAAGAAGATATTGCCAAAATAATCCTATCTGTCACTACCAACGCTGTTGGTGGAGATGGTATCAGCAGGGATATGATTCTTCTAACGTTACCGCGAACACTACCTATTATCACTCATATTATTAATACATCAATCCGGACAGGGATTGTGCCTGATGCATGGAAATCAGCTGTTGTAACACCATTACCCAAAATGGATAATCCTAATGAACCTAAAGACTTACGACCTATTAGTATTCTGCCTTACCTCTCTAAGATACTGGAAAAGGCAGTTTACTTGCAGTTTTGCGAATATGTTGAAGCGAACAATATATTACCATCCCATCAGTCAGGATTTCGTAAGGGTATGGGTACGGTCACTGCATTGCTAGACGTCGTCGATAATATACTGGCGGAACAAGACTCCGGAAATGGTACCTGCCTAGTACTATTAGATTTTTCTCGCGCTTTTGACAGCATACTTATTCCATTATTACTTTCTAAATTGTCATACTATGGCGCGGATCACAACTCAATGGCTTGGTTTAGTAGTTACCTTACGAGCCGCACTCAGTGCGTGAAAATAAAAAAAGATGATGGCAGTGTTGTATTTTCTGATGTTAAACCAATTGACCGTGGCGTTCCCCAAGGATCCATACTTGGCCCCCTATTGTTTATTATATATGGAGCGGATCTGGTGTTTTCAATCAAAAACTGCAAATACCATCTGTATGCAGATGACGTTCAACTTTACATTTCTGATAAGCCTGAAGACTTTGATACTGCTATTTCAAATATTAATAATGATTTAGATTGTGTCGCAAAATGGGCTGAAACAAATGGACTTGTACTAAATCCCAACATGTCGAAATATGTCATTCTTGGCTCAAGGCAACAGATTTCAAAAATTGTGAGCACAAACCCATCTGATCAAGTTCTTAATGAGCGTATTGAGAGAGTTGAGGAGGTAAAGAATCTAGGTGTACTGATGGACAGCCAACTGCGGTTTGAAAGGCATATTCGAAATCTCGTGAAGTCATGTTTCTATAGGCTTAAGATGTTATATCGTGTCCGGCACCTTCTGAGTGAGAAAGTTCGACTCATGCTTTGTGAGTCCTTGGTTCTTTCACGTCTTAACTACGGAGATTTAATCTACGGGCCTCGTTTGTTAGCTAAAACACGTCGCCTTGTTCAAAGGATTCAGAATGCATGTTGCCGATTCTGTTACACCATACCTCCAAGGAGCCGGATAACTCCTTATCTAAACTCAGCTGCTAACCTAAACATGGCCTCACGCAGACATTTGCACCTCGCTTCCCTCTTGTTTGATGTCATCAACTTTAAGAAACCTGCGTATCTTTACTCGAAGTTGAGGAAATCTGCCTTTCATAGTCGGTACGGCTCCAGAAGTAGGCGCAACACATTGGTGGGTTATTGTCATAAGACAGCGGCTTTTGCTGGCAGTTTCCGCTACTTATCAACTAAATGTTGGAACAACATCCCTCCTCCCATAAGGCACCTATCATCTAAATTTTCTTTTAAAAAAAAGTTTAAAGAATTTCTTCTAAACAAACAGAAAATAGGATTACCACATGGTTGGTCGGTGGCGGATTTTGCTATCTAATATATGTCTAATAATATTTTACAGTCTAATTAATATAGCGCTGATGCATTTATTTATTTATTGCTTGCCCTTAGATGTACTATTTATTTATCTGTTTTTGGCACTGTGCTGTACTTGTGTGTCCAGTTCCATTTTTTTAAGTTCGTTCGTCAAATAGGTTATGACAGAATACCAGTGCTTTGCTGACAGTATTTACTTATGCTGTGAGTAAGGTTTTTAGCTGAGTCATGACCTTTTTGAACTGCTGCAACGCACACATGATGTTTATACAGTTTTAAATTATATTCATCTTATTGTTATATTGTTCGATGTATTGTAAATAACCTGTGTGTGTTTTAGTTTGTGTCAAATAAACTTTTATTCTATTCTATTCTAATATTATTAAGGCCATATTTTATATTCTTTATTTTCTACGAAAAGATAGATAGATTGATTTATACTATAAATATTACAATACAAGTACATTAGTGTTAAAAATAAATGTATTACTGAAGTTTTACTGAAGTTAGGTAATCTAATGAGTTGATAGTCTGAAAATAGTGAATATTTTTTTAAGTTACTCTATTAAGTTTATCGTTAAAACAAATGATTCAAATTATAGTGACATCATCAAAACATACAAACCAATAAATAAACATCCATACTTACTCGTCTGTTACATTAGTAGAATTACAATTATATTTCGTCTTTATATACATTTAATTTTGACCAAAACAGTATCCCTATTAGGCGATTTTTTTTCATATTTAAGCACAAAATCTAAACAGTGCGTTGTGAATCCCGTCCACAAACCAACAAAGAGGCGTGTTGAGAAAGCTGACTTGAACTCTGAAAAGGCTAATTTATCAAAGAGTAGCCTCTCAGGAGAAAATCCTGGCAATCACTCGAGGAAATCATCCACGATTTTTTTTGGTGACGACTAATTACTTGAACGCTCTGAGATGTTAGATGTAATTAACTGAATGATAAATGATTGGTCTCATTTCATGGCTGCTTTACCTTAATAACTTAGGGATTATTTGATTGAGTCGCTTGTTATTGATGAGAGTGGCGTTTAGTATTTAATTCTGATCAAATTTAACACTGGATTCCGAAAATAAGAGTTCGTCGCCATCTTTTTCTAGAATCTTGTAGAATCTTCTCTTGTAACTGGTAGTTTGATGGAAGCTGTGGTGGCCAAGTGGTAGCGCGACCGCCTGTGGCTGCAAAGGTCCCAGGTTCGAATCCTGCCCGTGCTACGTGAGTTTGAATACCAATCTGACTCATGTACCTATGTTAATTTTCATCGACCACCACTTGCTTCCGGTGAGGAAACCTCTGGTTGATAATAATCATCAAGTACTAGAGGTACATACATATCTGGATACATACATATGGAGCTTATTCGCACATATTGAAATGTATCATCATCAGTAATTTTAATGCCCCCACTGCTGGGCCCTCCTTATAGATGGACAACGAGAATGCATGGGCTATGATCCACCACGCAGGTCTAATACTTTTGGTAGGTTTTAAAGACTGCGACTGAATACAGACGGGACCATAGCGCATAAAGAGCTCTCTCTAATAACCGGCCGGCGTAGCGGCGACCTATCCAAGTCACTGCCTCACCATTAGTCGCTTAACCGGCATTAGCGTTGCCAATGCAAACAAATTACTGAGCCATCAAGCTCTACGTGATAGGCTTGAAACATAGGTCAACAGTCTATATTATATTGATCTACATAATTGATAATCCATGATGTATTCAAGTAAATATGACAGAATATTATACGGGCCTTCAGGCAACTATGTCAATACAACTGAAGTTTGCGCACCAAACAGCTACCGGGTCCAATAATAATATTATAAAAAATAAAAAATAAATAAAATAAAAATTCTTTATTTGCTCCAAAAAACGTGAATTGTTATTTAGTTATAGGAGGCCGGGGAACTCTTTTAAGCAAAAAGCCTGTGCCAGAGCTCCCCGCTCTTTCCTGATGACTGCTAGAAACAGAATTTATTTAACTAAAGTTTAATTCTAGTTACATACCATAACCAGAAATGCCATCGACATCATCATATCTTTATAAAAAAAAGGTTTTAAAGAAATTAATTAAAAGAAGAAAAAAAAAATTACATAATATTTTACCCACAGAACAATTTGGGTGAATAGATGAGAAAAGGAAGTTATGAATATAACATTAATTGAATAATTGTGTTGATTTACCATTGCTATAATTAGGACATTGTTAATTTATACTACTATTCTTAAACGTCTATTTATTTTACTAACGTTAGGTTTTAGCATGGAAATAACGTGTTCTTGTATATTTAATTAGGTTATACTTACCCGAGTTAACTTTTACAACCGTAAACTTACATTTCTGTTTGTAAAGGATAAGAATCTTGCAAATTGCACTCACTCAAATTACAAGTAAGTTTTAAAATATTGTTACAATTGAATTTAACTTATTTATTTTTATTTTATTTTTGTCACGTACAGTATGTACGTCCAGCTTTAATATGTAATCCTAATCCTAACTAATATTATAAAAGTGAAAGTGAGTTTGTTTGTTGGTTTGTTTGTTTGTTTGTTACTCTTCACGCTTTATCTACTGAACCAATCTTTCTGAAATTTTGCATGCACATAGAAGTACGGAGAAGGACATAGGGTACCTTTTATCCCGGAAAAAGGCACGGTTCCCGTGGGAAATTCACGCGGGCGAAGCCGCGGGCGAAAGCTAGTTTTAGATAATTATGATCGATAATAATATGTATTTTGTATATACCTAAACAGTTCACAATATTACGAATGAATAGATTACTTCGGCCTGCGTGAGCGACCGACAGTCGACTCTCGTCGCCTGCGCTCGGCCACGCTCGGCCTAACAAAAGCCGGACAGGCCGGACACCGTTTATTTTATGTCCGGCTTTATCCGGACGCCTGGCAACCCTACCTACTAGTATATCTATCACACGTGCGAGAAGGGTTGGGAGGATAAGAACTGGTGGTAAGTGGAAGAGCTATTATGTGCCGGATTTAAGGAGCATCAAACGAGGTACATGTCGAAAAAAATCTTCTTTATGCCAGACTAGTTTTGCTCAGCAGCTTCGCTTGCATAGGAATTTTGTGACTATAGCCTTTCTCAACAATAAATAGTTTTTAAATTAACATTTACAGAGATTAGCGCGTTCAAACAAAGAAAAGCTTCATCGTTTATTATAATATTAGATGTCGTAAAAGGAGGTGAAGTAGTGTAAAGTAATAATAGTATATCGAACATGAAAGTACCTACTTATAGTTTATGAAAGGTAAGCTCCCCTATTCCTGTCACTTTGCTGTTATCCGATATGATGCGATTTGTATGAAATGATATGCCGCTTATAGGCGATGAAACCGCAAACTAAATATTGTTATGCCAATACTTTGTATAGGTAAACTCCATTTATTCTTACTAGTCCTATCATGTAAACAATCTTCACAGCACTTTTTGTTGAATTTTGTTGAAAATAAATCAAATATTAGTTGAAACCTAAACATTCTAAAGTAAAACATTTAGTAACCACGAAAGTAATTTCCTAAAAAGTCTATCAATTCAATTCAATTCATTTATTAATGCTTCCATATTATTCTATTTTATATATTGTTGTAAAATCATAAAAAGACATGGTAAGATTGTTTACATAATAGGACTGGTAAGAATAAATGGAGTTTACGTTAGTTTATACAACGACCTTACACAAATGCCTAGATACTATATTACTATATGTGCCTACTGTATGTGAGTTAATAAATGATTTTTTGAGGTTTATATTTATTTTGTAACTATTTCACTAATATAAATTTCATGCAACATTTAAACTTTTACTTTCACTTGCGACATTTAAACCTAAAAATATTTTTTATGATTAATTCATTAAGCAAGCATGAAAATCGGTTCCGTAGTATTTGAGTATTATAAGTTAGCAAGTATTCAGTAGCTATCAAGCCTAATATCATCAATTCTCCCGAGTATTTTTCCAACTACAGCCAGGGTGTATTCCCGAAGTAACCTCAAACAATTTATCACTTGCTTCCTACAGGAAAATGTCACGGTTTCGTATTTGACGCGAAAATGTGGCGAGACTGACAGCCGTTGTGTAACTATACCGATACTTGTTTAAATCCACGGGAAAAGATGCCTTATGGATATTGGCATTTTCGACATTGTGTTAATCATAAGGTAAGTCAACTTATACGATTTGTATTTCTAAACGATTTAAGCGACAATGACCATAAGGTGCCTTTTTCCGCGAATTGACGCATTTGTTATTTTGGTCATGAAGTTTTTCGTCAATTTTATTTATAACAAAAGACAAATTGTATCAAATTAAATTGTATTGTAAACTATAAATAATAGTAATAAAGGTAGCAGTTTTCTCAACAAATGAATAATCCCCAAATTGTTTCCAGTAAACCTTTAAAAAGCCGAACAAAAAACTTTCAATTAATATCAAACAACGGCTTAAAGTGTATAAAATTGTGCAGTAAAGGGCAAATTCGGGCGCTGCATTTCGTGCGCTGCATCGACGCAATCAATAATAATGACGGTTAATAAAAATCCTGATTGGATCCGCTGGCGGACAATCCGATTAATACACTTTATACACGTGGCTCATTTGTACGTACAGGTATTTTGCCCTGGAAGGATAAAACTTTAGCACTGGAATACGTATACCTACTTACTTTAGAACTAACGTACATCGTACTCGCATACTACGATATTGAATACTTTAGAACTAACGTACATCGACATTTTGTACTTAGACATTCAGTAGCCTAGTCATATATTGACTATTTAGAGGTTTATTTGTTTGTTGTAGACTAACCTTTGCCCGCGACTTATCATCCCCCATAGAATTTACGAGAGAAGCTAGTTATACAAAAAAATCAAAGGGATTGTGGAGCTTTCCAATCTATGGCTTATCTTTTAACATGCCCAACTGCCCTTCCTTCTGTACCATGGAAGATCTTAATGAGGTCAACAATAGGGCGGTGGAATTAGCCAAATGTTGGTCCAAAGCAATCTAATTTTGCCATTCACGAGATGATAATGACAAAAAAGTTATCTGTACTTTCACCTAATCACCTTCTACCTTAATTTGACACTAACACTAAAAAGTTGGTTTAAATTATTTAATATAATATACAGCTGTGATTAAATATTATACACACAGCTATGCGACTTTTTGTAACAAGCGCTCGAGAGTACAGGAGTAAAAAGAAAAAGAATTTGCTATTAGAACCGCAATGCTCGTTCATCAGAGCAATTTCTCTGGTTCGTCGAAGCTATTGGTGTTCTCTTATTTTAGCTGCTCGGGAACAATGCGTTCGTTACCAGGGAAATGCAGTCATTCTAAATTCCACGCACTCTTTATATCAATCAATAATAATGATAAACTGTAACTGGTCTGTGTGATACTAAACATAGAAGATATTAAAGAAAAAAACTATGAGGGGTTTTCATATGGCCTATAGAAGCCAAAACCATTTTTTGTAGAATTTTTGTCTTCTGTCTGTATGTTTGTACGCACATCACGCAAAAACTACTGGACCAAATTTGATGCGGTTTTCACTGTTGTATTGTTGAAGGTCTAACTTAAAAGCTGGCGTAGGTTTCATCTCGATACGCCGCTTAGAACCTGAGATATTATCAATAGTAAGTTACGCGCGGACGAAGTCGCGGGCACAGGCTAGTTAATTATATAGGTAGTACGTAGGATTAAAATAAATCCGTTTCTTTTTTTTTAATACTTATCATGTTTTTAGAAACGGATGAAGTCTCACACAAAATAAATAAATAAATGGAATTGCAAAATATTTTTAAATTTTGTTTCAAATAAATTAGTAATGTAAGTTTTCAAGCTAAAACAATAGGGATGATGACTGGGTAAAAAATAAAATATATGATGCTATTTAAATAATGTAACATTATAATTGAATGTCACTTTAATTGATCAATTTTATTTATAACATGGTTTACTATTTTTTAGTTCTAATTAAAGTATAATGGGAATGCTTTTTGACTCCATTAAAAGTGACGTCACCGTTGAGTACTGTCATACAAGTCCCATATAAATTATTGTTTTTGACATTTAGAAAAAAGTAACTAATTTGACTTGTTGTCATCTACCCTATTCCGCTCTATCATGGTGCGAAATTCATTCCGTTTACCGATTGAAACGCTCTATTTTGAAATTAAACTAACATTTCACGGGAAAAATTCATTTTCCACTGCAAGTAACAGTGCGGGGCAGATTAAAGTTTCCAATGGTTCACTCAGCTGATTGAGTGGCTCAGACTGGCACACTCAGATTGAGTTACCCATTGGCCATTTTGTTATTAGAAACGTTCGGATTTCAACACGGTAACTGCATAGTTGATGCTTGAATGTGCTCGGAAATCGAACATTTTAACAGTATACCTACATATTTATACAAAATAAGCAAACATTTATTTTTTATTTATTTAAGTATTTGCACGATATTTTAAACATGTGACAGGCCTCACAAACGATTTGTAATTTTCTCTACAGGTTGGTTGTTGATTTTTATTTATTTTTAAACCAAATGTATTCTTAATTACTTACTAAAGTGGTGTATAATTGCTAATGAATGGAAATTTAATTTAAAAAAAAATACAATTTCCTTTCGAAACCATAGCGACAATTCATTTTTACCTTTCAGCGATAACAAAGGCAATTGAGAAATTTTTAATGCAAACAAATCAGCAATAGTACAGTCCGGAAAAAGTTAAGGACGAATAGAAACTTTCTGCCCACAACTGTTAATGGAGTCGGTCGGGTTTGAAATGGAAACTTTTTTGAAACAAAGAAAAATTGTAGCTTATAACGAAGCTCTCTCGGCTCCCTGTTCGCTTGTATTCAATTATTAGCTGTACAAACTACGATGTAATCTAACTGTTAAAAGGTTTTTAAATAGTTCTTTTGAATAAATTATTCTTTATTATAGTGTAAGTAGCATCTTTTTGGAAATTCTTGGGGGAGGCCTTTGTCCAGCAGTGGACGTCTTTTGGCTGAGAGAGAGAGAGAGCATCTTTTGAATGACTTTCGCGTACGTAATTGCTTTTAAGAAAATCATTTCACTGACTTAGCAAAATTAAAAAAAAATCATAATAAAAGCATTACAAACATAGCCTTGAAAGCCTAGCCTTTAAAAATAAAGGTTTAATAAATAAATAAAATTCAGTTCAATAGTGCAAGCCAAGTTTGTTTTTTATTAATTTATTTTTTCTTTATTTATTAGTTTGTTCAATAACATTGCGACCTTGTCTGAAACAGGTTGTAACATTGCTGTGTCTACTGTCCAATCTCCGATCTAGTTTCAGATAGACTATCAATCTTCTACATTGTATCGACTTTTGGTACACATTGTATTACTGTAGTCTCACAGGACATGAAAATCATTTGTATCATATGTTTTTGGTGTAAAAATCATTCATCATCAAATCATCAATCAATCAATCATCAAGTATTAAAAATCACAATCAATCGTATTATCTGTTTTGGGTGTCATATTTCTCAAAATTAAAAATCCAGGTTAACGTTGTCAAATATCTTCATTGACTAGGTATATCTATTTTAATGGCCCTAAATCATAAAGTTACACAATTATACATTATATTATATGTAAATGAATGATGACTTTGTTTTATGTGGGATTTGCTTTGAATTAAATCCAGATTTTTGAAAATACTTAATATGACATATATGCTTCCATGAAGGTCTGGGAGCGAAGAAAAAACATAGAATGTGCCAGCTGCTTCTCTTTCCGCGCAGATTGTAAAAGTCAATCGAGAAAAAGGGCTTTAATAAACTGGGGATTCCTTCACTCATAGGCGATGGGCTACCTGAATCTCCACTCCATCAGAGAGCCCACTATTCAGCTAAGGTGGCCTTCGAGTCTCGCGACTCTTGGCTCTGTCTACCGCGTAAGGGATGGAGACGTGATTCTATGTATGTAAATGAATGATATATTGTTTAAATAATACTTTTCTACTTACCAATCAATCTAATTGAATATGGATTTGTGTGATATTATTTAATTATTTTGTGTCATAATTAGGCAGATAAACATTCAGCAATTTGCTCAATTCAAATTTGATAAATACGCGTATTAAAATATTGCCACAATAATTGCTTTACGCTAAACGATAACACGAATATTAATGATTGAAGCGAAATTTGTGATTAAAATTATATGTGCATGAATTACCTGAAAATATCATCATTAACTGCCTGATATTGACATGGTACAATTTTTTGCAATTAAAACACACGTTTCCATATAAGCTTATAAATAATTAAAATCTTTATCTTCTTCAATTATTGCGAGAAGCACTGATCTTTGACATGTAACTAAGGAATTTATGTGGTACAGTACCTTACATAAAAACGAACTATTACTACCTTAGATTAAGAATAATACTTTTTTATTTTTAATCTAAGATTTCACACATTTTAGATCCAAGTTATGTACAAATCCCTACATAATCACCTAGCTTTTACGACCTACATGATGAAAAATTAGCAGGCTCATTTTCATATTAGGCGACTCACAAATCGATTTACATTTAACTTCACACCAATATCCCTTACGAGTACACAATATGAATAGATCAAACAAATGAGATGTGCGGAACCTGTTGAGTGCAATAAGACGTTGCAGTTGCAGCGACGCTACAATACGCCAGACGTAAGCTGGGCACTAACGACTCCATTTATTTAACTCTCCTTCGCGTTTCTGCTCTCCTGGTCGTCAATTTGTTGTGGAAATAAACACACGTGGCATCAAGAGGGTTAACTGTGACTCTATTCTCTGAACCTGCAGGCCTGTGGCTTTTATAAAAAGGATTTTATATTATCAATGATATATTGTTTTATCAATGACATTTGAAAAATAAATATAACGAATATAAAATAGTATATTCGTCCACATATACAGTCATTTAATTGTAAGACATATGTTGTAAAGTGACGTCTTTGGAGAAAATGCAGCAGTGGAGTTTGTTGCGCCGCCTCTTCTCCACTTGCGCTTTGGAGGCGGTGGTAAACTTAGCTTTAAGTAATTTTATGACGTCAACTAACTAAAAAACAAGAATGTGACGATTTATAAGTGCTATTTTTAAGCCAATATGAATAAAAATAATTGACTTTGACTTCAAATTGACTTTGACAGGGCTCGTATGAGAAAATGGAGAGAAATTTTAAACAAAGGTAAACCCATAGAGCTAGCAAAAAAATTTTTAATTTTATTTAAAGAATGATTTTTTTTTCTATGTCTATGGGTAAACCCCTTTTGTGAAGTTTGTTGCTTTATAAACTAATGTTATAAAGAGAAAAGATTTGTTAGTGATTAAAACTGCTTTACTTATTTGGTTCTTTTGGTTGGGAAAATCAAAATTTATCGAGTCCGAAATCGAAGACAGTAGCCATTTTGTGGGCAGTTCGAATGTTAAATATTACGAAAGCAGCGTATTCATAATTTTCGGAGTTTTATTAGTTCTTATCAAAAACTGACTCGATTTTACATAAAATAAGGAAGGGACATGTTCGTTAAAGACACTCGCTGAACCGCGAGGCTTTATGATCCCAATTTAACCCGTAATACCGTTCAATATTCCCGGGAATCCTGGGGAACCAATTAAACCCCACAGATACATATCCTTCTAAATAAGCGGGTTAATTGGAAGTCCCAATTGGGGTATATCTATTCCAAATGGCCCACCTGTTCCGAGTCTGTCTTACGGGTATATCCTAATTAGGAACAACCTTCGAGTTTCACGCTTATAGCTGACTTAGCGACGTTTGTTTGTATTGGGTCATACAGTTCATAACTTTTCAATTTATATTGGTCGTATCAACATAATAAACAGCGTTCCGTGATCCACTGCTGGGTTTAGGCCTCCTTCCGTCTACGCCAATCTTCCCTTTCCTGTCCACTCCAGTTGTTGCCAGCAATATTCTTAACATTATAGACCCAGTTTATATTAGAACTTTTTTTTGAGATTTTAGAATGAGACTCATTTATTTTAGGACTTTAATATCTTACTTACAATATATTTTTTTAAAAAAACACTGCTACAAATACACGGTATTTGATTGAAATCTGCAAAATTTCATGGAACTCGTCAGTATTGACCAAAATGATTCTTTAATATTGTTGAATTAAAGTTAAATACCCAGAAACTCGAAATATATGAAAATGAGAACAAATATTCGCATGAGCAGGGTTATTGATTCAGACCTTCGAGCAACAAGGACTTCCGCGCGCGGCCCGTCCGTGTTGCTCTATGATTCAGACGTTATACCAACGGGTATTTTTACCAATATAATGGAAAATGGAATCATAAAGCTTTCACTCTCACAATTCTTATTTTCAATGAAATAGTCTAAGCAACAGTGCCAAGAAGCAGCGTAAAAATAATATCTTTTTCTCCGTCAACTTTACAAGGGTTTCTAAACTGTGTGTAGCAGGTGACACAGGTAGCTCAATTAATTGAGTCTCAGTGACAGGTTGTCCAATTAAACTCAAAATCCCGGAATCTAACCAATTAAAACGCCTGCGACCGCCTGAACGTCGAAGTAATCTGGTAAATAAATGATTTTCAAAAACTGCTTAGTAGGATTTAAATGAAGCATCTACAGATCTCTGTAGAAGCAACGGAGAAGTTAAGAAATATTTAAGAAAGTGTTTTATGTTGATTAAATATTTCATAAATTGTACATTTTTTTATCAAGAAGCTTGTAGCAATAGAATTCTCGTAACAATATATTTATTAAATTATATGTATCATTTTTTTCAGGTACTAAAACCACATCATGTAAAACATATCTACCTATAATGTAAGTACATAGATTTAGTTATAGTCAGCCACAGTCAGGTCTAAAGTTTGAATTCCATACTATTTTTTACTCTTATTTGTAAAAAAAAAAAAAGAAAAAAGTGCACATGAAAGATTAGAAAGATTTTGGCGGTCTTTTGGCTAAAAGACATTTCTACCTGGCAAGAGACGATTGAAATTACATATTTAGGAAGAATTAGTTTTTTAGTGCTATTCCGTTCCGCGCGCGGAAGTCCTTGTTGCTCTAAGGGTCCACCAGTGGCCTAAATATAGTATTCAAAGTCGCTGCGATATCGTAGCCACTAGCAGTGTGTGAGCGGTGAGATACTATATATTGCCATACTTTTTAATATTGTCGCACCGCTCACACACTGCAAGTATTCACGATGTCGCAGCGACTTTGAGACGTTGTCAACCCTTTTTTTATACGTGTGGAAAGACCTTCGTCTCGTCCATCCAGCCATGGGAAGCCGGACGGGTATGTGGGACTTGAACCCACTAAAACCACACGGTGTCAACCCCTACCGCATATATGCCAGGACCGTGTACTTCTCTCGCTCCACAGCCCTGGCGCGGCGGCCGCTACCACGGCGGCCCTAGCACGGCTCGCTCTCGAAGCACCTCTCCAGCGGGAGGGTCAGAGCGGCCAGCGGGATAAGCTCCAAAATTTCCCACTAGGGTAAAGGCACACTTGACATGGCTGCGCCTAACCAACCGAGGGCCGTTAGGCCGAGCGACGGAATCTCGTTTCCGCCACCCAACCAGCCCTCAACTTTTTGGCAACCCTACCACATCTCAGCCGCAGAGGATAGGTTGTCCCTTTCCACTGCGACCGAGACAAGCCCATCACGCGTCGGCCGCAGAGGACAGGGAGAACGGCGCACCGCAATACCGGCACTCCTCTTCCCGCGCGACCCCTACCACGGCTGTGAGAGTAGGGCGTGTGCGCCCCCTACTCTCACAGCTAGGCCACTGAAAGCGGCCTCCTCCCAGCCCGGGGTCATCACTCCCGGGCTATGGGTTCCTCTTAGCTTCCCTGCGGGCGAGGCAAACCGAGTACTGAGCCCCCCATTGCTACAAGATGAGAACCCGTTCGGGGGGTGTCAACCCTGATGAAATTATGAATTCTATATAGTTCCAAACTGTCGAGTCTGAAGATAGTATTATTCGTATTATAACTGTGCACCATAGAGCACAGTTGCTGAAACTTCCACGACTGTTGGAACGATCGGAAATTCCCGGAACTTACTGAATCAAATCCAGAGATTGCATCTCTAATACAACAATTTACGGTGTTTCTATGTAATTTATGTTGAAGACGCTTCTGTCTTGTTCAGAGATCCCCTGGTTTTGATAGACTAGCTGGTGAAATCTAAGTTTTAGTTAATCAAAGCTATATTCTATTTATATCTACAATCGTATCCTTGGTAACGAATGGCACTTTTGATGTTTATTTTCTAAGAATTCTATTTAATACAAAGTTAAATATTTCGTAACTGGCCTATAGATACAGGCCAGTTACGGCACCTACATACATTTGAAAAATATAAGAGATATTTTAGGTCCAATAGAAGCCACCCATTGAGTTAAATCTATACCAATCTCCTCTATGTGATGGTATTAGCGGCGAATTTGTAATAACTTGGTTGTTGTGTATTTGTCTGTACGTGTACTGCGTCCGAGGCGAATCCGTGGCTTAGTAGTTGATTCGCACGGAATTCATTCGCCCGAACGTGCGCAACGTCCACTTTCAATAATAATATTTTTTTAGTAGGCGTTTCGCACGGATGAATTTTAATCGCGTGCGAACCGACCTCTTCAAGAACTAGTAGTATGCGATTCGCCCACTTAACGAAATGTGCGAATAAAAAAATCAAGGTACAGTTGTGTACAAAATATTATAATATTAATATTAAAATATGCCACATTTTCATGGCACTCACATAAATATAAGGTCAATAATTCATATCAAAACGTGAACATCACGAATGAGGGAAAGAAATAAATTCATGGTGTCTTTTTTTTACAAGTAGGTAGGTCTGCTACCTAGTTATGTATAGCGCCCCTCATGTAGACATAACAACTGTAAACATTTAGCATGCATTCCTCTTATTGCGCCTACGCATTATCGGACCACCGCATGATGCTGACGCGGCAACGGCCGAACATTGTTCTTAGCTCTAAGTTAGTCTTTAGCTCAGAATGTAATTTGCTCTCTACGAATAAACATCTCTACTTTATTAAAGCTTGTTTTTAAAAAGCTCCCGCTCACGCTCCGTAACTTAACTGGCGCAGCCTGTGTAGGATTCCGAGATCCTGCCGCCGGTTTTAGTGAGTGACTTTCGCCCCAAAATTGGTGAAGTACTTCTACTACAGTCGGTTTATTGCAGTTTTCGGACTCGAACCACAAAACAAATAAATAAATTAAGTGCGGTGTGTGGCAAGTGGCAAGTGACAAGTGACAACGAGAGCAGTTACAGACTCAAGGAAGACATGGCATTGAGCAGTGCGTGAGTAAACCTCTTCACTCCTGTTTTTCATATATGTCCGTGTTATTTCCAATTTTCCCTACCCAAAATAGACAAATTTATCTGATTTTGTAGGGTATAATTAATCAAAAATCGATTAATTATTATATTTAAGTATAAATTAATCAGAAAATCGATTAATTTTAGTTATTAAGTGTTAATTAATCCCAAAATTGATTAATTAAATACATGTTTAGTTATTATATAGATAATTGTGTTTAATAAAATGGAACAAATTAAAATAATTCCTAAAGAAATATTGTGCATAATCCCTAAATATGACGGGGATGAAAAATTATTAAATTTATTTTTAAATAAATGTGATTATGTTATAAGAGCATATAGAATAGCGGGAAATACTACCCAAGATTTATACATATACCATTCTGTAACTAGTAGGCTTGTAGGTAGAGCAGCGACTCTACTCAGTGAACATCAAAATGTGACGTCATGGGACCAACTTAAGGCTATTCTTTTCCAACATTTTGGAGACCCAAGGTCAGAGGATTGTATAGCTATAGAATTAGAAAATTTAAAAATTAAACAAAGTGAGTCGTATATCCAATTTTGCCATAGAGTACAAAATGTTAGAAGTTCCTTATTTGCTAAAGTAAATACTATAACTGATGAAGGAATTAAAGCCGCTAAAATGATTATATATAATAATATTGCATTAAAAGTTTTTATGTACAATTTGCCCGAGGAAATGTTGCGTATTGTGCGTATTAGACAGTGTACTACTTTAGAAAATGCATTAAGTGTTGTAACTGAGGAAGTTAATTTTCAGGAACAATACAACGTTAAGAATAATAAGCCAAAATCTAGCATTGCACATAGACCTAATAATTTTACAAAACCATTTGTTGCTGGTCAATCATTTAATGGAATGCCTAATCAGCATAATTTTAAATTCGGTATTCCACAAAATCAAGGTCATACATTTAATAATATGCCTAATCAAAATAATTTTAAATTTGGTATCCCCCAAAATCAGGGTCAGATTGGTTTTAGGCCAAATTTCACACCACAATACAAAATGCCTTTCCAAAATTCTAATGTTGCTACTCAGCAAAATATACCTCAACGTAATTTTAACCAAGGTCCTGTGCAACAATATCGTGCACCGTTCCAACATAGTGGTTTTAAATTTGGTATTCCAAACCAACAGTTTCCTAATAATAATCAATTTAAATCTGGCATGCAAAATCAGCAAAATTTACCTAAATATAAAGTTGACACTGACGTTTCTATGCGTACTGCACCTGTGAAGCAAAATATGCTGACAAACGAATTATTTTATTGCGAAGAGCCATCCAATGGTTTAGAATATTATCCAGATAATAATGAGTACGCCTTTTACACTAATGACCCTCAAATAGAGTATGAAGAGACAGAGGCACTTCCTGTCAATTATGCGGAAACTTCTGAAAATATAGTAGATGAGAAATTTAACACCACCTCTGAAAATTTTTGCAATGTTTTTGCAATAAATTTAAATTATTGCGACAGCATATTTAAATTACCCCATATTGAAATACCGGAAATTGGTTCTAAATTTCTCATTGATACAGGAAGTAGTAGGTCATTTATTAGTCCCGCCAAAACTCAAGAATTTTTCAGCAAATTTAAACAATATGAGCCATTTACCGTAGTTAGCACTCATGCACGAAGTACCCATAGTGATGTGATATATATACCATTACTTAAGACATTCAAAAGCACACTTTATCATAAATTTTATGTATTCGATGTAGATGGTAGATACGATGGACTTATAGGCTCCGATCTTCTTAAAAAACTATCTGCTAATATCGATATGGTTAACCAAGTGCTTCAAACACCAAACGCATGTATACCTATATTATATACTCCACCTTACGAGATACTTGTAGAGCCTAGGACTGAAAAGCGAGTGCAAATTCCCACTAACTACTGTAATGGAGATGCTATATTAGAGTTCACTAAAGAATATATAGATGCAGTTGAGAGATGTAAAGAACTATTAGTTAACGCCCCAATTTTGCAATTTCCAGATTTTGAGAAACCTTTTGTTCTTACTACAGACGCGTCAAACTTTGCCCTTGGCGCAGTTCTTTCACAAGGCCCTATTGGCAGTGATAAGCCTGTGGCATATGCCAGCAGGACCCTAAATGACGCGGAAACGCGATATAGTACCATAGAGAAAGAAATGTTAGCTATCATATGGGCTACAAAGCACTTTAGACCGTATCTATACGGAAGAAAATTTAAAATATATACCGATCATCGTCCGTTAGCATGGTTGAAGAGTATTAATAAGCCTAATAGTAAGATTACACGGTGGAAATTACGCCTAGCAGAATTTGATTTTGAGGTTATATACAAAAAGGGGTCACAAAATAGTAATGCTGATGCACTTTCACGTATAAAGGTAAATGCATTAGGAGAAAATGATGACGTGTCAATGAAGGTAAATGTAGATAAAAGGGAAAGACAGTTGCAAGATTATTTAAATGACTTAACAGGAAAAATTTCAAAAGTAGGAAAAGATAAACAGCGTGATAGGTCATTATCTCCTATTACAATTTCCTCTTCAGAGTCTCATAACTCTAAGGTTCAGTCTCAACATGGTTATTCAATTCTATCTATAGATAGTAGTACAGCTTCTGCATCTGAAAACGATAGTAGCGATAATACAAACACTATACATTCCGCGCGTGATTTAGATACAGCAGGTATACTTATATTGCAGGAAGCCGTCGATACTAAATCAAACCAGATACTCGTACACACCTGGAATAGAGATAAAATATCAGTTAAAGATTTATCTAGTATTAGAAGTCCACTTACCTGAAAATAATGCTGATCTTGTTAAAAAGTTTCTTTTAGAGTACACCAAATCTAAAATAAAATATTTCTTTTATTTTGAAAGCGAGTTACATCGTAAACTATTTTCTCAAATTACAACAACCCTGTTTAAGAAAGGAACAGTTAAATTTTATGAATGTACTAAGCGTGTTATATACATAGATGATGAAGATGAGCAGCGTGACGTAATACTAAAGTATCATAACGGTAAAAATGGTCATAGAGGCATTAAAGAGACTCTATCGCATTTAAAACGTACCTATTATTGGCATGCTATGGATAAAACTGTCGCTAGTATAATTAACTCATGTGAAATATGTAGAAAAATGAAGTATGACCGGAAACCTTTAAAGCCAGAATTACAACTCACACATACACAGACAAAACCTTTCCAGGAAATATTCATTGATACTTTTACAATAGAGGGTAAAGCTTACCTCACCATTATAGATGCCTTTAGTAAGTTAGGACAGGCTATAGAGATTATTAATAAGTCAACACCGGAAGTCGTTAGAGCTCTACTTAAATACTTCTCTATGTACGGAGTACCCAATAGAGTCAGTTCAGATCCAGGTGCTGAGTTTAATAATTCATTAATGAAGGAAATGCTTTTCTTTTATAAAATAGAGATACATGTAGGTACCCCACACAACCCAAATTCTATGGGTTTGATAGAAAGATTCCACTCTACTATCATAGAGATTTACCGTGTAGCTAGATATGAAAGAAAAGTCACAGACGCTTTTTAGACGCTAGCTCAGTTATGACGTATGCACTTATGTCATATAACCATACTATACATACAGCTACAGGCTTAACGCCTTTCGAGGTCGTATTCGGCCATACCGAATCTAACAGCGCATTTACAGTAGATTTTGAGAAACAGTACACACAACTACTAGTTAAGGAACATGTTAGAAAAACTAAGTACTTATATGAATATTTAACTGATAGGCTTACCGAGAAGAAACAATCTGTAATTAATAGACATGGAGGTGAAACCGATTTTAATATAGATGTAGGTGATGATATTTTCATGAAAGGCGTAAATACTAGAAGAAGTAAAGATAAGCCGAGATATCAAAAAGCACAGGTTACCGGACCAATACATAGAAACACAGTACCGGTAGTTACTAATAATCGCGAGACAAAAATTCCAGTTAAAGATATTAAACGCCCTCCACAGGTTGTTGCTTCTGGGAGTCCATATGATCCAAAGCCAGGCCCTTCTACTGCACCGGATTGACAAGAATCCCGGATTATTGCCAGTAAAGGAAGGTAAAGCTTTCATAAGCTACGATAAATGGACTGTAATTAAGATTTTAGATCTAAGCAAAATATATAATGAAATAGAGTTAAATAAGAATAGTTATATAGCATTTAAAAATGAGGTTCATAACTGTCTCAATACAAAAACGTTAGAAATAGATTTTAATAATGTAGAGTTACAAGCAAATTATATTATGCTTAATACTATAGAGAAATATAAGCAATTATTTCCTACGGCAAAGGTTAAGCGTGGTATAATTAACCCCCTTGGTTCCTTAATAAAAGCAATTACTGGCAACTTGGATAACGATGATGCTTTAAGGTTTGAAGAGTTGATAAATAAGATAAAAACAAAACAAGATGCTGTTAATGAGAAAATGACAATAGTTACAGAAATGATACATACATTTTCTAATATAGCTAATTCTACTAAAAGCAACTTTATGAAAATAGAAAATAATATAAAAGAAATTGAACTTAAATGAGACAATATATAAAGAAAGTATTGATCAAATTATACATATTTATATGTCATTTATATATAATTTCCAAACTCTATATATTCGGTTAAATGAAGTTGAAACTGCGCTTGCTTTTAGTAAAATCAAAATACTGCATCAGTCTATTATAGATACAGAAGAGTTTCTATCTATACTTAAGGAAATAGAAATTACTGATAAATTAATTTTCCCAGCTAATGCTGAAAATGTTGTTAAGATAGAATTTTGTACAGAATTAAAAGCTTATATCAGGCAAAATCAGATAAGGTTTGTTCTACATATTCCTTTAATTTCTAATGAAATTTATAACTATTTCAAATTGATTCCTATACCCATTTTGAGTAATGATAACAATCCAACTTCTATAATCCTTCCCAAATATCCTTATGTACTTGTGAAGGGGTTGAAAATAAAAATGCTCTCCCAGCCATGTTCAGAAATTGATGAAGAGCAATTTTTATGCTATGAAACTGACCTCTCAGCTCAGAGGAAAGACGAATGTGTCACTGAACTTATGCAGTTTTCCACCAATACTTCAAGCTGCCACTCTACACCTGTTTTTATAGAAGATATGAAAATAGAGTCCGTACAGTCAAACCGTTGGATCATTTACACAAAGTACGAAAATATACTTACTGAATTCTGTAAAGAAGAAACAGCTCAAGAAGTCATACGTGGAACTTACCTGTTATCCTTAAACAATGATTGTTATGTAAAAGTAAAGGAAATTATTCTAAAGAAACATATAACTGAAGGAAAAAGGATATTCGATACTAAATTACCTCTACTTCAGCTACCCAAGGTGAACGATGTCCCGGAGCCGCTGAAGACAATTCCGCTCGACGAGATCAGCCTTGCTGATATTCAGTTCCTGAACTATTTAGTGCGAAAAAGTGATCTAAGTGCCAAAAGTGAAAGTGAAATTTCCCAAAGTGTTCTAACGGGTTTTAATATAGGAAACTTAGTTATAATCATAGCTTTAGTTTTTCTTATTGTAGGTTATAGATATAAGCTTTTGTCAAAAGTATGTAATCTGAGGAAAACTCGAGATGATCCTGCGGATAATCTCGATCTTACGGAGGGAGGAGTTATGTATAGCGCCCCTCATGTAGACATAACAACTGTAAACATTTAGCATGCATTCCTCTTATTGCGCCTACGCATTATCGGACCACCGCATGATGCTGACGCGGCAACGGCCGAACATTGTTCTTAGCTCTAAGTTAGTCTTTAGCTCAGAATGTAATTTGCTCTCTACGAATAAACATCTCTACTTTATTAAAGCTTGTTTTTAAAAAGCTCCCGCTCACGCTCCGTAACTTAACTACCTAGCGGCAAACGAGACATCGGCAAAGTTAGTTTACGCCACGTTACGTGAGTTAGTTGATAAACAAAGTATATACCTATAAGAAATATGTTGATATAAGGTAAAATTTAAATTAAAAGAATAACTTGTTACATAATTATAAAGATGCCATTCTATTTGATTACAAATTGTTATAACTGTGATTTCTAATTGTGATTTTAGTTGTAGTTATGTTTTTAGTTAGGTACCCAAACTGTAATGTGTAAGTACAATATAACTTTTTATAAAAAGAAGCATTTTATTTCTTACCTTTATTAAAAGTAAGAATTAATAATTCTAAACGAAATAATTTTGTGCGCGAATGTAACTTTTTGTTAAAACTTTTCCATAAAAAATGGGTATATGCGAAAGGCGTACTACTAATTTTTGAGAGGGTCGGTTCGCACGCGGTTAAAATTCATCCGTGCGAAACGCCTACTAAAAAAATATTATTATTGAAAGGGGACATTTCGCACGTTCGGGCGAATGAATTTCGTGCGAATCAACTACTAAGCCGAATCCGTAATTAAAAGGATATTCTTTGCTGTTGTTTTACGTCGCCCCGACGTCTAGGATACAGAAACATTTATAGGGTTGCTGCTGTCTGGATGTATAAAAAGTAACACGTCAAAATGTAACCGTTTACAATTTTGATTTTTGCATTATACGAACACGACACATGAACCCTGAAAACATAACACTCCTTTTTAGTTCCCTGAAGAAATTAGTTGAGCACGTAGATTACAATACTTTCATTACGACCTACCTTTCAAACTTTTATAATAACTTTTAGCTAAATTTCGACTGCATTCGCTTTCAAGCTTTTATTTTGCTGACGTCATTTTACTATTACTAGTAGTTCAATGCAAATAATAGTAAGTCGAATTGGACTGGACATAATAACAGGTACGTCGAGTTTATTATGACACTCCAAAAATATGCCAAAAATGCCCCTAGCAAAATGAACGTAGCACGTTAAGAAATTAATGCCAAGCTTAGGACTGCAATTACCAAGGTTTGAATTGGCAGTTGCCCTGTCTCAAGCACCTTTTATGACGTGACATATTCGTGTCTACGCCATGGCTTTCAAAACCATGTACCATGAACAGGGAAGAGATATCCAGCGGAGCGGGACCAAGTCGACATACAAATATAAGTACACGCTATTTCTCTAGAATGTATGGAAATTTAAAAAGTACACGAATAGCTATAGCACAGAATATAAGCTATAGCCGTGGTATCGGGAGGTTAGTAGGCTAGTTTTCTGGAGGTACCGTATTCGATTTACATGACGCCCAGGTCAGAAAAGCTTTTTTTTTGATGGACCCTTATAAAATATTTGTTTTTATTCAAACAGGTGTGGAAAGTATACGAGCGTAGTGCGCGAAGGCATATGGATTAATCTATACAGGGTTATTTAAAACCTTCCTAGGGGTGAAAGTACTCATAAATATGAACATCTTTTTGTATGGGACCGACTCTGAATTTCTCAAAAAAAAAAATCTGCTGTTCCATACATTTTGTGCGAGTAGGTATTGCAAAATGTATGGAACAGCTGATTTTTTTTTGAGATTTTAGAGTCTTTCCCATACAAAAAGACGTTCATATTTATGAGTACTTTCACCCCTAGGAAGGTTTTTCGTTTATTACAAATAACCCTGTATTTATTTGATAAAAATAGTATTAGTCTGCGTCATTTGGTCATATCTTGCTTTGTTGTAAAAATTTACGTCACACTCTTAATCGATTTATTTTTGATGACTGTTGTTTTAAATTTATAATAATTAATAAGGACCAAAACTCACTCACTCAGAAACCACCCACTTAGAATGCCCTAAGGTAGACTGGTAGATAATGCTTTTGCATTAAGCCAGCCCATTGTAATTTTACACATGTATTTTGTGCAATAAAGTTAAAATAAATAAATGAAACTGTTATAATCATCCTAAACGATAACATAATATATGAGATAATCACCAAAACGTCTCCCGAAACGTTGTACGTGTCGTAATTATCACCCTAAATTGGTTCCCCTTTCTCAATTATCCTGTATGACGTGACATATTACATATAGCTACACGTGTATTCGTGATATCCTTCAGTACCGTGACGGCAATCCTGTAAATATTATACTGAAAATATTAAGAAGCCATTAGTATATAATTAAATATGAATATGCTTTTTCTGCTTTCTCAGATGTAAAACATAGTTAAAACCATATCCATTATCCATATCTATTATTTGTACACGACCGACCAAAAAAGGAGTGTTATGTTTTCAGGTTTCATGTATGTAGGTACCTATGTAAGTTCTTTATTCCACCATAAGTTCTGAACGGCTTAACAGATTTTGATTTATGTGGTATTTTTAGATTTCTTGCATTCCTCCGAGTGTCATAAGTGAGTTGTCAGTCGTTATCTATACATATAATAAAACAGTAAAAATATTTTGTCTGTACATTTAGTATTTTTGACTGAAATGGATAGAGGGACACCTAAAAAGAATAATAGAAAGCAAAAATATTTTTTTGGAATTTCTTGTCTGTCTGTCTGTATGTATGTATGTACGCGTTTCACGCAAAAACTACTGGACGGATTTGAATGATTTTTTTTGTTGTATAGCTATTAAGCCTGGCCAACATATAGCTATAATTGATTTTGAAAACTGGAACACCTGATGAAGAACCATAACAGAACAGCTAAACTATAAGAAATATGGAAATGGTACCTTAGCAAAAGTTTATCAGTCTGACGAGCATTTTCTGTTGACGTATAAAAATCGAAGATCAGGATCATCTGATGAAGAACTGCCAAGAGACCAGCTACACTAATACATATTGGAAATGGCGCCTTAGCAAAAGTTGTTCAACCTGATGAGCATTTTCTACTGAATAATATTGAAGATCTGGAACATCTGTTCCCGTTCATCAACACATATTCCCGCGGGACACGGGATAACGGCTGAAATTTTGAGTACTGGAGTTTAGGTTACTAAGAAGCAAAACTCACGCGGGCAAAGCCGCGGGCAACAGCTAGTTTTTAATAATTAGCTTGTTAAAGATTATTATATGAAGACGAATACAGACACACAACACACACAGATATCTCAAATTTTATTATGCAGCACATTCGACAATTGTTCTTCTTGCTTTGCGTGTCGCGTTGCAACATCGTCAAAACCATCGAGCATGAAGCCTGAGAAAACCAGCCAAGTAAACACTGCATACAAAACTGAGATATAATAGAATAACCCTGCTTCTTCGAAAAATTGGCAACATAGGAAACTCGTGGAGACTCGCCGTATTACAAAGATGGTCGCCTGTTTGTTTGTGTTACGGATTTTCTCGGCTTGCTTCCAAGTTTTTGCTAAAATTGTATTAGGAGAAATATGTCAACTCTGGAAGATTTATATTCCATACTTTTTTGTTAGGAGACAATATAATTTTTGTTATTAGTTTTAGAATTTTAGATGAGACTCGCCATATGCCAGTTACAGTACACTGTTTTCTCCCATCATCTGGCGTCGTCGGCACAATATGTCTTATCATTTTATAAGTCTCTACGTTTCCTGTAATACCAACATTCACTCCTAACACCCTGATATATCGTTCCTCACGCAGTCCATCCATCTCTTTTTAGGTCTCCTTCTTCTCCTGTTACCATCCACCTTCCGATCCAACGTCTTTTTACACGACTGACCAAAAAAGGAGTGTTATGTTTTCAGGGTTTATGTATGTATGTAAGTTCCACCATAACTCCTGAGCGGCTTAACAGATTTTGATGTGAGAGGTATTGTTAGATTCCTTGCATTTCTCCGAGTGACATAGCTATGTGAGTTGTCAGTCGTGTTTTTCATTTTTTAATAATTAGCCTGTTAATTGAATTATATTACACTGTTTTTTCTGAAGTACTTAATCCCGATTAGAATTCACAAGGTGCCTGTTATTACCATATTAATTACCATGTGAGTCTAAGCATGTCTAAGCTACGTTGCCAGCTAGCTGTACTAAACTAGCTCTCAACGCCTGTGGCTCTAAAAGCCGTTTGCGTGTTTTAACGAACGAGTTAAATGATGAAAGGCTGACATTCATCTGTGAATAGTAAGCACCTTGTTAGGGTCGCTCTAAATGTCATAAATACCCAGTTATGCTGAATATCATTACAGGATTTTAATTAATATACGCGTAACTTACTGCCTCAGTTCGGATATGGAAGGTCGTTAAACAAGTGATATTAAAGTGTTCTGCTAATGCGTAAGATGAGCCTGAAATTATGGACTGTGAAATTTCTTATCGACATTTCCTTAAACCAGATTTACATGAGGCTAGATCATTAGCTTCCTGTATCGCAGTAGATTTAAAAAAAAACTATATTGTCTCACATTGTTCATCTATATCAAGTTATCTAAAGTGAATGATTCAACACGATGATATAAGAGAATTTCATCAAATGTTTATGTTCGTATTTTACGAGTTTATAGAATAAACAGAAGAATATTTTACCATTGTGATTTTATGTGTCCGCGGTGACTCGGTCACATATTTCATAAAAATAAATTCTTCTCACTTGATCTTTTGTAAAGAATTTACTATTTTGTGGATAAGATTTGTGGTTTTGTGATTATGATTTATACCTACATGTTTATAATAATCTTTAAAAATTGATTTAATGTAAATCAAGTAGTGTCAATAATTTTTCACTTTTGTATAAGCTATTTCTTAAAGCTACGGTGTTACTTTCTTTATTTTTTTTGTGATTAGCGCCGTCTTGTGACGGTGTTGATAATGTGATATAATATAACCAACATCAGATGGACTTTCACGGAATCTAGAGTTAAGTAATTTGAATCATCATCTTCAGGATTAAAGTCAAAGTCAATTTTTTTTATTGAAACTTGGCTTTCAAAGAAGGATCTTCAGGTCTGGCATTGGTCTGGTTATTATATTTATTTTAGCCAACCAAATTTAAAAATTCTACCTAAATAAGTCCGCACAAAGTCGCCTAACCTTTCTGGGCAGTGCATTCAGCGCTCCCTTGTCTCGCGTAATGGTCAGTCTCAGTGTCTCTTCATACCTTCCCTGTGCTCAAACTAAGGAGAATACAGAATTCCTTTCACAGAATTCTTTTACAGAAATTCCTATTCCTTAAGATTTTTTTTATTTTTATTTATTAGATTATCTTTAAATTCCTGTCTGTTGTATAAAAACTAAATACTTCTTGGTTGGTCAATGCATTAGGTAGCCACCTAATGCATTCAATTTTAATTTATTGCAATTTTAATGAAAATATTACTACCTGATCTGCTACTTCTATATCATTATATTAGTAATTTTCCATTATTTTTAACAGTAATGAGTGAAACATACAAGTGAGAATATTGAAAAAACAGAAAATCGCAATTCAACTGTTACGGTCGCCGTTATATTGCCACACAAATAATATTTATTATTACAATGAGGGATTTTCCGAGACCCAAATTAAAAAATAAATAGATCCAGATAAATTCATAGGTGGCGCTTAGTAAAAAGCGAGGCCATTCAAATAGCAAAAAATGCACGGTATTGGCATTTAAAAAAAAATAAAACCTAATAAAAAACATCTAAAATGTATCAATATTGTGATTTGTGCAACTGTCAAACTGTTATTGGATTTTTTTTGCCTCTGGCTGACAATAAAAAGCGCACAATATAGGTACGTACAGCCATTATTACGACTCGGCTTTCAATAAAACGCCATCTGTTGAGACTTTTTTAATACTTACTTTAACTTTCTTAATTTAATTGTCAGAAAAATCGCTCAAAAAGTCATAAATCTAAATATGAGTAAGAGGATATATATCTTCCTAAGTATATACTTAAAAATAAATATAACTGTGAAGTGATATTTCCGTACATTCTAATTTTGTGATCTGGCTGCCTCATTAAATTTGCATCAAAAAGGGACCATTCATACGCTTTTTCTCGTTTAACATTTCAACTTGAGGAAACATGCAATAGAATCCGATAAGTCCAAATACCGTGAAATAAAAATCTGAGGAGTTTTAAGATTTCCAATTGAATTGGGTCACGTTTTACAATTTAGATTCGCGTTTCAGTATAACGTTTAGATTCTGAAGAACTTAGAAAATTACTTTTCTAAGTTAGAATGAAAAGAAAATTTAGTTTTCATTTTTTTTTTGTATGCTTACACGTGTATAGGGATCTGCCATATTGTATTCTACTTATTAAAAGCCACAATTTTATGGATTCAAATTCATTGTTGTTTCTTCGTGCTAACATATTTAATTTATTTGTTGGCACTGACATTTCAAGTGATTTGCAATCATCGTGATCGCAACCATGACAGATTTCTCTAATATTGCAGGCGCAGTACCCACTTATACATTAAAAAGTCATGTTTGTATTGTACATATTTAAAGAAACTTTTTCTTTAAATAAATACTAAACGATTTTAAATTAAACATGAGGAATGTTGTTACACAGCCACACCAATGTTCACATGTTTGAATAAAAGTGAAAAATGATTCTTCTCTGAAATATTGGAAATATTCCCAGTTTCCAATCGAAGGATGCTTCAGAGAGAGGCGTGAGTGAAATAAGCTTTTCGTTTATTGGAAAAACGCGAGATTCGTTTGGTATTTTGTGTGAAATAAATTAGAAATTGTATTTTTCAGTTTTAATTAAGTTCTAAATCTCTTTTGACTAGGTACGTTACTGGTTGTAATTACGAAATTTAACTTTTCAATTTTGCCAGGGCACATTCTATTTTATATTTGCCTAGTTACAAAGTAATAGGGTAATTATTTAATGTTAACTATTTTATCATATTCTAAACCTAACATACAATTTTTTAACATAGAGAGTAATCCAAAAATTACAACCTTTGTATTCTTATATTACTCAACCACTAGACGAATTTTGATGAAATTTCACAGGTAGTATACAAATTGGAACAGAACATAGGCAATGTCCACTTCTCATCTTGAAATTTCGGCGGAACGGAGCCCCAGGAATAGGTAGTTAATAATAATTTTACACAATCATTTTTATAATAAATATTAACCACTTTTAGAATCATAAACTTTCAGCCGTATTACCGATAACTGTAAAATTACTCAAAGGAATTCTCCAATTTAATAAGCCATTTAAATTCCTTTGATTCTTCGTGTTTGAAACTTTCTTGAAATAAGTACGGAAAAGATCAAAAAGCTTTATAATACACTTTAACGAATGTTTGTGAAGCTTTTCAGCTCACAAAAATGGCTTCGTTAAGTCGAGACTTTTCGTTTATAGAATAAAATTAATCTTCAGACATTTAATCGTAATCATGCGATGTTTGGGTGTTCGGTTCTTTGCTTCGAGCAACAAAGACTTCTGCGCGCGAAACAGTCCGCGTTACTCTATGGGATAATTGTCAATCGTGTACAAAATCTATGGATTTTAGTATTTATTATCTGGATTAGCACATGAATGAGCGATTTTTCTGACAGCTAATTAAGAAAAATAAATCAGTATAAAAAAATTTCAACAGGTGGAGTTTTATTGAAAGCCGCGTTGTAATAATGGCTGTACCTATATTGTGCGCTTTTTATTAGCAGCCAGAGGCAGAAAAAAAATCACCTAACAGTTGGACAGTTGCACAAATTACAATATTGATACTTTTTAGATGTTTTTTTACTTAGTTTTTTTTTAAATGCCAATCCCGTGAATTTTTCCTTTTTGTATGGACCTTTTTCTCTCGCCTTTGCTTAAGCGCCATGAAGACATCTGGAACTATTTTTTTTTATTTGGGTCTCGGAAAATCCCTCATTCCTTTTATCTCAAAATTATTACGGAAGCGGAGTCCC
Organism: Ephestia elutella; assembly: GCA_018467065.1. NCBI lineage: Eukaryota > Metazoa > Arthropoda > Insecta > Lepidoptera > Pyralidae > Ephestia > Ephestia elutella. The sequence goes on from CM031581.1 coordinate 11,134,989, forward strand.
AGGGCGCAGTTAGTATTATTAACGTATGTTTAAAATATACTTTATGTTTTACTTACCTTTTTTGTCAGTTGTTTTGGTATGATGAACAAAAGAAGAAAAAATAAACATAATTAAAATTTTCCAAATACACATAATTTAACTAGTTTTCTCATTTTATCAATGTTTTGCTGACTCTTAAAAATTGTTAATAGGTAACAAACAGTATATTCATAACTATAACATTGTTACATTAATGCTCTTAACACATATTGTTAAGTACTCAAACAGTGCTTAAATTATACTCACTATAACAGCAATATGCACACAAATTGCAGTTCCTAATCTAACTTCTAGCAATATACAAGCAAGGTGCAAGAAAAGCAGTTTCAGAAATTTGCAAATATATTATCCGGTAACTGTTATTACTCTCCTACACCAAAGTTCGTAGAAACGAACACCATATTGCTAAAGTTTTCATTTTTTGGGTTAGGCACGAGTTAAGTTAAACCCTTGCGAATTTTGAATTGATTTAAGAAAGAAAATTTATATAAAATACCTAATTAATAATGATATTTAAGTGAGTAATTGGATTTTTCTTTCTTATAGTAAATGAGGTTCTTCTAATTATTGTTAATTCATATTGCAAAATTTTTATTGTTTTATAGTAACGTGACAATATTTTGTCATTTATTTTCATACTGAAAATCTTTGCTTAATGCCAAATTATTAAAAAATATATATATATAAATGACATATATTTGGAAAATCTTGAACAGCAAACCAAACTTTTGAGTTTTGTCTGATCACATTTTTAACTGTGCACGTGCAGCTATGAGTACCTAAACGTAAGTAAATAAAAATAATAAGTTCTCTTTTTCTTTTTTAAGATACGGGTCAGTTGTCTACAAGTAGATCGCTCTTGGCCGTTAATTCTGTAACCCAGTTATACGATGTCAAAGTTCGCGGAGTGACTCCTCTGAAGAATTTTATCATCACCTCTCAAAGTTAGGGAATGTGGATTTATTTTACGAGAAAAAAAAAAACTTAAAGTTTGGATTGAATTGCTTCAGAACGGAGTGTCTGCAATATAGGAAATGGGTTATATTTTGAATAAGTTATGTTTTAATACTTATCAGTCTCACACATAGACAAATTTATTTCAAATTTTTTAGTATATAATAATTTTAGTATGTTAGATTCTGGAGAATAATAAAGAATTAAATTACATACAAAATTGCAAAGTAAACAGTTATAGATGAAAACTAACAATTATTTCCATAAACCGAAAAAAATATATGTGAAACATAAGGTAAAGACCATCTGTAGGTAGCTTACTTACTTACTTCCCACGAGGACATTGTTCCGCAAGTAGGCCTCCAGTTTGGGCCCTTTTTGCGTGAGGAGAACCGGAACTTCTCTAGAGCCAGCCCAGCTCCTTTAGGAAGCGAAGAACCGCCGATGGTGTAAGGCAGGCTTCGCTTATGGTCCCTGAATTTCCCAGGAATTCTTCTCTTGTAGTTGCAACGCCATGGCATCTGTAGGTATTTATTTATTTAACTTTATTACAAAAGTAAAAGGCGGACTTAAAGCCTGGGGCTTTTTCTACCAGTCAACCAACAGGGTGGTGTAGAAACAGTAACGTATAATGGGTAGTGCAAAAAGGTAAGGTTAGGTATCAATTACTTACTCCACTGGCTCGGTGACTCCAAAGTGGATCTTGGCCTTCGAAATGAGAGAGCGCCAATAGAAAGGTAGCAATTAACGTTTAATTTAAGATCAAGCGCAGTGCGCCCATCTAGTACAGTGGACAAATCGTATGTATCTTTATACTTCGCAGAGTCGCATTCAGAGATAAGATCTTACCAGTACTTACACGTCCCATTGCCATATTTTACGGCGCCGTAAAGTTCCTTGAACGTCCAGATGTAATCGTAATATTCCACGTCAAATATTAAAAAACACATCTTTCTGAAACCCATATATTTTTTATGTTCTAGCCCTCACCGGAATTTCACAGTTACTCAAAAATTCCTATTTGGCATTATCTTAATGCAAAATTTACGGCATCACACGAGACGGCTAATGCGAGGCATCTGCACGTCACTTTATGGCAAGAGTGCAAGACTGAAACATTACAGAGTAATGGAGTAAATATACCATGTAGAGTTAGCACTAAATTTTAACAATAAAATAAAAATAAAGAATGATTGAAAACTCTTTCTATTTAGTAGGTAATCTATTTATAATAATGACTTTAATTAGTAATGAAATGACTTTTTTTAAAAAAAAATTTATGAGATTCGACAGTTGAGAAGAACCCTCGTTGAAAGCTACGTGTAAAATTCAACTATGTAAGGCAAGCGAAGCTCTCTGTCTCTCTATTATTGAGTTTTAAGCTAGCTAAATCAATCCATAAATAAAGGACGGGTGTCAGTTTCAGCTCTCATGGCTAAATGGTAAGTATTTCATATGCTAAGTCACACAAGTATTATGCAGGATACATTAGGCAGAAAAATTTAAAACCTGTACATTATATGGTTACAAATTTGATGACCTCCGTGGCCCAACGGTCATCACGCTGGACTGTCACACCGGAGGTCCCGGTCGGGTCAAGATGGAAAATAATCTTTTTCAGATTTACCTTGGTCTTGGATGTATCTGTATATGTATTTGTTATAAAATATAGTATCGTTGAGTTAGTATTCCATAATACAAGTCTCGAACTTACTTTGGGGCTAACTCAATCTGTGTGTTTTGTCCGTATATATTTATTTATACTTTATTTTTTATAAATAAATACTTAAAAAGTTAGTAATCGGCTTTACTAATTGATTTTACAAGTTATCCAAATTAGCACTGTTCTATGCTTTGTCCTTACTCATGCCGTTGCCTTGCAGCCATAAAGCTAGTCATATCTGTTGCATACAAAATTATGGCATTTTTATGCGTTGGCATCTCGTTGTGTACGGCGGCACCTCATAAAAGTTGTTCACTAGCAAATTCAATTCAATACACCGCGTTTATTACATCACTGTACTTAAATGGACCGTTACGACATTTTGTTCAGGAATATTTTACCCTTTCATATAACTAGGTTACTTGATAGTATTATCTGATATTTTCCCATATAAAAAGTGTAACGTTCTTTATTATGAACCAATACCATAGGTACTCCAAACGAATTTATCGACCGAGCGAGCGCAGCGAGCGAAGCGTCTCAGTTTCCACTAGCCGAAAATTCTTTTGTCTGTCCGGATGTTATCGCCTACAGGTCGCATTTCTGAACCGATTCTTTGTGAGCAGGTTCGGTAATTTTATAGAATTTTTTAGTCGAGCCGGTTTTTATAAAATGGCGATAATATATAAAAAAAACCTTATATCTCAGCTATTTAAAAAAAAATCAAAAATGTCATTAGAAATTTTTGTTATCCTTATTAAGACGCAACTTTTTTGTATGAACAACATAGTGAAATTCAATAAAACCGCTATAAATCCATATATTAAATTCTTATACGATAGTTCACAAAAAATCAATAGATGGCGCAGCACAGCTTTTAATACTCGCAAATTAATTTAAGAATGACTTGATTTATTGATTAAAATGAGATTGTTTGAATTGCGTGTATTTTTTTTTTAAACTGAGTGCGTTTGACCTCTATCTTGCCTGACACGCAAACTGAAAAAAAAACTCAAGTATTGTGGATTGCTTTGCTTGGTGGAATTATCTTGAACACTTGAAATAAATCTGATATCAAAAAACTTAATTGTATGATTAGAATCCTATTAAAAAAAAAGTAATATATACGTATATGTATATAATAGATTCGATTTCAAATTGAACTTTCTTTTTTGAACTTTATTTTTGTTGCGCAAATTACATAAATATACATACCTATAACCAATAGGTCAAACCATGCATTTCTGACGACTGACGACCTCCGTGGCCTAACGGTCATCATGCCAGATGGCCACACCAGAGGTCCCGGGTTCGATCCCCGGTCGGGTCAAGATGGAAAATAATCTTTTTCAGATTGACGTGGGTTTTGGATATTTATCTATACATATATGTAATAAAATATAGTATTGTTAAATTAGCATCCCGTAAAGTCTTGAACTTACTCAATCTGTGTGATTTGTCCGTAAATATTTATTATTATTATTTATATTATTTCGAGGCGGAAAAGGCAGGTCTCAGTCAATTTTTTAGTGGTATTGACCAACCACAAGAACTTTTTACTTTTTTTACAGCATTGGTAGGTTGGTTTCAAAACTCTTCTAAGCCAGGGACACGGTAAAATATCGGTTATTTCGTGGAAGGGCTCGCGAGGTCTACTGTTCTCACAGAACCACTTGTTTTAGATGCTTGGATATCGATGAAATTTGATACAATGGTAGAAAAACCGGAAATAGATAGATAGACAGATCAACATTTACAGAAAGAACATATAAAGTAGAGACAAAAGTAAATACAAAAATGAGCGCAAAGGCGGGCTTATCGCAAATAGCACACAGGGTATCTTTTATCCTGTGACTTTCAGAGGACCGAAGCCCCTAGGCACAGCTTATCAATCATCAATCAAAATATATTAAATTCTTCCGTTACTGACTGAGTGACTGACAGACAACCACAGAGCACATATGAAGAAGAGCTGTTCATAAGCTAGTAGACCTGTCCCCAGTCGACCAACTTGAGGCTTCTAACTATTTGCCACCAGACGTCACTATTGTCGCATTTGCAATGCGGACACTGTCTTTCATATGTAAAATGCCTATGCGCACCTCTTCTCCATACATACTTTGTGCAGACAACGCACAGCCAAAACTACTGGGCGTAGGAAGTTGAAATTTGACATGTAAGTAGGTTCCATAGGGAGTGTAGAGGAGCACTAAGAGAGGTATTCCCGAAATTCCCACGTGAACAAAGTCCCGGGCGCAGCTAGTTATTTAAGGTTTTCTTCAAGACATTCCCCATCAAAAGATTACCAAAAGGTTTGCAGCATTATCACTCTGAACATAGTTATAGATAGAAGTAATAAAGTAGTATGTTTTATAAACGGCTAGTATAGTATGTTTAATGTAATATAAGTAGTATGTTTTATAAACGGCTAGTGTAGTATGTTTTATAAAGTAGTATGTTTCATATAATTTTATAAATATGTATTATATTTTTTTTTATATCCGGCAGCTAGATGGGTCGACGATGTTAAGAATATTGCTGGCAACAACTGGAGTAGGATGGCCCAGGACCGAGAAGGTTGGCGTAGACAGAAGGAGGCCTATACCCAGCAGTGGGTCACGGAAGGCTGTGGATGATGATGATGATGATGTTTTATAAATTACGTAAATGAATTGACTTCTATTACTATACTATTCTAAAAAAAAACATTTTCACTTAGAGGTAACCCTCATAAGTTCATAACACAGCACTCTAATAACTATAAATCTGATTTCTTAAAAAAAAGCAGCAGTAAAAGTGATATACAGGGTAATATAGCTGAATGGAGAAAACTTTCCACATTCTTGGTCTCCTTTGACCCGGTCAAAAGTTCCTGGACGGCGGCCATATTGCGAACTTCCCCATGAAAAGAGACCTGGGGGTCGAAAGCGGCCACTTTGGCCGGACTAAAATCATTTTCTAAATATTTGAAAAAGAACCTTATGGAACCACTTGTAAGGTTCATTTTTAAATATTTAGCAAATGAGAAATGGATCATATTTCGAAGTGTCCGTTTTGCACCCCCTGAAAGTTTCCCCTCTTATACAAACTTAATAAACGGTCGTGAGATATGTTTTATGCAAAGGCTGATAATGGATTCAAGTTTTTTATTAGGTATAGTGATCTTTGGTTTTTCGTTTGTAAAATTAATTCTTATAAAATAGGTGCTTGAACAAGAAATAAAACTTTTATTAGACACTAACGTTTGCTAACGTGTAAAATTATCTCTTAAACTTTAGTCGATATTTTTAGTTATGTAATGCTACTATTAGCGTTAAAATAAATAAAAACTTAAAAAGGATATCTAGTAAGTATCTATGTATGTCTAGGTTCGATCTATATATATAATTTTTACTAAATTCTATACATAGATCGAACCTGTTAACTTAAGTTCCACTTAAGTTCTCTGTTTACCCCAAAGGTCGACTGTTAGATAATGCTTCTGCATTAAGTCCACCTATTGTGCCATACATTGTGTTTGTGTTTACAATAAAGGTTAAATAAATAAATAAAAAAATAAACCTGAGAATTTCATCCAGAAATTCCAACAAGACGACAGCTCCAAGGCATAGTATGAGTAGCAACTTCTTAAAAAGCAATGGTAACCTCAGGTTACTAGGTGGAAGGTAGGTCCCGAACATCACTTCAAAAATTCATATTTTACCATAAAATTATGTTTGCAGATTCCGTGTAAGTAGGTCAAGCTTTGAGAGGATTATCCGAGCATAGAGCATGTACTTTTTGTTCATAAAGCTAAATTACGTTGTTGAATTTATGACTTTTATACGACACACTAACTTTTCGCTTCGGGACGCTGTTTAGATACATCTTGTCGATAAACCCATCGCGATGGCTGAGAATTTTGAATTTAAATTATTTCACGCAATAAAATATTTTAAATCTCAAAAAGAGATAAGTATTGATGTTCTGGATAGGTACCTACTATTATTTAAATGTAGACATTTAATATAGTTATCTAGTCTCTGCCTACCCCCACGGGAAAAAGGCGTGATAATATCTATGTATGTAATTAAAATATATAAAAAACTAGCTTTCGCCCGCGGCTTCGCCCGCGTGAATTTCCCACGGGAACAGTGCTTTTTCCCAGGATGAAAGTTACCCTATGTCCTTCTCCGTACTTCCAGCTATGTGTATGCGAAATTTCAGGAAGATTGGTTTAATAGATAAAACGTGAAGAGGTAAGAAACAAACAAACAAACAAACAAACAAACTCACTTTCGCATTTATAACATTAGTTAGGATAGGATTAGGATACTATAAATAAACAACTTATTTGCGAGTATTTACTGTACATCATCTGTACGTAACAAAAAATAAATCATTCTACACAACTGATCGATTATTGATAGTAAATTGTACCTCAATCGTTCAACCCTTAAACCCTTAAAAAAAAACCCTTATAGATTAACTGTCCCGATTTTTCATCAGGCCACCGAAAAAATAAAAGTTCATTTGAATGAAATTGCAATGCAATGGACGCAGATTGTTATTACAGTAACCAGAATTGGATTAGTACTAAATGGACAGATTACGCAAGGTAGGCCTGCCGGATTACGCACAGAATATTACATCAATACTATTGCATTATGATCGCGTCAATCTTGTTAGGTTTAAGCGTATTTGCTTCTACTCTCTGGTAGGTAGAATATTAAAAAGTTCAAGATTATATTTACATCTTCTCTAGGTAACACTAGGTCGGCCTAATAAATTGAAATGGAGACCCATGGTACATTTCATTATAATGATAGGTACGTATAGGGTTGTACTTAGGAATTAGCGTGTTCGATTCTGTAATGATAGATGATTCTATTATAAATAGCTTTATTTATATAACTGTGTAAATGCACTTATGCCGTCCCATCTTAAAAACCGAATAGAAAACTACCATTTAAGTCTCAACTAGTGATATCAAGTTATTTAGTGCAAGAAAAACATTTCTGCTCCACTTAGTGTAAGTACGCTACAAGTTTGACTTGATATTTCGCAGCCATAAGCATTTTAATGATGTTAATATTACAAGCAACGCTTGCGCTAAGCCTTGAGGATATTTCTAGAATATTCCGAGTACTGCACTGCAGTATCTGAACTGTAATTAGCAAAACGTTTTAGTGCCCACACGGCGCCAAATTCTGGCGCTTCCTTCAACTTATTCTAGAATTATTCTTAAACATTAATAATTAAAACTATAAGAATTTTTAGAACTGTTGTTGTATATCTATCTTCTATCTTTATATATAACTGACCTGACTGACTGACATAGTGATCTATCAACGTCCAGCCCAAACCATAGGACGGATCGGGCTGAAATTTGGCATGCAGGTAGATGTTATGACGTGTAGGCATCCGCTAAGAAAGGTTTAACGCGAGCGAAGCCGCGGGCAAAAGCTAGTTGCGTCTATAAGGCTTTTTCGTCGTCATATTCATCTTGTCTTTCTGACTGCACTTCCCCCTTAGACTTAGCTTGGAAAGCTGTTTAGGGTACTTATTTTAAGGTTATCTACCGTTCTTACGAAAAGTTGTTGATTTTGTTAGAGGATGTAAGATAGATATTTTTATTAAAACTTTGCGAGTTTGTGGAGACCATCCAAAAATATCCATTAACACAAAAATAGACTAATTGCGTTGTATAAATCTGGAATTAATTGATAATAGATATGTGTCATAATTATCTAAATATCAGTACCCACACTCCGATGTAGCCCTCAGCATAATTTATCTTGTATTAATTAAGGTAACAAGGATAGTTCTATGTCAAAACGATCTATTTCACACCTTTTAGATTTAAGTACCATGCAATAAACTTTTTCTATAGTTTTATTTCTCATGGCTGCGGGACGTGGTCAGGTGCTCAACCACTATACTGCTTCAAATTCAAATAATTAATTCAGAAATTAGACCTTTACAGACACTTTTTCACATCAAATTCTCAAAGCTACAAAGTACTAGCATTAATAAACTTTAGCTTACTGTAATTCACTTAGTTTATATTCCAAGTGTGCATGTAGCGAATTACAAAGCGTTGGAATTTGTTGTAATCAGCGTCCGAATCAGCAATTTAATCAAAGGGAATCTCTGATTGTAGTACAGTCGACTGCATATCTAGTAAGACTGCATGACCTTTATGTCACGGCATTTGCAGCGAATTCGTGTAGCTATTGGATGATACACACGTGGCACGCTTTAATTATCAACTCACGAACCGAATCTCAAATGGTTTTTAACCTTCCCACTGTACTTTCATTTTAAAATGAATTTTAAACAGTAGTGGTCAAATAATACAGCATAAAAATATTAAAGTAAATTATCTGCTACCATATCTATTCACTATAAAACGTAAGGTCATAAAAATGTAACATCGTTAATAAATTCAAAGGTTCTGGAAAAAATTCAAAAAAATATGTAAATATTAAATAAAAAATCCGTCATTACAAACTTAATCCTCGTATTCATGCCAATTATAGTATGATTATATGATCTTTATCAATACTAAACCACGAATGCGCTGGGTGGATGATGTTAAAAGAACAGTAGGTGTGTAATGGATAGAGATTGCCCAAGATCGGGAGAAGTGGCATAAGATGAAGGAGGCCTACACCCATAGGGTTGAAAAGGGCTGAAAAGAGAGATCAATACTAAAACGGTACAACAATTTATCAAAAATTATTCATAAGTAGATACATAATACATGCAACAGTACCCGTTTTCCCAACCCAAGCCTTTCCCAAGTCTGTTTTCTGCCGCTAAACGTTACAGTTAAAAATTCACCGCAATCATTATTTCCCGGGAAGGAGCTGCAAGGTAGTATTATTATTAATTATTTACCGCTTACTTTCCCTGGGCCTTGATTTTAAAAGAGACTTAAAAATAAACCACCACGTTTACCTACAATTACACAGCCCATCTTCCCATAATAAAATAAATGGACAATTTTTTATCATACTACTAGACATATGGGTTTCACATACATAATATAATTTCATATTGAATATTTTTCTGGTAGTAAGAATAACATTCCTGATTAGCCTGTAAAAATCTTAGAATTTTTAGTTCGAACAAATAATTGTAAAAAAATATGGTTTATAATTCGCTCAAAAATGGCGGAGCTACGGCTGTTAGGGATATTTCCCATGCCATGAAATTTTAAAAAATGCAAGTGACATTTGACATTTGATTACCGACTGTCATTTTCTCGGGTCATTTCTAAGAGTTATGTCATTGTGATAATCAAAGTGACATAACAAGTGACGGTTGCATTTTTTAATATACCTAACATGGCATGGGTAAGATCCTTTACAGCCGTAGGTCCGCCATTTTTGAGCGAATTAAAAACAATATTTTATTATAATTAATTGGTAGAACAGAAAAATCTAAGATTTTTACAGGCTAATCAGGAATGTTATTCCTACTACCAGAAAAATTATCAAGCGTTTTAAAAAAATCATACATTGCCTATTGGGGGTAAGGTAGACAGAGGATATGGATTTCTACTTGCTACAATCTTTACAAATATCTACTTCATCACTTATTTCTTCATGAATTAATTCCCAGACTTTGGCAACCATCACTCACATTCAATTCTCTATATTTAATTATAATAAACTTGTATTGATTGATAAAGTGTTATTTCTAATGAATTTAAGTTTGCTTAATCATTTATTTATTTGATTTAATTTTGATTTAATATTTAAATTCCAATGTGTCTTGTAGAATTACAATATTTTTTTCCAATCTATCATTATTCTGTGTGATTTGTCCGCTTCGAGCAACAAGGACTTCCGCGCGCGGCCCAGAAGAGTCCGTGTTGCTCTATGTTTGTCCGTATATATTTATTTATTACTTATCTTGCAAACATGATTGTTGTTGTAAAAAGGAACCCTTAATAAACTTTTGTACACGAAATACTATGTATTTATTCTGTGGCTTCACCAACATTTTAATCTTTGCAGAAAATTTCGTACCATTTGAAACAACATTATTATTGTTTATTCTGTATTGGTGCACAGAATCGCCAAATTATTTTGCTTACATGCATAATGTATGAAAATTACCACTTAATTTAGGGGGAAAATAAATAAACAGACTTACACACCTTGCCAATTTGATTGTTGAATTATTCATGTTGTCTCACACAACCTGGCGAGGGTAGGGAGTGAGGACTCTTCAAATGGGACTATCGTTGCTTGGGGGAATCGTAACGAAATGGGCAAGCGTGCTGCCTCGTTTAGGGGACCCGAATATGAAATATGGAAGTTATTGCTGTACCTGAATGTGAAAGGAAGGCTTACTAACTCATATAGGTAGTATTTACATTATAATTAATTCTAATGGTATGCAACTATTACTTAAAACCTAGATGTAGACTGATCTCTAAAAAAATGCTAAATAGCTCATATTATTACGCCTATTTACTAGGCAAAGACTAGAGAAAAAGGCGTTATAATTTGTATGTATAATATAATAAAGTATAATAATAATAATATAATATAACCTATACATAAAAATTTTTTTTATAAAAAAAAATTATCTTTTAAATAAAAAAAAAATTAAAGAGAAATAACAATATGACGTTTAAAAATTGAAGATCTGGAACATCTGATGAATAACTCCAAGAGACCAGCTACACTATATCATATATGGAAATGGCGCCTTAGCAAAACTTGATTAGTCTGATGAGCATTTTCTGTAGACGTATAAAAAGAAGATCGAAGATCTGAAACGGTTTGGAACACAAAATGATTTTTCATCTAAGCGAAATCACGCGGGCGAAGCCGCGGGCAACAGCTAGTATATATAATAAAATCTAACGCGTAATAATACATTTTCGATGAATACCTTATGCATTTGATAAACCTCAAGTTTATGTACTTCCTTCGTCTAAAATTCTTGTTATGTTACTGGCTACCTTCCATCATATCTTGCTACAATCATGATAAAATTAACTGTCACTAATTTAAAGTGTCAAAATTATTTTCAAAGAATAGCAGCTCAATGCATAGCAGTACAGTCAAAGCGAAGAAATGGCATCAGTTTATCCATTTTTACCAACTTCTAACGACTTTTATTTAGAATTACAACAGCGTACCGATGTTGCCGAGTATGAGCGTTATGGCCGATTCTTATCTGTTTTGCTCTTACAAAGAATCGTGCGTGGCCATCTCATAAAGAAACATATAGCGTGGTTGTCGAAAAATGCTACAATAATACAGTGCGCGTTCAGGGTGCACCGAGCACGGAAATTCTTCAGACTAGCTCTGAGACGGGCTGTTCGGAATAAGCATGACAGACACTACGATCAAGCGGCTAGGAGGATTCAGGTATGTAATTTCAAAAACAAGAGCGTATATCAGTATAATATCAGTTAAAGCAGGATACTGGATATCGTGAAGGTCGTCTGTCCGATTCCAACTATAGTACGATTCATATTCCACTAGATTAGTGGGTGGTTGTAGAATAAAATTGCCAGTAAGATTTTAAGCAAAGGTTTCAGAGATTTTGTAGTAACTAAAGTTACCATTTGAAGGGTTCAATGGGTTCAGTGCATTAAACCAAATACTAGAGTTTCTATTTAAACTGTGTACTACAATCAACCTTTTTAGTTTTGTGACATTATAAAAATAAAAATATTAGTTTATAATAACTATAACGTCAAACGTTCCTTACATTAAAATTAGATCAATAAATGTACCTAAACCATTAAAGTTTCAATGGCATCAGTTTATCCATTTAAACCAACTCCTCAAGAGTTCTACGCCGAACTACAAGAACGTTCTAATATAGCCGAAAGACGACGTCATGAGCGATGCTTAGCTACTTTACTATTGCAACGCTTAGCTCGAGGTTATGTTACCAGGAAGTATATATCTCAGTTATCAGAAAAAGCCAGTACAATACAGCGCGCATTTCGAATGCACAGATCACGAAAATTCTACAGAATAGCTCTGATACAGTCGCTTCGTAATAGAGTAACAAATTATTACCACCAATCCGCTGTGAAGCTTCAGGTATAGATTATTGTATGTTGTTTGAATTTGGAAGTAACCATCATGTACCCATTAATTATTTCATCAATTAGCCCACTATTCAGCTAAGCGTGGCCTTCGAGTCTCACGACTCTTGGCTTTGTTTACTCCATACGGGATAAAGATGTGATTCTGTATGTGTAGTTATGTACCCATTCTTTGAATCAGTTTATTACCTGGATACTCGTACACTAATACCTACATTAATAAATCAGGACATTGCAGTTACTTGTTCTTGGTAAGCACTTTACTTACCTGCTAAAATATCTGTTTGTCTTACCATGTTGAATCATAAAATAATAAATAGGTATTTTTATTTTAAAAAAGTACCTATATAAAATGCAAGTAGACTTGAAGAAATCGTGAAATAATTTCTTACTTTTTGGCGTAGGCGCTGTGGCGTGGGCATTACTCGAGGCGAACGAAGTTCTGTTATCGCTCTTACCGCCGTTGGCTGGCCACCGTCACCGAGCGAGGAGAGAGGAAAGCGGCTGAAGCGGCCGAATTTGGCATCAGGAGCCGAGCTGATGACCTGATGATATTAGAAGAGGAGGCCAGGAAATGGCTCGCGTTCGTCGTTTTCAAATTACATCATTTGCTAAGAACACACGTATGTGCTGGAGTCTACTCAGATCACGCCACTTCAGAACTTTCGGAATTTGAGAAGTTACTGAAATCCATCCATTATCTTGAGTACCGCAAGAGATTGTTACGAAAATACGAAGAGTTTGTGAGGAAACATCGTCCCCGATTTTCGAACAAAAGGCTGTTTCCAATAATTGGGAATGGGGAAGATTATTGGTACTTGTCGCTTCCAGAAATGTATGAATTGACAAGTGCTGCTCCTAAACAGGTTGATACAAGGCATAGGGATACACACCATGGGCCGCAACACAAACGGCCATTTTTGTGGAAGAAATTTCGTCCACCAAGTCCTGAAAAGGGTCGTGGTCCTTTTTCTCCGAGGACGTCTATCAACCGCACTCCGCCGCCGCCAGCGCCCACGCCGGCCGCGGGTGGTGACGGTGACTTCAAACAGCATAAAGATCCAAGGTTTCATCTTTATGTCAAATATTATACTCCCCAACCAGCACTGTTGGACTACGTCGATTTTCAAATAAACGCTTTGTTGACGCGCAAATGTTCCATAGAGAACATAGACATGGCAGAATAATAAATCATATTATTGTGAATTGCAATAGAAGTGGTTTGTTAAAAACACTTGATTTTTTTACATGGTTGCGTATTATTTCTCCCTTTATTTTTCTTGGTCGGAAATCCGTAATCAGGCTGCTAAGTTTGGAAGGGTCGTCCGGATGTTGTGAGCCACGAGCCTTTTGTTGTTTCCCTTTTGTTGTTGTGAATTTTACACTTGTAATTTATTTCAGGAAACGCCTTGGTGAGAAAGAAATTACGTTAAACTCTCTAAGGAAAATGTGTTTTGTAAATTAACATTTCGCTTCTGTAGGTTTTAAGGTCGGGAATTTTTATTTATTGTCCTGAAATATAAATATAAGGAGTTTTACGACCGGCTTATCTGAAAAATACGCTCCTGTATTTTGCGCTCATATTTTATGAATGAATTGTGCGAGATCTGAAAATTAAGGTTTTTGAAAATATTATCATTAAACATTTTACACATTCTGTATAAACATTTTGCACTTAGAGGAGGGTTATTAGCATAGATTATACAAAAGTTACTAAGTAGATCAGTATTAGTCCAAATAAATTTAGATTGCCTAATTCATTCTAAATTGAAAATACATAGGTGAAAAGTTCTTATTTTATAAGGTACCTACTTTATAAATAAGAACTTTTAGTAATTTTTAAAAGAATACATTTTGATACAAGGTTACCTACTTTCACACTAGAGTGAAGGTCAGGAATTTTCCGGTATCTTAACACTGATGTGAAGGCTTAGAGTTATGGTGGGTCAGTCGGTAGAGTCATGAGTAAGTAAGTAAGTAAAAATACTTTATTGCACCAAAACAAGTACAGGATACATTAATACTTAATGTATAGGCGATGCGTACAATAGGCGGCCTTATCGCAAGTGCAATCTCATGAGTGAGATTTAAACCGTCTCGGCAACTCTATCTCTCTCTCTCTCTCTCTCTCTCAGCCGAAAGACGTCCACTGCTGGACAAAGGCCATAAAAACTTCGCCAACTCTATATCATGATCTCAAAATGCGCACTCGTGAAGATTTTTCATGAAAAACAAAAGAAAGACGCGGCCATCACTCCTAATTGGCTCACATTTGCGCCAACACTTGTTTCGCCTAATAACCACATACGTCTTGAAACTCATTTGTCTCACAATGCCTGTTTGACTCGGCAAATTTATTAGGGTCGAAATAATGCAGGTTGTGGGTTTCTGAACTCTGTACTTAGGGCCTTAGCATACATGCTTGACTCCATTCCGGCTTTTCTTCACAGAAATTTTTGTTCAAAAATGCTAGTACTTAGTTTGCAGAATTTTAATATCAATTATTCTTTAAATTGTTGAAACCAATACGAAACTTGTAATGCTCCAATAAATTTCAACTTGATTCCTCTATATGCGTTGCTGAGAAAAAGGACAGACCAGACAACTCATATATCCATGAATTTTTTGGAATGCGAGCCTAACACTCGCTTGGCTAGTTTTTTTTTAAATAATAGGGGCTGAAAATAGGGGTGAACCTTTGTAAAAAAAAGCAGGCGGATCCTCGAGTAATAAATAGCTATTATACTGTGAGTGAGTATTTAGACAAAAGAGTCTAAAAGGTAGTACTTTTGGGGTCACACAGTCTCACTACCACTAACATTAATGGTAGTACTAGAAAATTAAGTTACTTTACTTTACTAATAAGTAGAAATTCTTCCCTAGTGCCACCGAAGGTACAATTCGGTGTTACTAATGGAAGCAAATGATAAAAGTGATACTATACCCGTGGTCCTACCAATTTGTCCTACTGATAGGACCACGGAAAGCTAGTATTACAACGCCACGTGTGCTATGACCCTTAGAGCAGCCCGTCTTAGACGGGTACCCATTTGTTAGAGGCATAATGGTTGACCCACTTTACTGTACGCGATACTGGAAAGGAGTATAATTTGCGCATCGTGAAACCACAGCCACTATTACACATATTGTTTTGCCTTTCATGTTTTGGTCTTAAGTTCTATGTTTTACAGTACCAATAGGAAAAAAATCACACTGATGTAAATGAATTCATTTATGACTATTTAAATTTACATTTAATAGCACTTTTAAGTCTATAATTCTTTGTTATGTAGAGCTGTGGTATATAAACTGAATGGATGGGGAATTATTTATAGACGAAATTAAAGAGAAGGTAGAGGTCGTGTCGTATAGAGAGGTCAAATCGATAGCAGAAGACAAGCGTACATGAAAATGACTTCACCAACGACAAGACAAGAACGAAGTTCTTAAATTTATTGATTGGATAGGGAATTCTTGAAAAAAAATTTCGTTTTCTCAGTGTTAAGAAGTATTTAACCTACGTAAAAAATTAACTGATTATCTTGATTCTATAGCACGAATTTCGATGAATACACGGATACATACAAGCCTGCAATAATATATACTCTACTTATAAAGTTATTTATTCTTTACGGGGATAATAGCTTTATGAGGATACTTTATATCCCACAATTCGAAAGTAGTATACCCAAATACTATATAAACTCTATAGCGAGGTATCCACAGATTTCTATACTTAGGTAACCCTGTAGTGGTACAACAAAGTCGATCACAACCGTCCAATCCCGCCTTTTCGGCCTCAGTTTGCGCCTCGCGTCAACTGCAACTGTCAGACTGAGGGTGTTTGGTGCATGAATAATGTATGGAGTGAATTTGCAAGTGTTTCAATTTACACCCGCCGACACTCCATGCCGTTGATACGCACCGGAGTAGTTGAAGTGCAAAAAAGAAAACAACGCCGCCGCGCCGTACGTGGATGAAAGGGCCTATTCTCAGGATATTAGGTGGGAGTGAATATCAGTTATAATTTCAAAACTAGCATGATATATGGGTCCTACCGATTTTTCCGACTGGTGGGATCACGGGTACCACCATGTGCTCGCGTGGTCCTACTACCGCTGCATGTACTAGTACGAGATATGATGGAATATCATCGCACGGAGAAAAAAATATTCTACAATATTACCAGAATATATAGTAGCCATAATTCTAGTACAATCTAACAGAATATTTTGCCATCAAACAGAATTATTTTGATAAATAAAATACGACATTTTTGTGATTGCCAGAATGTTCTAGTAACACCAATACAGTAAATAGCACATTCTTATAAGGTAATCAACAATGAACTAATAAGTAATAAGAACAATATGCATATATGACCAAGTACATTTTATTTTTGTAATATTAACAACAATAACTAGTTCCGGCAACGATTTATTAGTTGTGAAAACTATATTTTGTTTCCATTTACTAGAAAATATAGTAAACTCTAAAAACCTGCGTTGTTTATGTGTACTTGTTTTGTATTGTTGCGTTTATGATATTTATTTTTATCCTTACTATATTCTTGTATCAGTTACCTTACGATGAAGTTAACATTGCGATGTGCATGTTTTCATAACCAATCGGCATTAACGAAAAAACAAAACGCTCGCCCCGCGCCCGCGCTCCCTCCTGACTCCTGCGCGGACCGCGCTCGCGTTTATTTATGCCACCATTTTTCATTAGACTTCACTCGAGCGAGCGTTACTAAATAAGTGTATCTACATATTATCCGGAAATAAATATTATTTTCATTTGCATACTTGTTTTGTATGCGAAATCATTGTACTATGGATCAAGACGTAAACAGTATATTATCGTCGTGGGATTTGGAAGACTACATTCCCAAATTTGCTGGTAAGTACCTTTTATCTTTCCAACAGAGGTTTTTATAAGCGTGCCACACGCTCAATGTAGGAAGCATATATACCTTTTTTAGTAGTGATTCAGATCTTGAAATCATTGAAATGAAATGAAATTCAAAGGTCTTCGTTTTGTTTTCAAAGCGCCACAAAAAGTGTTTATTTGCTTTATAGCTGCTTACTTAACGGGAAGTCTCAGTAAACAATTTGTTAAGTAAAACTTTTTGAAATTTATGTATTCATATGTTCTGTTGATCGATATCTAATTAGTATATTTTGTTGCTTCCAGGAAAAGAAGAATCTTCTCCTGTAGCAATAACGGTATATGCTTTTATGAGTTTACCGCTTCTACTTGGTAATCCTCTTGGAAAAAGTAAGACCTGGCGGCCTTCAAATCTGGAAATGCGCGACGCATTTATCACCCATCTTAAAGCTGCATCAGATCTTAAAGGAACAATTTCGGCACGTAAAGAAAAGTACACTAACGATGGAGTTGCATGGATGCATCGAAACGTCAACGGAAATAAATAATTAAAAGGTGCGTGCTAAGTCCCGTTATAATACATAAATTAAAAAAAAAAAAGTTATAATAAGTACTTACATAATTACGTGTTTAAAGCGTGAATGTTTAATTGTTGACCAAAATATTGTTTAAAAAAATGTTATAATGTTCCTATGCAAAAATTGAATAAAACTAATTAATACTTAATATGTGTGTTTTATTACATATTACTCATATTTGATTGGGTAGGTATATACTTTTAGTATCGGGAGTAAACAAGTTTTTTTGAAATATATGTCTAATGTAACTTTATCTCCTTACCAAGGAAGGTATAGTTACTTAGATATTTATTTTATTAAATATTTTTACTCTCCTTACTGAAAGTATCTACTATATAGGCTCAGTATTCTCAAACAGAAATTTATTTTAAACTCAACAATATGTTATTGTACACCAAATGATATGATCAAGTAAAGAAAACAATATTTTTAATAGTACGTACAATAAAATTTGCAATGTCCACAATAATTAATGTAAAACATAACATACATTTTAGTAGTGCTTACATTACGACTGTTAAAGGACACTATAACATATGTTTACAACAAAATAATATTTAGTTAAACCGTACAATAATTTTACTACATATAACAATTTTGTATATTTCAGTCAAAATTTGTTTATGGTAATTATTACAAAATGATTGGTAATGTGTATAAAATTATTTTTATAGGAACTAGAACAATCAATATACAGGGAACCAGAATGTTCAAGTTGCTTGAACAATATGTATAGTTGTCACATATACTAACATATATTCTGTTTACATTCACAATATTCTAGTAAACGGAACTAGAATTTTTTCTCCGTGGCACTTCCTAGCATTTAAAAGTAAATTTAAAATATTGGCGATGAAGTTGCAGAAGGAATATACTTAGCCAATTCGTCGTTACGGATATATTATTTAGCAGTAGTGATTATGATGTTCTTTGCAGATGAATTTTTCGGATTTATTAGATACATAAAACTGTATTAAATTTATAAATGTAGCGATATGATCTAAAGGCATATAGACCTTTCCTACGTTGAACGCTATTAACATCGCGTCGGCTTCGATTGTTATAAAAAAGAAAAAGTATTTTAATTATTTTGCTGAATATAAATGAAAGCGAGAGGTAAATCATGAATAAATAATTTTTGGGTAACGGTTCGCCTAAGATAATTTTTCGCTTAATCGAGCAGAAAAAAACATCATTAAATATTCAACGATTTCAATGAATTCGTTATTGCCTTCGAACGATATACTCTGCACATAGAACTGTTGCGCAGTATTAAACAAAAGATAATTATGGCGTTCAAGATAGCTCCCTTGTTTGGGCCGGGTGAGGTACCTAGTTACTTTTCCTGGCTTCTTCCAAGTAGCAGGAACAAAAGTCTTATCACAGTACTTTATAAGCCTTCATCAGTGCCGTGAAGACAACGGCAGCATCGTCGGGACTTTATTCAGGTCTTCGGCTAGAACCTGCCCTTCACATTTTGGTATTTGCATCTGTTCGACGTACATTGCTTCTTTTTACTGTGTGCTATTTATTGATACAAGATCATCATCATCATCTCGAGTCGAAATGGCAAAAATTTGATTTTTTTTTCGACCAGTATTTGGCCATTTCCACCGCCCTATCGTTGGCTTCATTCAAGTCCTCCAAGGTACACGAGGAAGGGCAGTTGGGGCTGGTTAAAAGATGAGCCATGGACTGATAAAACTAAGCAATGTACGTCTGTTCACAGTAGTTCCTTTAGTTCCTTCAGAGGAACAATGACCCATACCTTATACGAAAGTCATCATATTAAAGTCAGCATTAAGATTATTCATGAAGATTTATCAGATTATTTGTCATCTTATTGTAATGATATTGTAAAAGTCCACCTTGATATTGGTTCTACTTGTAATTTTCAATGCGAAAATGAGGAAATATACTTCATATTAAGTATTTTCCAAAATATGTATGTAATTCAAAGCAAATCCGCATAAAATAAAGTCATCAACTCCAGTACAAATCCGAAAAACTCGATGAGGCATGACAAAACTGAAAAGCAATAAAGAGACAGAATATTATTTAGTTAGGTACGTAATTGAGGAACCTTTTTCGATAAGGACAAAGGAGCACTTCCCACTGCATTCCGGCAATTCTTGCGCGCGACTCGTATTGCCAAGTAGAAAGTGAGCAATCGATATTGCCCAGTTGAGTGGAGTCGTGATCTGTATGAAAAATGCGATGGGACGTAGAGCGTGGTACGCAGTAATTAGTGGCTGCTCGCGAAGGCGCGCAAATACAAAATGACGAGAATGCAGAAAGAGGAAGTGTGAGGAAATGTTTTGATATTAGAAAAATGAGATGGATTGAAAGATAAGGGCTTCTCCCAACAGTTATTGTTTACGTAGAACTTTAATTAGCAATACTTATAAGGCAAGTTTCATACCTTAAATAAAAATTGTAGTAATTTCTCTCTTGGATTTATTATTGTTATGAAGGGAACTGATTCAACCCTGTTAATATGCTAGGTGAAACAGTGTCAACCTAATTATTCAGAATTCTGTGATATCTCTGATAAATTAATAAATATCCTTCGACAAGATTGTGGTTCAAGAGCAAACCCATTTTAATAATAAAAAAACGATCTTGAACGTTTATTAATAACTAGCTTTTGCCCGCGGCTTCGCCCGCGTGAATTTCCCACGGGAACAGTGCTTTTTCCCGGGATAAAAAGTAGCCTATGTGCTATTCCAGGTCATTATCTACCTCTGTACCAAATTTCATCGAAATCCGTCCAGTAGATTTTGCGTGATTGAGTAACAAACATCCTCACAAACTCACAAATTCACAAACTCACAAACTCACAAACTCACATCCAAACTTTCGCATTTATAATATTAGTATGGAAGTATGGATGTTGTATGTAGGGTCACATCTGTTCACTATATGACTTGCAAAGAAGGGGCGACACGAATATGAAAGACTGCGTGAAACCGCAATTACAGGACATTTTCGATCGACTGATCCTTCTATGGTGCAAATAACTGGAACCTATGCTGGGAATTAAAAGCCCAATCTTGCGATTAATGATGCTATGTTTTTCTTTACGTATGAATTTAGCACCATGTTAGACTAAATAGTCGCAATGTAAATCAACCTATAAAAAAACACCAGGAATCATATAAAGTTAATTATGTACATATAACAACCAACAAAAAATTCTAAACAATTTACATAAAAAGATACTTCACGAAGAAATGGCAATGTTTTACGACTAATGTGATTTCCCAAAAGACCAAACTCAAGAGAAAAATCAGCCCAGATTTTATATAAACATTTTGATGTAGCACGAAACTCTTTTTGATAATGACGTGTAATATTTCGACACGCAAATAAATTCAGAGCTCCAGTGGCAGGCTCCCAAGTTGGAGCTAGTTGCAAATTGCAAACATTTGAAAGCAAATACCATTAACTGAACATAGATGCACACAAATCAACTATTTTGATTGAAAAATACCTGCAGTTGCACACGAAATGACAGTTTCGATGAATACTTCACGCTAAAAGCGCTGAACTAAACTAGGGGTTTTCAATTTAGTGACATTTTAGCTTAGTGTTAGTATTTTCGGCTCGCGATGGTTTTAGAATCGAGTCCACAAATCGATGCAATTTTTTTTTAATAGTCACAAAAAAACAATTTGGTGCCTCCTACGCTCAAAATACAGTAGCACCAAATCTGTATATTACAGCTAATTGTACCTACGTCCTTATTTTTTGGAAATGCAATCTATCTTCGCAACCGTTAGACAAATCCATGTAGGTATATTTTTTTGCAATAATTTTTAAAATTTTTGAATGGTGAAAAATCGCTTTAGGCCGTGCATAACAGTTGGTCGGTGCAAAATGGTTAATAGCAAAAATGACATGTTTGCACTTGTTTTCTTTCATCGGCTTTGAAACGTTTCGAATTAATTGTGACGTCTTGTATCTTGACCTGACCGGGAATCAAACCCGCGACCACTGCGCCACAGAAACCGACTTTAGTCGAGGAGTTTAAGACATGTTTAGATACCAAAGTGCAGCTCGTGGTTCCAACGGCACATGATCCATCACGATTCGCCAACCTCCCTCGCGACTCATCAACTTTCATTAACAATCCAACTTTTAATTATGATGAATGGTGTTTAAAACGTATTTACATGTAATGAGACCTACTTTGTCAAAGCATTATGGTACTCCAGTCATTAATAAACTAGACGGATGGCCTCATAAATTAATCCGACGCCAGTGTACTTGATTAAATATCGTAATTAAAGATGTTGCCTGATATTGAATTTGCTAAATAGATTATTTGTCTAATATTTAAATTACTTTATTTGTGTATGCTTTACACATATAAATAGAATGTCAAGAAGTTAAAGAATTTGAGAGTTATGCTGGAAAAAGTATATACTTCATATGAACTTCTGAAAATATACTCGAGAATAAATTCTATGATCTTTGTCACCTAAAATGCACACGCATATTTTCAGAATAATTTCAACAGAATAGGTATCAAGAAATAATAATATAGATACTAATAGGTAATACTAAAATTTATTGGTTACTACTTATCAACTATAGTATACTCGTAACTTGAAATACCGCATACACGAACTACTTTTACATTTCGTTAGCCCACAGCCATACGAAAAATAAGGTTAGCAACAGATGTGGCGATAGGCGATAAATGAAGTTGGTCACTAAAATGCTTCAGCAGTGTAAGAGGTAACGTACTTATAATCTATTTAATCAATAGAGTTATATAGTATTAGGTTTATTACAGTTTTGATTGACGCCTGTCGCTTTTCCAAGTTAATCAAAGATTTATTAAACATTTATTTGCCAACTGGCCAATTATTATTAATCAAATGAATGAATTAACAGATGCTAAATTGGCGATTATATAGTTTACCTTGCCTTGAGATTTACAAGATTTCCTTTATACTAATCGCAAATTTTCAGACTACCATCGGTTGAATATACTCGTATAACAAATTATAATCACTTACGTTTAGTATTTCCTCCTATGCAGAATTGCTTCCGGTTCTCTCTCTTCTGTATCTTAATCATTTTACAATCGCCCAGCTACGACTCTTTTCATTGCAGCCAGCCACTCACTGCGCCGTCTGTACGTTTGTTTGTGCGTTTCACACGTGCTCAAACGCGACGTGTCTACAAGCACCTTTTCTACTTTCAAGGAGTAAAGGATCGCTTTATAGCTGGTGTTTTAAAGTACGGGTACATTAGCTATATTTAGGAAATTGACGTCATTGATCAACG
Organism: Ephestia elutella; assembly: GCA_018467065.1. Lineage (NCBI taxonomy): Eukaryota > Metazoa > Arthropoda > Insecta > Lepidoptera > Pyralidae > Ephestia > Ephestia elutella. The sequence goes on from CM031581.1 coordinate 11,158,477, forward strand.
TATGAATCAGTACAGTTACAGAGAATCTTTGCATCAATGGTTTACAAATTGTCTGTTTAAAGTTTAATATTATTAGGCACCCGACTGATTTTGATGAAATTTTGTATGGATAGGTATATAAGTAGGTAAGTAAGTAAGTATAAATACTTTATTGCACCAAAATAAGTAAAGGATACATTAATATATAGGTAATGCGTACAATAGGCGGCCTTATCGCAAGTGCAATCTCTTCCAGGCAACCTAAGCGAACGATATAAAAGAAAGTTAAGACAAATTAGTACTACATTATTTAAAATTTAAACTAATTGATAAACGAGATCAATCACAGCTAGGCTATTTATTATAATAGAATTTTTTTCACTTTATACCCACCGTACCACCGGCCATACCCCTGGTTGTACGGCGGGACTTTTAAAATTAAACCGTACCACCAAGAGTGTCACCCTAGGTTTTAGCATTCTTATTCCTTTTAACTTTGTTTATTAATTTGATCGTTAAGTATATTAATTCTGTATTTTCTGTATATCCAAATAACAGAAATTATTTTATAACTTATATTCGATTATATGTATAAAAAGCATTCAGAGACGATCCAATTTTTAATTCAGCGCGCTAACCCTATTTCAGTACAGCGTAGATTCATTATCCGACAAATCATGTTTGGTTTTGACAGCTGATCGATCTTTGTCATTCGTTTCATTACAGACTTCTGCAAAACTTGGTGCTGTTGGTATTACTTGATCTATTATGATAATCTTTACTTTACTTTATACGAAATGGTGTAAATTGGTTAGGTTAGAATGGGTTAAGGGCCAAAATTTTTAATTCTTGCGAAACGAAATAAGATTCACAGGACCATTGATTAAACATAGCAAAAGACTCCAAACAAACGCCCAAAATTTTCTAAAATATGAATTAAGCCTTATAAATTTGAAGGTAACGCTAGACGCGAAAGGTAACTCAAGGTCCCATAACACAAGTCTCGAACTTTGGGGCTATCTCAGTCTGTGTGATTTGTCCGTATATATTTATTTATTATTAACTAAATGAACTAACTTTAATCTTCAAACACATATTCACAATCATCATTTTAGCTGGTCATGGTAGCTGGTCTTCTTTGTTCTAATTTACCCAAATTTAAATTTATTATATTGTAGTATAGTACAATTACTAAAAAAACAGATTTCTGTGGGTCCAATCAATAATTTCACATACACACTTGAATTTCTAAAAATATGTAAAATACTTCTTTTTTGGGTCCTCACCTCATCATTGACGTATCATATTTGTATTATTCTAAGGTACTCATATTAAAAATTTCTTTTTCAGGTAATTTTTATGTCTACGGCGAATGTAAAGGTATATTGTTGGTGATTTACTTAATCTATTAATTTTGCTCTAAGATTCTTGCTTTAATCCGTTTCAATTAACAGAAACAAGCACATTTCTGATAGCAAGCGAGCATAACGTAATAAGTATGACGTCAAAACCGCATAGGGAAATGACACGCCATGGCCTGTGACGTCATTTGTCACTGTCAGCCTGCAATGGCCGGCGTAAATCAGTGGCGCACAAAACTATTTGTAAACAAGTGTGATGTTTCATCCATTGATAGTGCATATTGGCATGCCAGAACATGGTCTTTACGTATGACGTATCAAATTAAAGATATGTCCAATATTGCTATACTATTTTATCAAGTATTTTATCAAGTCTACTTGCCTTGTTTTATATAGTGACTCGAAGTAGATCTTGGAAAAGAAAGATGCCACGGTTGTACGACGTCGTTTCACAGATCCAATCGCACATAGTTAAGCTGCACTGTATCGTTGCAATAAATAAGTCAACAGACTAGATAACTTTCAAGAAGGCTTATTATTCCAGAAGACTTATTCTGTCCAAGAGTTGCAGTAACTTAATCACACCTAATATGTGTAGCTCCTTCACCAACTCCATCTCTATAGATAGAGATGGATAGATATATTTAGATACATCTGAAGAACTTTACTTTCCACCACCAGGAATTGGTTTTATTTTCACAACCAATTTCTAATTATAACTACTATGCTAAGGCGTTCTTGTTGCTACTAATGTAACTACGAAAGATAAGTACTTCAAAGTTATATTTCGAGGGAATACTTACCTTAACGATAACAACAACTGAAGGTAAATTTACCTTTTCAAACAATTGGCCCCTACACCTCGACAAACATAAACAGCAAGATAGGCATGATGCCACATCCCGTGAGGAGGGCATGTGTACACGGGGCATGACCGCGTGACGTCATTAGTCAACGTCACTCGGACAAAACTGTCAGTGTAAATCAGTCACAAGCGTTTGCGTTCAAAATTGTTCATAGTTTACTTACTAGAAAGTCTTATACAATATATTATATACCCAGGTAACTTTAATAGTCGATTCGATGAAAGAAAACATTTAAATCTGATTGGAATATTACTTACATGAACATTTTTAAGATAGAAGTTTAAAGAAAAAATGTTTTCAATAACTAACTTTGCATGTAGATTTTAGACACTATTAGTAATACTTATAAATTCTGTGCTATTAGCTTATATGTAAGTACTATAATAAAACTACACTACCGGCCGTGTTAATATGGTAAGATGTTCAAGAAATACTTGTTTTTATCTCAAAACTCTTTAATTTATTTAAAACTGCTATAACTTTCAAGTCTTACCTACTACTCCGTGCCAAATTTCATCACGATCTGTTCAGTGGTTCAGTTGTGAAAGCGTAACAGACTTTAGCATTTAGGTTAGTATGTAAATGTAATTTCTTGTGTGCTAATAAAGTATACTTGTTGTTGTTGTATGTATAGGAGCCACTACGTTTGATGATCTTAATGACGTCTGTTTTAAAGTTGTCAAGAAACAGCCCCTTAACAAAATAACAACATTTTATATAAACAAACACCCGAAAAAAGTGGTTAATCACTGTCAAAAGCCACATAAAAACTTGCCTCCTTCAACTTCCATTGTTCAACCCTAACCAGCCTGTTATTTATTAAACGGAACCTTTAATATTCCTGAAGAGTTGGCATCTTTATTTCTTTTCTCATACATTTCTTACCACATCAATCTTGGTAGGAAGCAGACCTCTTTATTAAATTCGCTGTTGTAGCTGCCATCACAAAATAATAACAGTGCCGATGTAGGTATAGCTCCATTTCATTTTGCTGTCATGTCCAATATTAATTTATATTGCCAGAAATAAAGCCTTGAATGAACGACAACGTTACTATAGTTTATGCAGTTATTGTGCTATGCAATCTTTAGGATAACTTTGTTATATCGTGATACAAATATCAGCTTTAATTTAAGTAAGTAGACTATTAAACAAGTTTTCTGTCCCTCAGAGATATCTAACTAACTATTATGGCGCAGCGACCCAAAATGATTTTTGGGCTCCGATAATAAGGATCTCTATTTGGGTCTGTCCTGCAGCATCTCCTGCCAGTCATCAGCGTGCAGCTCGCACGATTCTTTCTGGACCTCGTCAGACCTTTCGTTGACCTTTGGGCTTTCTCAGATACGCCTTTGTTACACCACGGCTTTCCTCCATCCTCTCCACGTTGACAAGCCAGCGAAATCTGTAGGCTTCAGTCTCACCGATGATAATAGAGATAAAATTGTTTTTTTGGTTACACTTTTAGAAGAAAAGGTATATTTACAAATCTATATAAACTGCTTTTGTGTGTTTGAAAATGGACTTAGCAATTATTAAAAATTGCCATGCCATTTTCCATCACGACATTCGAGTCGATTTTACTGCCAAAGCGCGACAATAGATGTTTTACACCGAAAATATTTACAGACGATATGGTTATGCGTAAAAAGTACAATGTCTGTGCCTTCCTTTGTTTGTATGCAGAGCTGTCAGTTTCGAGATTAATTTTAAGTCTCGTCTAAATGCGTCACGTGATATCGCGAACATCTAACATGAAATAATAATAATAAGTCGTCAAGCCGTGTCTAACAATAATTGTTCAGATGACTGCTATCTAAAAACAGTAAAAGTTAGGGTAGAAACTCTACCTTTGGTTTAATCTCTCTGCACATTGCTTAGACACGGCTTGACTATAAAAACAATCTGATTATAAGATTGTTTTTATTACCATATTGTTTTTATTTTTATGTCTAACTTTAAATTATAGAAAAAGGGTTTTTAAAGCATGTATCAGTGTATCATTCAAAATAATTTTTGAATAAACTTATTATGTAAGTACTTACGACATAAGTACTCTGAAGGATTATTTTTTTTAAGTACTCTGAAGGATTATTTTTGAATTCATAGTCTAGAACTATTCTTCATTTTTTTTCCAACGTTTACTCTGTTCGTTACATGCTGTACTGTGAGATTACTTAAGCGCTTGATAGCGACGAACAGGTGGTCTAATCTGGGCTTGTAATCTATAAAATATAACGGTACGGTACTGGGTTAACTTCTGAATAATTGTGCTTTATTAAAATGGGCTCATGTGTATATATCATTTTATAAAGAGATTTGGGCTTTTATATTTTAAGGACTGTATTTTTAATAAGACAGTAGCAAAAATTTGTTTTATTTGTTTAATTTATAGAGGTTGTTAATGACCCATATGATATACACACACAATCAAGGTTTTATTTCCATTATAATCGCGTATTGTTAGTCTCCCGAGACTATTTGCCTTTCTCGCCTAGGCCTAGTCCTACAATAATCAGGGTGTTGTCTGTCATATCAGGGTCAAAGTCCAACTTTAGTATATCTTTGGAAATGGTCCGTATTCATGTTGCCAGTAGGCGCCCGGGCCGTCTTTTATGTTCGTCTATTTATATATGAGCCTCGTTACATGTCATGACTTTACTTAATTGCCTTTCCATTTTCTTTCATACATGGCCTTTTCATTTATAAAGTAACATAGGTAAGTAAGTACTTAGTTATAATGTTCTTAATATTTTTTAAAGATTATAAATCCAAACTAATATTATAAACGCGAAAATGAGTTTGTTTCTTTGTTACCACTTCACGCTTTATCTACTGAACCAATCTTCCTGAAATTTCGCAAACACGTAGTTAGAACTATTGAGAAGGACATAGGGTATCATTCATCCCGGGAAATACACTGTTCCCATGGGAAATTCATGCGAGCGAAACCGCGGGCAAGAAATAGTGATAAAGTAACTGCAACTTAACCAACGATAAAAGAAAACGAAGTCAATAAAAAATATATTCCACAAAATCTATGTCAAGTTTGATTTTTTTTGGTCTCCGTCGCAGTATGCAGATTGCACGTACGTGATCTGGGAGTCAATGGGGGCTGTCGGTGACAAGGCGATTAGTACACTGGCTCTGTCAGATTGAGCCCTACGATATTACATTTTTAGTGGGAGTTTTACATTTTTACACAGTCACTTTTGAGCTTGCATTAATCAGCATTATGTTCGTAAATTGTACTTCGGTTCAAACCTCTATAGATTTGCGTTTTAGATTGGAACCCACAATATCCTACTGGGAATTTGATGTTACGTTTTACGCTCCCGACGATGCGAAGTTATATAGTATATGGGTATCTACGACCTGATTACTATCGAAATAGAACTAAAGTTGACTTTCTCAAGTATATCAATGTTTGTTTACATTTTACTATATAAATACTGTATAATAAATAAAAAAATATTATTCTCTTGGGCTCGACAGCCCAATTTCACCATTTTTGTCAGATGTCAATTCAGCTCAGAGATGTGGTGCTGGAGAAGGATGGAGAAAATCAGTTGGATAGAAAGGAAAACTAACGAGGAAGTGCTTAAGATTGTAAATGAAAAGAGGAGTCTACTCAAGGAAATTGAGAATAGGAGAGGGAGAATGATCGGCCACTTGATACGACACGATGACCTATTTAAAAATATAATTGAAGGAAAGGTAAATGGAATAAGAGGTCCAGGGAGACCGAGAAAGAGTTATGTAAGCCAACTTAAAGAGAAGGCAGGCGTCGTGTCGTATCAAGACCTTTTAAACGTAAAGCCGAGAACAGAGAAGTATGGCGTATACTCCACCGACAAGAGCGCGGCTCTTAAATAAGAAGAAGAAGTCAATTCAACTAAAATTTACCTGAGCAAAATACTCATGGGGCATATTAACTTTTTCGGATAATCCATTAACCTCGGAATCAATATACGAATTCTGACGTCAAACATAATCGCACGGTTCCCTCGGGCTTACCACATTTAACCTTCGACATTTAACCATCACTGCGATCTAAAATTAAACCTGAATATACAAAGTAACCTAATGATGCCTTGTGCCCTATTAACACGGATACTTTGTGGATTAATCATCTATATTTTGCATATTATTTTTTTAAGTTATTGTCTGATTAAGTAAATAATTAAATTAACGTTGAATATCTTACTTAAATCCTGTTTTGGCAATGCCATAATTTGTGTTTGGCCCAATAGTTTTAGTTCCATGGGCCCGCTAAGTCCATATTTGTTAGTAAATGAGCCATCAAAGAGGTTATTTTTCAAACTAGGCTGGTTCCTAAAAATTGTTACAGATTTTAAGGTTTTTGGGGTTAACAACATTCAAAGTACATTAAGTACTTTGCATGTTTTTATGCCCTTACGAGTCTTGTCAAGTATTAGTAATACAAATAAGAAATGGCTGAATCACAATGTAAGGCACTTGTAATATATTTTTATAGTTATAATACAAATCCAGGCTTTGAAGTCTCACTGTACCGCGTCTGTCTGCTAAGTTTGGTATTTGTGGAAGAGCTGAACTTCTGGTAATTTCATTTGAAGTAATTCTTTGGCTTCGTCGAGTGTCTTACTTTGGAACTATGTTACAGTTTTCCCAACTAGTTAGAACTTTTCCTTGAAGACGACCTGATATTTTATTGTCATAATAATTTTATTTAATTAGTAGAAAGATGGAAATGATTTTCCTAAGTACGATATTTTTGATGAGAACTCTGGTAAAAAAATATAAGTATCTTATTTTTAAGGCAGACATAAATAGAAGAGAGAGGCGACAAATATCGCCATCCATCCAGTAGGTTTTGCGCTAACTTTCGAATTTACAAAAATAGTAGGAATATCAAAACAGTATTTTGATTAAATGCATCTAGTTCAGCGTTTTTCGTAGAATAAGTTCGATAGCTATCAGCTAGAAAGTTTCAGCCATTACAACTATATGCTCTATGCTTCTAGGGTAGATGCAAATGCAGTGATCGTAACTCATGCGTACAGGATACGGCCTGACATGAGTTATGGCGTCACGCGGCCTGGCCTGTTACGCCGGGGATATTGAAAGGCCTTGATGTAATTAACAGTTACTGGTTTGATGAACGGAGCCTATTTCGTTCAGTTGTCATTGGTTTTCAGTAAAGTAGCCTACAACTTGATAAGGTCTTAAAATTTAAAAATAATATCAAGATAAAATAGAGACAAAATATTTTTTTAGCAGTTTGTGAATTTTTTGCCAAATACCTAAACTAATTCAAGGTAGTTTTGAACAATAATATTCTTCTTAAGAAATCTTCATTTATTTATTTATTTAAAATTTCACAAAATTACAAAAATTATGTACAAATGGTGTATATACCTAACGTAATAATTTAAGGCATTCTCTACCAGTCAACCATTAGACCAAGAAGAGAGTATGTAGTAAGGTGGTGCGATAAAATATTTACAAAATACAGAAGTAATAATAATTACCATATTCTTCGGTCGGTGGATCATAAATGAATGATGGAAATTAGCAATGTAACCAGTTTCACCGTTCACAATAGGTCGAATAGGTATAATTTAATTTATCTTCGTAACATGTGATAGAGGCAAACTGTCGCGTCCTCTCAGATTAGAAGCTCCATCTCGCCAGCCCGGTCGTTTCTGTTGACTCATGCGACCCTTCGGATTAGAGATGGGTTTACGCCGGGAAGAATCGGTTTCTGCCCGTTTATTCCCCGGCGTAAGCCCAACTTTATATGGGTTTACGTCGAGCAAAAACGTTTACTTCCCGTTTATTCCCGAGATTAAACCCGTATCTACTCCTGATACATGATTTCACAGATATGCGCGATTCCCTAATGTAATGACTTTCATTTTATACACTTGTTGACTGACTTGGAATGGACTCTTGGAGTCAATACAAGAAATTATTTAACTGTATTTGGATGTTTGCTACTCATTCACGCCAAATCTATTGACGAAAGTTCCACGCGAGTAAAACGCCACGGCGTAGCTACTTCTACCTTAAAAAAGTTTTTTTTTTAATATTTTAAGTATTATTGGTTGACTTTAAGTGAAAGATTAGTTTAGTAAATAATAAAAATTCTAAAAAAAATTGTCAAAAAAAAAACTATTTTTTTCTGTAGGTACTTTTGTGAGTTTATACAGTATTTGGTATAAGTATTTAGACGCTGCTGTTCTTTTTATACATTTTGGGATCTCAATTACCTAAAATTAATGAATAAGCCCTAATATTGCTTTTCAAAGAAGACTTTTTCATATTAAGGCACTGCGATAAAATTCGAATTCTTTGGTTAGAAGCATAGACTTATAATGTTTTAAGTAACTGTAGCCAATATATGGGCACGAAGCAAACCTCTTTCTACCAAATGACGAAGGGGTTAATCCATTAAACCGTTGACAGAAACAAAATGAAATAATAATTTGTCGATTCCTCTGTGCGGGATACGTGTGTTATCATCAATCATTTCTTCAGTCGCCTGTATAGTACATTTAGCTCCTTAATTAAGGCCTTAATAACAAAATAATAGCTTTATAGAAGGATAGATCATTTTATGAACGTACTTTGTAAACTAACTTACCTCAATTTTCAATTATTTTAACAGGAATTAAAAAACATGCAACCGAATTGAATACTGTTTATTCTGCTCTGTATATAATATAATAACTACACTATGAGCTGTATAGCCTACAATGTAAAGGCAAAATTGGCCGAACCTAATCAGCGGCCAAAGTATTCTCCAGCCCTAGGGTTCCTAGAGACATCAACAAGGCGTGCGGATTTTTCTATATATGTTTTGCATCTGCACCCTACGGACCCAAGGTCTCCACGGTCTATTATACTGGTAATGCTAAATAAACATATTTTTTTGCGAATTATAGAAAGGGATAGTTCTATAGTTTCCATATTTTGAAGCAGAACAGATGGCACGATGTTGGCTCGCCGTCATAGATTTCAATTAATTTCTGTCATACAAAATTGGCTCACGACTATATTTTATTATACAGCGATGACAAATCACCAGAGTATTGGTGATAACACGTGTCGCTGAAGGGTTACTGGTTTTGCCAAACATACTATAACTTACAATTTATTTAACTAACATCTAAAAGTTTGTAATTTCGTTGCACAAAATACATGGCAATATGGATACCTACACTTACTTAAACTAATAAAAGTAAGATTTGAGGAATAATACTCACAATTTCCAATTTTTCAAAAATTCAAAAATAACATGACACAATATATAGGTAGCCTATATTTACCACAGAGTCATTTATCCCGTCAATGTTATTGCACTATAAATTGTAATTGAATCATGTTGAAATAAAGAAACTCACATACACAAGAACCCTGAAAATATATCTATCACTCCTTTTTTGGGCAGTCGTATAAAAATAAAAAAGTTGCTGTTTACAAATTATTATAGTCATTTTGCTCATCGCATCGTAGCCTCGTAGCTCATCTGCGCACAGCTCGTAGCGCCATTGCTACGACGCTGTTTTGCTCATCGTATCGTAGCTTCGTAGCTCATCTGCGCATAGCTCGTAGCGCCATTACTACGACGCTACGACTATGCTATAAGTTTGCTACGATTCGCTACGAAACTTTGACGGGCTGACAGAATCTAAAATTTTGAAATAACAAACGTTATTTTTAACCCCCAATGTATACAGAGGGGTGTAATATGTTCGACGGTCTGTGTACCTGTATACGGATCGGTACGTCCGTCTGTGGCATCGTAGCTCCCAAACGTTTAAACTGATTTTGATTCAGTTTTAGTTTTTTGTATTTTTTTATTTTATTAAAGAAACCAACAGCGTTTACAGTAAATACAGTTCAATTCTTAATCTATAATAAGGCCAATAAAAGGTTTCTCTTGCTATTACAATAATATTGTCGATTAAATGGAGAAGAAAACGTAATGAAGGTGTACTAAATAATACACATGAATGTTAAAAGTGTAACTAGGTATGCATGTTGTAACGATATTATGAATGTGACCTGTGGAATGAGTTAACATTAAATTTTGAATACCAATAAGTATATAAAAAAAATATATATATTAGGATTTTGAATAACAAACAGAAAAAAAATGGTTAATTACATTGGCAAGCAATTGTATTTTATCTACACAATTAATAAAAATAAATAAACACAAAATTAGAAATGTTTAAGTACCTCGATTATTTGGTGCTTAAATTTTACCTTGGAGCTTGAAAAAGGGTCAATATTCTTATTTGAAAGGTAACTTAATCGAGAGTTCTTAACCATGATTCATGGAACTCAGCCGTTTAGGAGTAATTAGTATTTTTTCAACGGAATGTTGGAGTTTTTGGAAAGTAATTTATTTTATATTGCATCTTTAATACTATCTACGAATTCTCAGTAAAAGATAATACTGTGACAATAAGGTCACCTTGTCTGTAACCGAAGTCGGCTTGTGTTACAGGTTCAGACCTTAGTGGAACCAAATTGAAATAGTTTTGGTTTTACGATTGAAACGACGCCGACGTACTTTGCATTCCAACGTCTCAACGACTATAAATTATAAAGCTAAGACTGTTAAAACCAGTTTTACACATAAAGGTACATACATCCTGGGTTTTACATACAGTTTTGTACTGCTTTATAAATTTTACAATCTTTTATTCTTTTAACGTTTGATTTCAGGTCACATTTTGCAAGTTAAATCAAATATAAAATTCTGTGATGGGACTGATAAACAACGCACAGCCAAAACTACTGGTCGTCGGAAGCTGAAATTTGGCATTGTTTCCTAGGGAGTGTAGGGGAGCACTAAGAGAGGATTTTCCGAAATTCCACACGGAAACAAAGTTTCGGGCCCATGCCACTTAGTTAGAACTAATTCCGCTTATCCTACTTCTCTCTCTTTGCCTAGCCTTATCCCATTTCATTTGAGATTGGCTCTCCTCTTCATTCTTCGACATGTAGCACATTTTTGTGTCATTGCAGCGTCTGCTCGAGCATTCTTGAGGTCTTTGTTTATGACGGAACCAGGTTTGAAGAAGTCGGCCTGGTTTTCCTCTACCGGTGTTTATGTTGATGACTTTTCTGGTCATATGACGTTCTGACCTTCTCATCACGTTTCCATACCTACTAACCTTTTAAATATAAACAAAACAATAATCTTGATGTCGCAAAGAACAAAGCAGCTTGAAATTTCCTTAAGTGTAAAACTATGCGGCGTGGTAGCGACAAAAAGTGTAAATGTTGTGAACTTCCCCCTCTTATGAAACTGGGCCATCTCACAGAATGTCTACTGGTGAAATGTAGGTTTGTCACTTGTTTATACTTTTTTCAATTAAATTGCTTCATACAATACATGTTCATTGTATTGTATGGTATACGGGTGGTAACACGGTAACGTAATACGGTAACCTAATTTAACGATTCTTTTTAGTTATATTTATAACAATTACCTACTATATAAACTCTAGCGAGGTCATAACTAATATAAGCAATTCATTGCAATTAAAAAAAAAATGTTGGTAAATTTGTAGGGAAGGGTATTTGCCACAACGTTGAATGAATAAGTATATTATACGAATATATTTAAAGACCAGAGGTCAAACATGGGCTCTTTTTCCAAAAATCAACAAGGGTTGCAATTGGGGGTGAGAGTTACCGAAAACTCTGAATTGATTCTTTAATCCTAAACATATTATTACGGAAAATAATTTTAAAAAATACATACACATTTTATGTACTTCTACCAATAAAATATAAAGGGAAACATCCTCCGAAACACGTAATCAATAACACTCAGCATTCCTTGTTTGTATATTTCGAATCAGCGCCATCTATCGGCAACTGACATTTTATCCCTACTAAAAAGTTTCTGTACATTCTGCTAGATGGCGGTAACGCTGTTTCAGCTTCAGCTACCAAACTGAACAAATAGTTACACAATCCCTCGATAGATGGCGGCAACAAGTATAATTGTCATAGTTTTATTATGTTTAGTGTACATAGAAATAATGGAAATTCATTCATTCTTTCTGTGATTTTTACGATCTTACGATTTTTGTGATTTTACTCATACTTAAAAAAATATGAGGTTGATTGATAAATTGTACCAGATGCGCTCATTGGTCAAAAAAAATACTATTTTTTTTTTTACTTTAGGGCAAATCAACTAAAATAGCTACCTATTTGTTACATACGTCTAGCAACATGTTCACTCCTACAGATTGAAAAAAATTGTAAGAAAGATAGGATTTTATAAGTACGCCAAAGAATATACCTAAACTCCATTTATTCTTACCAGTCCTATCATGTAAACAATCTTCACAGTACTTTTTGGTGAATTTTGTTGAAAATAAATCAAATATTAGTTCAAACCTAAACATACTAAAGTAAAACATTTATTAACCACCAAAGTAATTTCCTAAAAAGTCTATTTTAATTTATATTGTTGTAAAATCAAAAAAAGACATGGTAAGATTGTTTACATGATAGGACTGGTAAGAATAAATGGAGTTTACCTATCCCATCTTTCTAATTATAAACATGAAAGTTTGTAAGAATTACTTAATGGATAGATGCCTATTTGTTACTCTTTCGTGCAAAAACTACTGTACGGATTTCGATGATATTTGGTGTACGGGTAAAAATGAAACCCGGAATAACACAGCTAGTTCTTTTTTTCCCGAAATTCCCGCGTGAGCGGAGCCCAGTGGCGCAGCTAAAATCCCATAAAATTGTTTGTGGTAAATACTTACTGCACATAATATACACAAACCATCATTTGGGTCCGGTTTCGTATAGCAATATTCAAATCGGAATTACAGTTCCGAGTACGATAAAAATCAGAAAACTACCGCCACATCCACCAAATTAGCCCGACAACACGATATAACAATTAGAAAATGAAATAACAAGGTTGCCGAGGGGATTTTTTTGCGAAAACACAGGTAGGTACAGAATATTGAGAATATAGAAATGGATGGGTCTAGAAGCATTTGATTTATTCCATTTAAAGAATAGTTCAGCCAGTGAAGTTAATTGCATAACATGTTACCTACCTCATAATTGGACCGCTGCTGCTGCTATGTGGCAGATTTCTCTGGTATTACTATATTTACAGTATACACTGGCAATAGGAATACGAAAATAAAACATTAATATTACTGTAACAGTTATGCCTTAGCCTCGTGCACTGATGACTGGCAGGAGATGGCGCAAGACAGACCCAAATGGAGATTATTATTATCGGAGGCCAAGGACTCATTTTGGGTTGCTACGCCATAATAGTTAATATCAAAGTAATTTTTATGAAGGTCGTTCGTCTAAATATAGTGCAATATCGTGAGCTACTCACCTTTTATGTCGAAATTGGGCAGGACATGGCTGTACTTTATTTTAAGACCTTTTCACCTGTGATCCACAACAAAGATTACTTGATTTGACTAAGACCGTGACAATAAGCTATGTACCTGACGCTCTGCACGCAGAACAAATACACGTGTATTGAGTATGTACGTGTGTACAGTTTAGGGGCAGATAAACCTGAGGTAAAGAAAAAATACACTAACGCGAAAAGAGCGACACTTAAGCATGTGTGCCGTAAAATAGCTTTTGGCTTTGTGTGATTGACGGGGAACCAACCTCCACCAGATGGTTATATTATATGTCTTTCCTCAAGGCTGCTAGAAATGACGCGGTCTATCACTCATGTCAATCATGTCATGACCGGTGGGCGCTATTGTCAAATACTATAGAGTTTAGAGTTAAGCCATTTAGCTATTGTTTATCAACCCTAGTGTTGAAAATCCGGCTCAAGAAATATTTTTTTTCCTCTATGGTCGAACTCTCACGTACAGGGAGTGTCACGGGTGTACCTGAGGTAGGTTTTTATAAGGTTAGGGTCAGTTTTATCTGCCTCCGACTGTACATACCATTTAACTTTTACGAATATATTTTCATGTACGCACATACATTTAAAGTTCCACCTCTATGTTCTCTTTAATTTACTGCACCAATTACGTCGGTAGATAAGGTAGAGTCGGGCTTGTCGTCGCATTGCTTCCGAGAATAAAGGGCTCAATCGCGTGCATAACTTGCAAGCAGATCTAGAATATTAACAGTAAATACAGCACGTCGATATAACTTCGAAAAGTGGGGAAAACGTAAAGAAGAAGTAAAGGAAAATACCTTATGGGAAATTTGACACGGGTATCGAATAAAAATATACATACGCGTCGTCGAAATATCAATAATTTTTTCGTTACTGACTGAAGTGACTGACAGACAACGTACATGCAAAACTACTGGCCGTAGAAAGCACTAAGAGAGAATTTCCCAAAGCAGACAAAGTCCAGGTACCAGCTAGTTTTAATATAAAATAAATAACAAAATGTATTTTTGTAGCGTTATTTTTTAGGTACGATTGTGTCTTTAAAAGCTCTTAAAAAATTATGAAGATTGTCAAGTCATGTTTATGCTCTGTGAGTATTAGATACTATATGTTTTTCCTGACCAGCAATTTCAAAACTTACGACATATTTCATGTTCACTGCAGAATACTTCCGATCACTATTTGTACCGTAACATAATACTTTGATGCCATATTGAAAAAGTTTTCGCAGCACTAAGCCGGGTCTAGATATTGCTTATGTTGGTTTGTATCTCTTGTCGCTGGGGGTTTCAACCCTAGTGCTTAAATTGTTATTTTGCAAACTGTACTTTCATTATTAATATTATTTCATTATTATATTTTTTACAAAAACAATTGAGTTATGGAATGATAGTTCCTTGCCATGGTTTTCCAAGAGAGGTTTTCAAAAATACTTTTTGAATGATTCAATCGTAGTCCGCAAAGCGGCACCTAGATATTTCCTTAAGGACATACCCAATCAGGATTTTCCGAAAACGTACTGTCTTTAAACGTCAAGTGTGAACCATAGGTTAGAAGTACTGAAGCAGGAAAAATATCCCGTAAAGAGAAAAATACTAAACTAGAATTATATCTAATCAAATTACAAATAAAATAAATAAGACTAGATAAAAAAAATACATAATCCTGTTTTTATTCATTTATCTTCGAAAATCACCGTAATTTAAGCGATAACAGTAGAATTTTTTTAAAGAATTAAATAAAGACTACAATTATTTAAAACGATATTTGCTTATTTTTTTAAATATATTTAGTGTCTTATCACAATTAAAAGAAAACCTCTAAAATAATTACCCTAAGAGCCTGAGGAAAACTCGCTAGCAAAAACACAAATTATAGAAAAATCGAAAAGTAACCTTATTGTGTCTGCTTTAAGGCGGAGCTAACGTACCACTCCTCACACCCTCTGATTAGCCTTGGGTAGCGCCTTAATTATTTTATCAGTAGAAATAAGTGGAAAAATATTCCCCCAGTGGCCGAAAATTCCTTTCCCTATACCAGTTGGTCACCTTGGTGTTAAAGGCGTTCATAATGTCCTCATGCTGCGATGACCGCTTTTCATCAGGTAACCTTAGTTGTATAAAAAAAACACATACACTCGCTCTCACGTAAGTAACCATTGACAATAGCATTTATAACATTTAAAAAAATGTTAAAAATCCTAGAAGATTTTTTTTTTCCAAAAAAGCGTGTCGATACGAATAGGTACAAAGAGCTTCCACCTTCATGTTTAGTTCAGAACTTTGTCGTGACCGCTTCGGAATTAAGCAATTACATGCAAGCTAACTCGAGGCACAACACAAAACTACCAAGCTTTATTATTTCTTGCATTTGCAATTCAATGCGTTTATGCCAAATTACTACTTTTATTGTAATAATGTCGTGTCTAAAAATTTTATGTAAATACACAAACTCACAAATTCACAAACTCACAAACTCACATCCAAACTTTCGCATTTATAATATTAGTATAGATACATATTATAAACAACTAATAAAGTATAATATACCAAGTTAAAGAAAAAAAAACAATCAAAACAAAATGCGTTTAAAAACTTGTTTTTATCGATATAAATCCTACTACATTATAAATGCGTAAGTTTGGTTATCGGGTATACGGGTAGAAAAATACCGAGAATAGCACATACGATACTTTTATCCCGAAAAACTTACTTATAAATGGCTTTTTCCTTATTTATTGTTAATGTTTTGTTGAAATTACAAGCTGTTAGTTTTCCGTTGAGATAAAATAATAATAAAATAAAATCCCACGGGAGCGAAGCCCCAGGGCGTGGACATTTTTAACGATCAAGCCGCCACTTACCTACTTGTTTATAAAATGTTGTGGTCACGCCCGAAACGCGCCCACACCATTTATATAGATCTACATCGAATAAACATGATTCCGAATATTTTCCTCTCCTCCATATGTTGGCTGGACGTCCTCTCGATTATGCAAAACCGCCATTCATTTACAGATTTTAGTACGATTCCCGAAATGTCGGCCATTTTATGGTAATCAGCTTAACGTCTGCAATTTATTGGACACAGTTACATTCGTGCTGATAAGGTTATTTAGCAATTATTACCAGAACACTCTAACTTATGATATAATGCCGAATTATCTATTCAGCTTGTTTTGTTTAGGGTAATTTTGTGTTAATTGTATGCAAATGGTGATGAAAAGCTACTAGTAAGTGGTTAAAATACACCCATTTTCAGCAAAGGCCAATTTAAATTTGTCATAATTTAAATTATTTATATGTTTTTTTTTTTCATGCACTATATATAAGAATGTATCTTTTTTAAGTGCTGAAAAAAGCCTTTTCGTTATTAATATCTACTGCTGCTATTATTTATTGTATGCTTGTCTTCGACGGGAAATATAAAGCAGCCAACTAAGTTTTACTATGTAGGTTTTTATATATCAATGTTGTTGGTAAAAGTAAAACCGAACTAGAACCTCTATTTTAGAATAAAAAACAAATAAAATTTATAAAAAATTATAAATTCAAAAGGGAATTTGCGAAATTTTCATGCAAAAGTCATTCCATTCCAATTTTAGTCTTTAATTAGTTGGAACTATTTCTCAAGTCCGATTACCCCCAAGTTCGTTAGCACGTTTATTCGTCTCGGGCCAGAATTGCGCCGTGTTTGATTCCGCTCTATTCCACTGGGACCCCACAATTAGACCAAGCCATTGTTATTGCACTTTCTGTTAACAATTCCACTTGCGACTGCGTTCTCTTTGTGTCTAGATATTGCTACAGCGCGCTAATACCGCCTACTAGACTTGATTAACTTAGGCCAAAGGATATTTGTTTGTTCGAAGAGAAATTGAAGTGAGCCATTTTCTGAGATTGCTTTTGTAATAAAATGCTATTCCAGTGTTATTTCATATCAAACTTATAATTTAAAACAAACTAATTATTAAAAAAATAAAAAACACGACTGATAACTCACATAGATGTCACTTGGAGGCATGCAAGGAATCTAAAAATACTTCTCACATCAAAATCTGTTCAGCCGTTCAGTACTTATGGTGGAATAAAGAAATTTTCATACATATATGAACCCTGAAAACATAACACTAATTTCTTGGTCAGTCGTGTAAAAATAGTTTTTAGTGACATATTCACCTTACCTGTAAACAAACGTGGTGCATCGAAGCATTAATTAAGCAGAAAATGTTTTATTTTCTTAATGAAGTAGAGCTACACCCATCAGGGCGCTCTGGTAGATTCATCGGCTCGGACCCTGTCTTCCAGTCCCAAAAAAAGTCATCCTCCCACTCCTATTTTGTACCCAAGAGGCAAAATAATTTCGTAGAAGTGAAATCAGTTTGATAACAAACATGAAGTATGAAATCATTTAACTTTATGTAATGCCTGCTGCGACCGCTTTAATTTTCTGATACTGCTGTCAAAATATCGGATTACTTTTGTTATTGATTGTCGCATTTGTGTTACGTTCACTTAGGGCTGGCAGAAATACGTTTATTACATTTTCGGCAACTCTTTTGCCTATAATTTTTGCTCACGTTTAATCACATACTTTAAGTTTTTTTAGGCTAGATCCCACTTTATCCACTTGCTTAAAAGTACTTCATATATTTTTTGAGATGGTAATGAGCAGGTGACCTCTTCAAACCCGTCATGAGAAGAAAGTGTGGGCGGAATTCTTCTGAAATGACCAAAAACCATCTTCTCCAAATTAGTTTTTTTCCTGCTATGAGATGCAGGAAGCGTATGGTACTTTCATATCTCGAAAAGTTTGAGTGTGCGTAAGGAAAGATGTGTGGATATTTGTAGTCAATCACGCAACATCTACCAGAGTGATTTTGATAAAATTTGTTACTGGCTGGGGAAAAATATAACCTAAAATAGCACATAGCCTTTTTTATCCCAAAATTTCCACGGAAACGGAGCTCTCAGGCGCAGCTAGGTCATTCATAAAAATAATTTTGACTTTTATAAGCGTAAATTAACAATATTGTGTCAACCCTTGCTTGATTGTTGTAGTCGCAGGCTTCGCGAGTCGTCCGCGGCGTATGAACCGAGCAATTTTCTGATACCCATCTAACATGGAAATGGTTACGTTTGACATGTCAGTTATTTTTCCATTTGTCAAGCACTAGGTGCGGGCGACTTCCATTACGACTTGCTCCAATTAACCTTGTTGTTATAACTCTTTTGTAGATATTCGTTGCTGTGAAATAACGAAAATTTTTATTGTAGTTTTTTTTTGTATTAAAATTTATTGTTTGGATTTTTTTACAACTATCATTTATATTCAAAACTAAATATGTAAATACTTGCACTAACTTTATATTAATGTAATTAATCATTGTTTCAGATGTTCACTAAAGTGATAATCAGGAGTCAAACTTGTGAGTACATTTTATATTATATTTTATGTCGTTGTAATGTTTTCAAAGGAAAATTATAAAATTATGTGTACATATAGTTAGAAAACAAACAGAGGAAAATACAATGTCGGTCAAATTATCTCGGTTAGACTATTGAATAGAGTATCAAAATTTTTTTTTTTTTTTTTTACTCGGAACAGAACTAACCATACAAGCATATTTTATTAGAATTGCGTCTTATAAGTGAGTTAAGTTTAATGCAATCAAAATCATTTCTTATATAAATTCCTTTGAAACGTACGGTTTATTGTTACAACCTTAATTTCGTCTCGATTAATGTAATTTCAAAAAGACTTGCAGGCAATAAGCAAACGTCACCGCCAATAACTCAAAACGTACATTTAATTACAGTACGCGATCAGCCCCAGTTTTGCTTCCAAGAATTTAATATCGTTACAAACTGGCAAAATTATATACTGCCACTACGCGTCAGTTGCAGGATATGCATTGCAATCACCTCGGTAGGCTTCACGGTACTGTCAGCGATGAAATGGATATCGCTTTGTGGTTTTACAAGCTTTATTTAGATTCATCTGTCCCGTTGTCGATCGGCTTACCATACTAATAATATAATCGTTATATTATTCATTTTATCTGTCTATTACGCCTTTACGGCTAAACCATTGTACTAATTTTGATAAATTTATTATAAATATAGTGAAAGATGATATAGTCAAACATAAGCTTTTTTTAAATAATTAAACCTTAGGGCTGCAATGGAGACTGAAAGTTTGTAAAAAACCATACTTGACTCTTTTTGCTGCGGACAATACATACTCTGTAAAATATCTCAATTTTAGTATTCAAATTAGTCTAAAAGGATTTAACTACTAATAGATTTATCTAATATACACAGTAAATTACACAGTCATTTAATTGTAAGACATATGATGTAAAGTGACGTCTTTGGAGAAAATGCAGCAGTAGAGTTTATTGGGCCACCTCTTCTCCACTTGCGCTTCGGAGGCGGTGGTAACCTTAGCTTTAAAAAATTTTATGACGTCAACTAACTAAAAAACAAGAATGTGACGATTTATTGTGCTATCTTTAAGCCTATATAAATAAAAATAATTGACTTTGACTTTATAAATTTATGTAATTTATTTATTACATCAACTAAGAAAAAAAAAAAAAACGAAAATAAATAAAGAAATCGCTAGTCTCTGCCTACCCTCACGAGAAAAAGGCGTGATAATATGTATGTTCTAACTGAGGCTATAAATTTGGAGCGCTTTCATGCGCTGAAATCTATGAGGTGATATAATTATCGCTCTTAGCTGGTAGTGGAACAAGGCTGAAAGGGCGACACAGTAATCAAATATAAAGCCCGTTTCCTTGAGCCAGCCCAGCATTGCACAATCGCTTTGCTCAACCCCCTTTAATTGATTTCTCTTTGAAGGCCGATATGCTTATTGAGTGTAATTGGTTCAGATTAGTTTTGTTAATAAGGGTTTTCATATTGATGATAATCTTGGAATTCAGCAATTCAATATTTAGATAAACAGACATTTTCAGAATATTACAAACATTGAGTCAAAGAGGCTATATTGGTCCGTAATTATAGAATTATCTTGTAATTTCGTTTTGAGGGAACTATAGAATTTAATTTTCACATAAATAAAATCATGCGATTACTATAGAAAACTTTTACTGTAGTAGAAGTAACAATATCATAAACAATCATCAGCTTCATCATTCTTGATGCGACAGCGAAGCAATGGAACTCTCTGCCTGCGTCTGTGTTCCCGAGCACATACAACCTGACTCTTCAAAACCAGAGTGAATAGGCTGCTTCTGATTAAGCTCGCTACATCGTAGACCTCATCTCTGTCCTCGGATAAGATTGTGGTCAAGAGCAAACCCATCTTAAATTAAAAAAAAAACACAAAAACATAGACAAACAATACCATTGCTACAGGTCAATTTTTCCTATCGAGTTCCCTTGAAAGAACAGACCTAAAACACAAAAAGGCAAAGGAAAATCGAAATGGTTTATCCAGAAAGGAACATAACCCCAGTCAAAGGGTCCATGGAATGCCAATAACAATATAACTTCAACAAACTGCAACATGCAGTCGTTTTAAAATCGATAAAGAGTTTTCTGCGCCATTGATTCTCACGTGCAACTAGCTTTCTTTTGGCGTGCTCCGCTTTGATACTGGTTATTTCCAGATATTGTCAACTAGCTTTCGCCCGCGGTTTCGCCCGCGTGAATTTCCCATGGGAACAGTGCTTTTTCCCGGGATGAAAGGTACCCTATGTCCTTGTCCGTACTTCCAGCTATGTGTATGCGAAATTTCAGGAAGATTGGTTCAATATACATGAAGCGTGAAGAGGGAACAAACAAACATACAAACAAACTCATTTTTGTATTTATAATATTAGTTAGGATTAGGATACTCAAGTTTAGATGTTTTTGACAAATCAAATCATTTATTTCGTGAACATAGGTTTACATAGAGAGGTGTTATACAATTAAAGTGAGTTCCTCTAGGTCCCGCCATAAGGCATACAAAATTTAAAAAGTCGTTAATTTACAACGTCACCACTAATACGAGTATATATTTGTGGATGTTTAATACATAATCACGTTAAATCTACTGGACGGATTGTGATGAAATTTTATACATAAATAGAATAAAGCCTGGATACGAATAAAGGGTACATTTTATCCAGGAATCGCAATAGCATTTGTGTTCTTTTTTTTTTAAATTATTGCTTTGTTAAGTTCTCGAATAATGCCTTATTGTTTGTCTGGTGTAGAAACAAAAATTTCCAGACCGTTGACTTAAATGCTTAAATAATATGATAGAATATGATGTATCTTTAACTGGAGAAACCTATTTTAAGGACAATTTAACAGATAGTACCAACAAGAGTACATCCTTCCTTTGAGACTTTCGAACAGTCACGATGGCTTCCAGCCACAACTCATGGAGTATTCCTTGTAATTACGTAAATACAGAGGGGAAATAAAAGGATACTGTTACATTAATAAAATCAATAAAATGTATTTTAAAATTCTATAATTGAACAATAGGTACTTAGATTTTTTTTCATTGTTAGGTACTTTTTTTTGTAGATATTATAGTTATGCTTTTTACACACACATAGATGAGCACATAAAAAAGCAAAAGCCACTAATAATAAATCCTTATTCCATTTACTCCTAAAATTTGCTTCTGAATTTAATATAATAATTTTGTATCTCTGATAGAAGATAAAATAAATTTACAGACCAATAACTCGAAATAATAAAGTTTTTGTTTGAATGGACTTTATACACGTTTTAAGATAAGCTAATTTTATTCAAAACGGCTTATAACAAAGACAAATAAAATATAACTTTCTAGATCTGAACATTTGAATACTACCACAGACTAGATAAAACTATACCACTAGTACTTACAGTAAACTTAAAGTACTATATCTTATATTCTGTACTAATAGGTACCTGTTTACCCCAGAATAAAACTTTTTTTCCATAAAAATTAACCGACTTACATTATAAAACCTAAAATCATGAAATAACTTAATAGGCAGATTAATCAAAAAGAAAAATGTATTGGCATGATACCTACTGATTGAGGTGAAGTCGAAAGTTGATAAGATGTAAAATTTTTATTCAATTTAAGAAATCAGATTTACTGCAAAAAGTTAAAACCTATTTCCATTCGTATAAGTTTTAATTGTCATAGATTAACATCTAATTATCAGAAGAGAATACAAAAATCTGAATAATATGAAACGCCTCAATTTCAATTTTTAAGTCACAGCGCGCATTGGATATGCCAATGCGCGCTGTGACTTAAAAATTGAAAATTATGACTAAAAGACTAAAATCGTTAAGAAGTCTAGCACTCAGGTGCTCCGATCGAACACTCGACCAACTTTCTCGATGGCTGAATTCAAATATTTTCACTAAGTGCGGATCCTTGCGAACTCCTTTTGATGCAAAGGAACTCAACTCAGCGCAGATTCTTTGCGATTTATCCAAATAAATATTCAAATCTGCCTTAACTTTTGAAGAATAGTTTCTAGTTATTTTGTTAAAATGCTGTATATTTTATTATTGTTAGTTCGTCGTTACCAACTCACGTTTCACCTGCAACAAATGTGGTAAAAATGCCGTGCCGCTATCGGTTTATTCAGACATGAGTGAAGATGCGGCAAATCCACCAACTAAAAAAATTGAGGGACAATTTTGTCTATGACACAGCTGCTGCAAGAATCATCTGTAAAAGATGTACTGGCCAATGATGATAAATCAGCAAGAGGTACCTCTTGCTTCAAATTTATAGGAGCCTATAGGACTTACAGATAGTCATGTAGTCGCAAAAAGAGATACTTTTGTCCTGCTTTACACTTAGAAAACCAGTATGTCGACATTGAGTAGTTATGAGTAATGTATTACTTTAAGATAACGAGCTGAGCTCGAAATTCCCACGGGAGCGAAGCCGGGGCGAGATAAAAAGAAGCCTATGTGTTATTTCCAATAATTTTCCCGTGTATTTCATTAAAATCCGTTATTTGCGAGATTGAGTAAAAACATAAAAATTTACATTTAATTTTTCGCATTATTAATATAAGTAGGATTATAATTTATGATTGAATACTGTTAGTGTAATTGCAAAAACTGTTAACCGAACACGGTGTCTATTTTGCTACCATTATGTCAGAATCGTGTCTCGATATTTCTTATGTTACTAGAAGTAACACTACTATTGAAAAACCATTGTCAACTAGCAGAATCAGGATGAAGCATTAAAATTCATTTAATAAAGACTCGGCGAAATAGCTAAAAGCTGAAATTATCCTGTCTTTAACAATGAATAATTCTCACTAAAAACGTAGCTGGTTTCAAAACTGTAATTTGAGACAGGGAAGCACGCAATTGTCTTTGTAATTACGGTACAATTATATCAAACAGCGCCAAACTTGTGTGTCAGCTGGTGGAGCGGTCTTTTTTTTACCGAAGCGTGAATTGTAAAGACAAGACAGGGAATTTTGTTTGAAATTTATTTTGTCATTTAAGTCAAAGTCAAAGTCAATTTTTTTTATTGAAACTTGGCCTTCAAAGAAAGCTCTTTTTCACGTCGATAACTAATTATTTAATCATAATATATTATGTCTCAAAGCTACAAACTACTAGCATTTCGGAACGACCACTGCTGAGAAGAAATGCCGAAAGAAACTCATGAAACAGTCTTGTTAGCTACCTATTATCGCGACTTGAGATAGAATTTATAAATTTATTGCTTTGTGATTACGAATAGGTAATAGTTATGTATGTAATATATTGTGAATAATCATTATGTAAATATTCTTTACTAGCTATTGCCTGCCGTTCCACTCGCTGCAGAAAGTATGATTTTCATACAAACTATTACCCTCCGTGGTAATTCATTAAAAATATAAAATATATTCGTATCTACAATCTTATCAAAATTATTAAAATCGATCCAGTGGATTAACTGTAAGAATATAGGTAATATTCTTATTCTCATTTAGATTGCAATTAACATAGAGTATCAAACTCAAACTTAATGCAGTATTATGTCGTCGTAGCTTAAACACTTATAAGTTTTTGAAGACAGATGGATAAAATAAACCGAATTTTATAACAAAATATCAAGTAATATTACAATCAATCAAATATGACAAAAACTTAATTAACTCACGTTCTATTATTAAATAATAAATTTAATTTGTATCTTTATCACCAAGTTGAAGTTGGACAGTTTTTGTTCCTATGCCTCACGAAACTTCCGACATTTACGTTTATGGGCCATCTGCCGCCTTAACGATTGTACTGTATTACCGCAATCATTTTATTATTTCTGTCGTCAAATTGGGACTGGATGACGTAGGAACTTTTTTAAGTAGGCGTTTATAGCATAATAATCTGTTTTCTTTCTATACATATTAATCATGGAACACCACGATGTGGTAAACTTCGATGATATTTATGTCTGTAAATACTAAAAATGATGTCTATTTTCTGGTCTTATTTAAATTATTTTTATTTACTTTTCTACTATTTACGTAAATACTTAACAACTTGTAGGATTTTAAATGAATACTTACTTAAGCGTTTTCATACCCTAGACTGATTCTCAAAATTTAGCAAAGCATAAACTTATAAAAGAAATACAGCAAAAAAATATTTCTTTCATGCAATTAAATTATTTTTTCTTTGCCTTAATTGAACTAGTGAGCAAATTAAGTTTGTCTCGAACTGTAATTGCGTTAGCGTTTTATCGTTCTTTCTCTTGCAGGCAATATTGTGACAAATAAAATAAATCGTATTTGATGAAACAAAGCATTCGTGATTCCCTTTAGGAGATCTCGTTAGAGCCGTAATGAATCTATTGAGAGTTCGCCGAGCGCGGACGAAAGAAGGGAGGGGTTACAGTTGTGATAATAATTTGCGTTAGACTCGACACCGACACTTGCTATTGGTGTGTTGCACGAAAGGACTGAAATAGTGTCGGAAACCCAAAAAGAGCTGGCTTGATGTCGTCAAGGAGGATATGCGTGCTAATGGTCTCACAACTAAGGATGATCATGCGAAGTGGAGAAGAAAAAGTAAGAAAGCGAACCCTGGGTTCCGATGCGATGTTGAGGATGCAACAGAGAAAGTACTCAGATGAGAGAGGACTGAAGTAGTGTCGGATTTGTATAAGAAAATGTTTTTATTCATATTGGAAATCGCGACAGAGTGAGGGAGCTACCTGACTTCAAATGACGAAGACGCATTCTTGGTTTACCAACTGCTATGTTGTTTATCGATACTAACCATGATCGTAAAATAATGTGTCTTCAAACCAAGTCAGTAGAATGTGACCTCTTCAACACTGAATAAATTTTAATATCAGATACAAAAGCAGAAACTGAAACGCCAGAACATTGAATAGAAATTCTAGATGGAAGAACTACATTTATACAACATACTACTCTTATCTTCATAGACCACGATCAAAGAAAAAAAATTACTCTAAGTAAAACACACGATAAACTTTCACAAATTCCAACAAATCCCGCTTCAGTCTATGAATTAAGGCTCCGCTCGGCTGTAGTCGAGCCATTGAGCCGAAGCGGCATCTAATGCCGTTTACTCTCGCTCGAACTTGCATAGACAAGACAAAACGTCGCTCCCGAGTGCAGCCGCTCAAATCCCCGAAATGTGTAATTGTGCTACTTGTCCTCTCAATTCTGTCTTGCTCCATCTCTGAATTCATTCAAACGTCCTACTTTATAAATACAAAATTTATCCTTTCGTTAGAATTGAAATGTTTGTTAATTTTCGTTGCTGTCTACCTTTTTACACGACTGACCAAGAAAGGAGTGTTATGTTTTCAGGGTTCATGTATGTAAGTATGAATGTATGTATGTAAGTTTCTTTATGCCACCATATGTCCTGAACGGCTGAACAGATTTTGATGTGAGAGGTATTGTTAGATTCCTTGCATTCCTCCGAGTGACATAGGCGTATGAGTTGTCAGTCGTGTTTTTATTATTTTAATAATAAGCTTGTTTGTTACATCTGTCTGTGTGTTTTTTCTTCTCAAACTAGTAAAATTTAGGGTTCTACCTACTGTGAGAAATTATATCATCGTTATTTCAGTTACAAGATTTGAGCCTTTACTACCCTTCTTCCGTCAAGGACTCAGGCCCGTAGTTAGGCCTCTAGTTTGGGCCTTTTCTGTGTGAGGAATCTGATCGGCTGCGACACTTGAGCCAACCTAGCATCTTCAAAAAGCGAAGCACTCCTGATGGTGCACGGAAGGTCTCGCTCGTAGTTCCTAGGTTTCCTAGGAACTCTTTCCTTGTAGATGCAACCCCATGACACTCCAGATTTGAACCTAAAACTAACACAAAATTAAAGGCTATTACTACTATTATCTTGCATAGTAGAATATTTACGTCTAAAGTAAAATATATTCAGTTTTAGAGAGAACTAAAATTTCTTGAACACTCAGCAGTAACGTTATTAGTGAGAATTATATTTAGCAGGGGCGGTGTCGCGGCTCTCGGTAACTGGTTTAGAGCTGGAGACTGCTGCTAATGGACGCCTTTCATTATACCTTGGTTCGTCAGATTTTACCATGCAATATCTATTTTGTGAATATTGAGGCGGAAATATACAGGATTACTTAGAAAATTTAAGTTTTCCAACGAAAATATAAACAAGCTAATTATTGAAAATAAAAAACACAACTGATAACTCACATAGCCTATGTCACTCGGAGGAATGCAAGGAATCTAAAAATATCTCTCACATCAAAATCTGTTTAGCCGTTTAGGACTTATGGTGGAATAAAGAAACTTTCATACATGAACCCTGAAATCATAACACTCCTTTTTTGGTCAGTCATGTAAATTACTCATAACTATCACTATTATGGCATTCTTTTCATTGATTTAACTACTTATGTCAGGTAATCTTACTTGAATAAAGATTCGGATAAAATCTGCTTATATGGTAAAATATTACCTAGTATTTCTTTATTGATTTTAACATCATCGAATTTAAGAGCAAGGGTATTTTCTCTCCTTTTTCTCTTTCCATTACTAACTCTTTCACTTACTAATAGGACACGACGTTCACTTTTTCCTTTATTAGCTGCATGCAGCTCTATCTTGCCCCCGTTCTTCCTTTTATTTTTCCTTCTATGATGTTTCATATGATTACATAATGTATGAGTAAGTGACCTAGTTTTAACTTCAACAATAACCTGCTAATTGAAAACAACATTATAATAACGTAAACAGCAATCACTAAGTATGCAACGCAAATCGTGACCATAACCATTAAACAGTTTTCAGTTGAACAAAACATTATCACTGTTACTAACTGCCGACAAATTAGCATACATGAATCAAATCATTAGAGTACGTACGAGCTCAGCGTAATTATTATTTGAATTTCAAACTTAATGTCTATTATACTACGACGTTGCTTCCTCGATATTTATTCAATCAATTCACTATGCAGCTCGCTCTGCTATGTACTAGGCATGACACAATTTTTAGGACCTAGGGATAAAATAAAATAAGTCCAAAATTTACATCCGACTCTCGTCCCACCCTTACCTGTCACCGGCGGAGGCGCCATACTTCATTCGCTTTTTGTGTGCGGGCATGGCAACACACACACTACAACAATATTTTTATTTTCTTTATATTCCAAGTATCTGGAATATCTTTAAATTAATTTATAACCTCAGTGTCAGTGGAAAATGACGTACTTTAAATTCATTTCACTCGTAAACAACAAAAAATGTAAGTATTTTTTCATTACCTGAATATCTGGTTTGAATATTAACGATACTTTGAAAAAGTTATAATGCCTAACAAAATGTTAGATAGTTATCTAACATTTTGTTAGGCATTATAATACGTAGTTACGTATTTATGTTGCATTGGCTACTATTACTCGTACGTAATCGTGATTTTACATCACACCTGTGTGCCCCTGCGGGTACTTTGATAACATTTAATCATAAACTCAACAAACAACGGTCGTTAGACCAATTGAATTTTATTTTTTCTCCGCTGACCCAACTATGCACCTACCTTCCTTTTATCTAGGAATTGTCTGTGCATGATGTTGCATAATACAATATCGCGAATAGTATCTCGCGTCCTGAGTTGCGATTTTACATGAATCGTAACCATAATATGCGTCACATGTTTAAGTCTTACATTTGTAAAAACATTTTTTCGTGGCAAAACACGAATCTACATATGTATTGATAATTTTCTTCTTATTCCTTGATTGTTCTGACCGTCGTTAAAAGTTAAACGCAAGGCCCAATTGGGTTATTTGTTGATGAAAGATTAATCATATTGAACTACGATATAACAAGTATGTTCAGAATAAGTCTGGGTCCAATTCTATACTGAAGACCCTGGAATAATTGTGTAAACAAGATTTTAGCCAAGCATAAGCTGTCATCATTGCAACATTTAAAATTAAACTTTTATCCGTTACGTCAATTGCTTAATTGTTTATTGTGATAAAAACGTACGTACCTATTTTGTACGCATTCGATTTTTTTCGATTTTAACGTTACTTCGTTAGTGACTGGATGGGTCTGTCTCAGCTGTATTCACAGTCTTAAAAACCCATCAAACCCCATTGGGCCCACTTGGTGCCCTAATCCTCCTTACCCATCCATGGGAAGGACAGTGCCCCAATATTGGGGACATTTGCCGCCCTATGTTATAAAAAAAAAAAAAAAAAACATTAAAATAGCTATGATGATGGCGGTTGGTCTACGGGTAGTCAACGAGGAGTCTACAGGCGATCTACGGGTACTCTACGGGTGGACTACGGGTGGACTACGAGTGATCTACGGGCGGACTACGAGTGATCTACGTGTGGACTGTGCTAAGCACATACAGAATTACAATGCGATTGTAGTCACGTGTGCTCCGACCCAATAGATCTACAATGCGATTGTAGACGGGGTTAGAATTACAATGCGATTGTAATCAGGGTTTTACACTATAGTCAAGCACATACAGAATTACAATGCGATTGTAGTCACGTGTGCTCCGACCCAATAGATCTACAATGCGATTGTAGACGGGGTTAGAATTACAATGCGATTGTAATCAGAGCGACTATAGTCAAGCACATAAAGTCCGATAGAAGAACAACAACAACGCAGAAGATATGCAGCTGCCCAGTTTCCTTACGCAAAATGGGCCCAATCAAGAGGCCTAACTACAAAATCTTCGCGCAAAGTAAAGTATTACCCAATATGACTACGATATAATCGTAGTCTAGTTTATATACTACACCTATATAACAGCACATATAGAACTACAATGCGATTGTAGTCGCGTGTGCACTGCCCAATAGAACTACAATGCGATTGTAGTCAGGGATACACATTTACCCTTAGAATTACAATGCGATTGTAATCAGGGTTTTACACTATATCCAAGCACATACAGAATTACAATGCGATTGTAGTCGCGTGTGCACATGTAATTTTAATAAGTCTAATTTTTGCCATTTCGACTCGAGATGATGATGATGATTATTACCTTATGTAACTACAACGCGATTGTAGTCAGGTATACACATTATTACCCATTAGAACTACGACGCGATCGTAGTCTGGTTTATAAGTATTTTTACTTACTTACTTATTTTATACACACTTTTATTAGCATAAACAGAACTACAATGCGATTGTGGCCAAATATACACATTATCAGCCAGATATACGCAATAGAACTCCCAAGCTATCGTAGATAAACTATTATCCGAAGTATAACTATGCAAATAGTAATATTATCAGATGATAACCATGTAACAAAAGTGTGTATCTTACTATACATTTCGAACACCCTTTAAGTATCTCATACTTATTAAAACTTTACTAGACTGATACAGTCAAGTATTATTTTTTCTGGCTGCGTAAGTTCTTGGAACTATAATGATGTTATAACCATGCACTGTCAGTATTAACTCAGCTCTGTTCATTTCAGCTAAACACGGACTTCGAGTCTCAACTCTTGGTAGTGACAGATTATCTGTATGTATCTGTTGTTATAAATGTTTGAACATCAGGACTGATAAAAATCGCTGACCATTGCTGGTCATCATAACAGGTATGTACTCATACCAAATATCTAAACATTGGGGAGCAGATAGAGCCCAAGAGAAAGCTGGGAAACGGAGTTCGGTAAACTGAGGAAAGGAAATCCACTCATCAATCGAGATGATTATTCGCCAAATATACATAATTTAGATAATTTACAATATACACGTCTGGTACATTTATTCAATACTTTTAATAAATCGACTGATCAATCGATCAATCAGTTATTGCCTTTATATTTCATATATTAAACAGGTATTCTATGTCACTATTGAGTATGGCGTCAAATTTGACAGTATTTTAAATAAACTGTTCCGGCGATCAATTTTCTCCTAAAAGTTTGTATAATGAAATATTTTCATTGTCAGTCCGGGTGACTCCGGAACCACCCAATATCGGGTCAATATCCGATACCGGTCTCTTTATCTTTTTATAATTAGCAACTCGCTTCACTGACAGTTGCCCATGTATCTTTATACATAAAGAACACATACCTACATAAAGTTTTATACATAAAGATTATAATACATAAAGATTCAGCTTCTTGACTGATTTTTTTGCAGATTGCATCCAATCCATCCAAAGTAATGATACCTAATACAAACTGAGATTATGTACTTACTTATTATTACATACTTTATTTCAATACTTACATATGATCAAGCTTATCAATCCAATTAACCGGCTTCTACGCTCACTATAGTTGTACAACAGCAACGCTCTAAAGCACCTTATAAATGGAATATAAGTGCCTTAAGCCAGTAAGAGCAGTGCTTTCTTTTTTGGGCAAATTAAAGTAAGATAACAAAGCACTTGTTTCTTAAGAACTAGACATTAGCCCTTAGCTCTAGCTTGAGCAAGCAAGTACTGAACAATATTAGATACTCAGTATGTTGTTTTTTAGTTTCTGTCTATGGGGATTTATTCAAATAGCCAATATGGCAATGGATTTTTTTTTCTGATCGTAAATGTGTTGAATACTCTACGTAAACTCGAATCTTTGGAACTAATATCCCCATCATTCTATTAATAATTCAATTTCCTCCGCAAATTTAATTCAACAACTGGATGCATAATTATAGATATCTATCTTAGTGATTTGGATGCATATTTTTTGATCAATAAAAAAAAAAAAAAAGAAAGAAAAAAAAAAAAAAATACGACGTAAAGTAGTATAATATGGACCTTTTCTTTCTACAGCTACTCTGTATTTATTACAAATAACTCCTAGCCAAGGTCATCTGCAACGACTTGCGCGAGTAAGTTACCATTTGGAACAAGGAAGTAATCTATTATCGAGAATCTAATCACAATTAAAGACTCTCTTGTCATTACACGGCCTTTGCCTATACGTTACAGAACTTTTAGATTCTTCTTTTGGAAAACTAAGCATCATAACTATTTTCTTTATAATATGTATTTGTTACTGGAAACATAATAAGCTTGTACAGAAAGTACACTTGAATTTCGTTTGTTGAATTCAGTATTTCGTTAATAGTTCTAACTAAAGGCTCGTGCATACGAGTACGTACTCATAACAAAAGTTATATTAAAATCATCGTACTGTGGGTAGGTACCTAATACTACCTATAGTTTATACTCTATGACTGTAGCCAATTCACCTATATATTCGGCTAAGTACAGTCTATAAAAAAAGTGTAGTTTATATAAACAGTATATTTCAGCAGAAATGTACCGACCTCAAATTTGCATATTCATGTTTTTTCTCTTGCAAACTAATATACGTATATTTGTCAGGTGAAGATATTCCTCGAGTACTTATAGAAAGAATCCTGAATTAGTATAGTGTCCTTTCAACTCGACACATTAACCATCTAGAAGTGTATGTTCATAATCAATACAATAAAGATTTCTAACATTAGGTAGTCAAAATTCTAGTCGCTATTCGTAAAATTAACTCTGAGCAAGCACCTCTGCCTGCGTTGAGTTTGCTATTGCAGACTAAAAAATGTTCATTCATCACATCTCTCTTAGTAAATATTTACGTTTTAAAGTTAACATATCCTATTCCCAAATAAGCCTGTTAAAATATCCTGTCTCACAGGAAATAACTATGATAGTGTTTGTTTGTAATATATTGGGTAAAACTAAACGCAGGCGTTTCGCATTGCTGCCGCCAGAGGGCGTTCGGGGTTTTCACATTGCTAGCGCGAATGGCTCGCGCGGACGGCCGCCATTGCATTGTCCAGGGCGATATCGGTTTGATTTTAATACGCGGAGCGGTCTCGCGTCTTTTGCTTGTTGTTTAGTTTGAGTGATAATTGTGAATCTCCTGTTTGTTAAATAACTATTGAATTTGTGTTTGTGAAAAACTCTGTTATTGTGACTTTTTCTTGTGAGAGGTGAAACGTGGCTGGCTGTTCACATCTGACTGTTCCCGAGTGAAACTACGGGAAGAAATCTATTTAGTTGTCCTGGGGAATTGAGATCTCAAGGGTTAGGTAGGGTGATTAGGAATTCCCCCTTCCCGAAGACACTCAAGTTTGGATCCGAAGAGAAAGAAGATTTAATTTGGTAAGTGTTCAATTGTAGTTAATTTATAGGTTATCATATAGGGCCCTGTAGCTCCCTTCATAAGCTACGGTGGTAGCAGACTGCGTTAAGTTAGTTAAGTTTTAGTCGGGCAAACGTGGTGCCGCGTGGAGATTTTTTCCCGGTACTTATTTTTACCGGTGGTTTTTTCCCGGTGAAGTTCCGGTACAGAATTCTTCCCGCCGCTTCGTTTGTCCGGATTCTCGCTGCCACATTTTCTGGCAGCAGAGCGTAGTTGCTCTGCACATTTTCTGGTAGCAGAGCGTAGTTTATCTACCCTCTATTTGTTCGTTTGTAAAAAATAATTAATTGTTTGTAAAAATTATTAGATTTTTCTTAGTTTGTTTGTATAAGAATATTTGTAACCTTTTTTGTATTTGTTTGCGGTTTGTACCGTGCGTTCCGGGTTTGTGCCATTCTCATACCTACCGCGGTTCTTCGTGTAGTTGTTTGATTTTGTTGTTTTTTATTTACCTTTTGTTATTTTTTGTTTGTGACTTGACGCGATGGCGAAGGCCTCCAATGCTAGGGCGACACTCGCCAACGAATTGAGATGGTTTGTGACGGCCGGAGGACTCCTGTCCCGGAAGGACAGGGAGGGCGCCATACTGCTAAGAGCGGATCACCTCCACTCACGATTGATTAGCGCGGAAGCGGCCATGGCGGCGCTTACCGAAGCCGATCTTACCCCGGAGGCCTACGCAGGTCACATGGCGGACATGGACCAGATCCTGAGTCTGCACGATGATATCGCGGAGGCGGTGACCGCAATAAGGGCGAGACAGGCTGGCGGACCAGCCCCTCGCACACCTGTTAGACAGGAAGGACCAGCGGTTACTGGTCGGCTCCCCACCCTTCAGCTGTCCCACTTTGGGGGTAGGATGGAGGAGTGGGTAGCATATAAAAATATGTTTGAGTCCCTGGTCGTAGCACGACAGGATTTGTCGAAGGCCCAGAAGATGGCCTACCTCCTCTCCACTCTTGAGGATGAAGCGCGGTCGCTCATCCAGCACCTCCGGGTGGAGGACGACCAGTACGATACGGCTTGGGAGTTATTGAACTCCCGCTACCAAAACTTACGTTTGTTAGCGGATGCGCACGCCGCACAGTTGATGGCCCTGCCCAAGGTGGCCAACAGGGCACAGTTGCGCCTGCAGTTGCTCACGCCCGTTACAGTGGCCTGTAACGCGCTCCGCACACTGGGGCTGCCGGTGGACCAATGGTCTTTTTTGTTGGTGCACATTGTATTGCGCAAATTGCCCAATGACATCCGCTCGCGGTTTGAGCGCGAGAATGCGGAACGGGATAGCACCACCCTACCAACATTCACTGACTTGGTGAAGTTTTTGGAGTTTGAGGCACGGGCGGCTGAGAATACCATGACGGACTCAGCGCCATCCAGAGCGCCTGAACGTAGGCCCCAACAGGGACGGCAACCGCCACCGCGTGGAGCTGGTGTGCGGGTTGCACACACGGCAGCAGTCGCGGGGGACGCGGACTGCCTGCAATGTGGCCGGATGGGCCACAGCCTGCTGCAATGCAGGGACTGGCAGAGACTGCCAGTACAAGATCGGCGCCGCATGGCAAAGCGGCATGAACTTTGCTTTTATTGTTTGGGCGGTCACTATGCACGTGACTGTCCCAGTGCCATACCATGCAGTGCATGCCGTGGGCGGCACCACGCGATGCTTTGCATGAACCGCAACGGGGATGGCACCCGGATGTTGAGGCAGGGGTCCCCTATGGGCGGGGGCGCTCCTGCGCGAAGCCCTCCACCACCGGACGGAGGACGCGGCTTCGCTCGTCGCACCCCCTCGGGAGGGGGTCGCGTACCTGCGCGGGTCTTGGCGGACCGGGACCACGCGCCCCAAGGTCATGGCCAGTATGTAGCTGGCCAGGCCCCGGATAGGGCCCCCATGGGCGGGGGCCCTAGATCGGACGTGAGAGTGGGGACACCCCCTCCACGCGGGTTACCAATACCCAACACATGCAGCCGCAGCGGTTTTCTCCGCCGCTGCACGAGTACCCACGGCTGGAGTACCACCCGCCGTACCATATGTATGGCCGGGCCGCGGGTTATGCCCCCCTCAGATGGGGATGTGCACTCGCCCGCCATATTATCCGGGTCAGTGGCGCGCCCCTGGTTTGGAGAGAGTGGGGAGCCCGTAACTAGCTTGCTCCCTTGCTGGGACAGAGCCGCGGACGGTTCTGCTCCCCACCGCGGTGGTCCGCGTATGGGGTCGTAGGGGGAAGCCATTAATTTGAGAGCTCTGTTGGACTCAGGGGCTCAAAGCAGTTTGGTTACCACTCGAGTGGCACGCCAGTTAGGTTTAGTCGTGGAAGACTCGCCTGTGCCACTTCTTGGAGTTGGTGGCATACAAGTGAAGTGTCTGACGGGCCAGACACTTGTCACCTTTTCTTCGCTGAAGTCCTCCACAATGAGGATCACGACTTCGGCTATGGTAATGGATACCATTGCGGGTTGGCACCCCTCGACAGACATACCGCCGGGTGTGTTGTCTTTGGTTTCGGGTCTGGATTTGGCCGACCCCTTTGTCTTTCATCCCGGCCCAGTGGACTTGCTCCTGGGCTCGGACGTATTGGGTTGGATTTTGTTGGGTACACAGAAGGCTCTGGGTTCGTCTTCACTGATGGCAGTGTCTACGATTTTTGGTTTTGCCCTGATGGGCCCTGTGTTTGATAATGGCACCGCGGAGGAGCCACCGGTTGTCGCATCTGCGTCCTTGGCCAAGACCATGCAAAGGTTTTGGGAGGTGGAGGAGCCACCTATGAGTTCCAGGATGGATCCGGAACACGCTGAGTGCGAAGCCCTTTTTCGATCAACCACGGAGAGGTTGCCCTCCGGTCGGTTTGTAACTAGGTTACCCTTTGTTGCCTCTCGTCCTAGCCTAGGGCAAAGTAGGGCGCTTGCGGAGAAACGACTGCTGTCCATGGAGCGACGCATGCAGCGTGACCACGTACTTCGCGATAAATATATTGAATTTATGCGCGAGTACGAGGATTTGGGTCACATGTCTCCGGCTCGAGTTGATTGGAGCTCAACTGAGCATTATTTTTTGCCCCACCACGCGGTGGTGAAGGCCTCAACGGGCAAGTTGCGGACTGTCTTTGATGGGTCCGCACCCACTTCGAACGGGGTTTCGTTGAATCTGTGTTTGCATTCGGGTCCCAAATTGCATAGGGACATAATTGACATCATCTTGAACTTTAGAAGACATCAAGTGGTTTTTGGTGCGGACATCCGGATGATGTTCCGCCAGACAGTCATACATCCTGAGGACAGGCGATTCCAGTTGATACTCTGGCGTGAGCGCCCTGAGGATCCTGTGACGGTGTATGAACTCAACACAAACACGTATGGTTTGAAATCTAGTCCCTATATCGCCATCAGATCATTGCTTGAATTGGCAGAGCGGGAACGGATCCGCTTTCCCCGTGGGGCTTCCGTGCTGTCACGTGACTTGTATGTTGATGACGTGTGCACCGGAGCCCAAAGTATTGAGGAGGCCCTCCTACTGCGGGATGAATTGATTGAAATATTGAAGACAGGTGGCTACGAGCTACGTAAGTGGTTGTCTAATGAGCCTAAAGTTCTAGAAGGGATCCCGGAGGATCACCAACAGAACCCTCACCTGTTTGAGGATGTGGATGATCCCAACAGGATAGCGGTGCTGGGCATGCAGTACCAGCCGCTAACCGATATTTTTACATTCCAAGTGGACTTGGAAATACCAAAGGTCTGGACTAAGAGAACGGTGTTGTCCGTAATAGCCCGTATGTTTGATCCAAGCGGTTGGATCAGTCCAGTGATATTCTCTGCGAAGTGTCTTCTTCAGAGACTTTGGACTTTGGGCGTCTCGTGGGACGAGCCGCTGTTTGGTCCTCCATTGGATGATTGGCTCGAGTTGTTTTCATCGATTAAGGAAGTCAATCGGATTGCCTTGCCTCGTCGAATATTGCCCCCGGGAAATATCGAGCCAGCCTGCATGGCTTTTGTGACGCGTCGGAGCGAGGCTACGCCGCGTCAGTCTATATGCGGACAGTTGACGCCGATGGCCGGGTCAATGTCTCGCTTTTGTTAGGGAAGAGCAAGGTCGCCCCCATCAGGACTAGGCTGACTATTCCCAAGCTTGAGTTGAGTGGAGCTCACCTTCTCTCTAAATTGTTGCATCACGTTGCCAGTGAGCTGGCGGCCACGGTCGAGATACGGGACATCTTCGCCTGGTCGGATAGCCAGGTCGCGCTTGCATGGTTGCGCGCGGCCCCACATACCTTGGAGGTTTTTGTTGGAAACAGGGTTTCCCAAATTCAAAATATTGGAATTGATATAACATGGAGACATGTGCCGGGAGAGCTTAACCCAGCGGACTGTGCTTCCCGAGGTTGTACGGCACCAGAATTGGTGTCACACCCGCTCTGGTGGGGTCCAGAGTGGCTGATGGGATCAGAAACATCTTGGCCTGTCTGTCAGACAGATGTTACTTCTTTGAGTTTGACTGGGCTCCGTGTACATGCTGTAGTCGCTGAGACGACGTCGGAGCCGGATTGGCTACTTGCTCGGTATAGCAGCTTGGATAAGCTTCTGGGTGTTACCAGTTGGATTAAGCGTTTCATACATAATTGTAGAAACCCACAGGCAAAGCGGTTGGAGCCGATTGCAGGTGCAGAAGAGCGCCGGAGCGCATTGTTGCATTGGGTCCGTGTCGTGCAGACCGGACGGTTTGAGTCAGAGCTTCGTATCTTGCGCGACTCACGCGCTAAGTTGAAGGGCGCGGTCGCTCGTTTGAACCCGTACATCGACTCGGATGGGCTTCTTCGGGTTGGAGGCAGGCTCCGGAAGGCGGATCTTCCATATGAGACTCGCCATCCTCTGTTGTTGCCCAAGGGCGGACCCTTGGTGCAGCTTTTGGTGTCTGATCGACACATTCGTAACGCCCATGCTGGGTGCAATGCTTTGTTGGCTATTTTGCAACGCGAATTTTGGATTTTGTCTGCCCGAAGAGCAATCCGTAGTGTCCTGTTTCGATGTATTGCATGTTATAGGTTGAAGGCATCCACGATGCAGCCACAGATGGGTGATTTGCCCGCTGATCGAATCCGACCTTCGAGGCCGTTTGACGGCGTTGGAACCGATTTTGCCGGTCCCTTTTCGATCAAGGCTTCTCCCTTTCGTAATGCCCGTATTGTGAAGGGCTATTTGTGTGTATTTGTTTGTTTGGCCACCAAGGCTGTCCATTTGGAGGTGGTATCGGCTCTGACTACGGAGGCCTTCGTCGCCGCGTTGGATCGCTTTGTTTCGCGTCGAGGTCTACCTTCCCTTATTAGGTCTGACAATGGCACAAACTATAAAGGAACTGTAAATTATCTTAAGGATGTTTCTGTGTTTATTGATAAAAATTGTACTAGTTTAAGTCAAATTGCTGCCCAAAGGGGAATAACCTGGAAGTTTAGTCCCCCAAGTTGCCCCCATTGGGGAGGGATTTTTGAAGCGGCTGTGAAATCCGCAAAGACCCACCTCCGCCGCATTATCGGAGAAACGGCTCTAACTTTTGAAGAGCTGGCCACAGTGTTTTGTAAAGTTGAGGCGGTCCTCAACTCTCGTCCTCTCTGTCCGCTATCTCCAGATCCAAATGACTTGGAAGCTCTCACCCCTGGTCATTTTTTGGTGGGAGGGCCGTTGAATGCCCTGCCCGAATACCCGTGGAAGGATGAACGCGTATATCGGTTGTCGCGTTTTCAAATGTTGCAGCAAATGAGCCAGGACTTTTGGCGTCGCTGGTCGCTTGAATATTTGCATTTGCTGCAGCAAAGAGTGAAGTGGACAGACAGGACTGAGCCTCCCAGGGAGGGTGATTTAGTATTGTTAAAAGAGGCAAATTTGCCCTCATTGCTTTGGCGACGAGCTCGCATATTACGTTTGATTCTTGGCGGAGATGGCACTCCGCGTGTGGCTGAGGTGTTGGTCGACGGTTCGATTTTAAGGAGAGGTGTGACCTCTCTCGCCCGCCTTCCCGTAGAGTAAGCTAGCGGTCTGCTTCTCAGACCGGGACGGGGGGATGTTTGTAATATATTGGGTAAAACTAAACGCAGGCGTTTCGCATTGCTGCCGCCAGAGGGCGTTCGGGGTTTTCACATTGCTAGCGCGAATGGCTCGCGCGGACGGCCGCCATTGCATTGTCCAGGGCGATATCGGTTTGATTTTAATACGCGGAGCGGTCTCGCGTCTTTTGCTTGTTGTTTAGTTTGAGTGATAATTGTGAATCTCCTGTTTGTTAAATAACTATTGAATTTGTGTTTGTGAAAAACTCTGTTATTGTGACTTTTTCTTGTGAGAGGTGAAACGTGGCTGGCTGTTCACATCTGACTGTTCCCGAGTGAAACTACGGGAAGAAATCTATTTAGTTGTCCTGGGGAATTGAGATCTCAAGGGTTAGGTAGGGTGATTAGGAATTCCCCCTTCCCGAAGACACTCAAGTTTGGATCCGAAGAGAAAGAAGATTTAATTTGGTAAGTGTTCAATTGTAGTTAATTTATAGGTTATCATATAGGGCCCTGTAGCTCCCTTCATAAGCTACGGTGGTAGCAGACTGCGTTAAGTTAGTTAAGTTTTAGTCGGGCAAACGTGGTGCCGCGTGGAGATTTTTTCCCGGTACTTATTTTTACCGGTGGTTTTTTCCCGGTGAAGTTCCGGTACAGAATTCTTCCCGCCGCTTCGTTTGTCCGGATTCTCGCTGCCACATTTTCTGGCAGCAGAGCGTAGTTGCTCTGCACAGTGTTAATTTGGTTATGTTAATTATTGTCCCATAAGGTATACTCATAGAACTTTTAATCTGTTTCTTGTTAACTTCTTTTTCTCCCAAAATATCAAGGCTAGCAACCAAAGTCTGTATCCTACAGAACTTAAACATTGTATTTGATAAGCTTTAATATTTTTCACCATTTTGCATTACAAAATGAAAAAACCGTAATGGCATTGCATCACATAGCCTACTCGAAGAATTTTTTTCTTAAATTTCGTATTTTTTTTTTGTTTATTACTAATATCTTTTTGGAAGATAATCGTAGATGCAACTACATTTGTATTTATTCATGTAATTAACCATCCTATATCAAAGTATCTAAGGATTCACTTTTAATAGCTCACATTAAAGAATAATAATAATTAATATTATTATAATGATATAAAAATAAAAATCTTGCAAATTTCGCAATGGTTCTAAACATCTGCATAGTGAATTGATTGAATAAATATCGAGGAAGCAACGTCGTAGTATAATTGATGGTTAAACAAACTTACCTTAATGAAGTTTGACCATAATTATACAAGACGTTGCTTCCGAAGATATTTATAACCCGCCCGTCCCAATCAATATGTTAAATACATATTACGCGATATCCCAAGCGCCACATTTCGAAATTTTGTTCTAAAGGAATGAAGTATGGCGCCTCCGCCGGTGACAGGTAAGGGTGGGACGAGAGTCGGATGTAAATTTTGGACTTATTTTATTTTATCCCTAGGTCCTAAAAATTGTGTCATGCCTAGTACATAGCAGAGCGAGCTGCATAGTGAATTGATTGAATAAATATCTTCGGAAGCAACGTCTTGTATAATTATGGTCAAACTTCATTAAGGTAAGTTTGTTTAACCATCAATAATCTAGCGGTTAAAATAAATAACCTATTCATTGCTTTTAATGTAGCTTGTTAATGAAAGCGACAACGACAATTGTTTTGATAGTGGTGATGATTTCAAAGTTTTCATCTATACATATAATAAGACAGTAAAAATATTTTATCTGTACATTTTGTATTTTTGACTGAAATGGATAGAGGGACACTTAAAAAGAATAATAGAAAGCAAAAATTTTTTTTTTTAATACTGAACCGATTTGAATGAAACTTTTTTTGTTGTATAGCTTAATAGCTATACAACAGGCTTAATAGCCTGGGCAACATTTAGGCTATAATTTATTTTGAAAACTGAAACACATGATAAAGAACCTTAACAGAACAGCTAAACTATAAGAAATATGGAAATGGTGCCTTAACAAAAGTCGTTCAACCTGATGAGCATTTTCTGCTCGCGTATAAAAATTAAAGATCTGGAACATCTGATAAAAAGCTCAAAGAGATATTTTTTATCTAAGTGAAACTCACGCGGGCGAAGCCGCGGGCGACAGCTAGTGTAATATAAGCTCCGTGATCCAATAGCAACGACATATTATCTTTTCTGTAAATGGTGCAATAGAGTGTTGATCAATCTATTATGCTAGTATGCTTGCCAGACTTCCTGGGTTCAATCACAGTCTACTTGCCCGGTGGGTTTTGCAAGATTGTCATCATCATTTGTGTGATTTAGTCTTATTTTAGTATTAGTATTTTTTTGGTGACTCTTATGTATTTATTAATAACATTGATGATCAATGACTCTGATACATTTCACTCTATAAAAATGTTAAGGATGCAAAGATTATCATTTAATACGACGTTGGAACCTTCAGAAAACGAGTCTACGTCTTCTTGACAGCAAAAACAAGCTTAAATTTTATGGCGTTACTGGGACAGCCCTTGAGGTACTAGCTTCTTACCTGGACAACATGCATATATGTCCGAAAGGGCATAGATGCCATGCCCTTGAATGTCTTCTGTTACAGGGACCTGACAACTGTCCAGGTCCAACAAGGGGCAGGGCAAGCCGTAGTCATGGCTGCGGCTTACCTGCCGTATGAGAAGAGGGACCCCGTAACGCCGGAACTTGATGCTCTTGTGCGGCATGCAGAGAGTAAAAAGATGGACCTCGTAATTGGGTGTGACGCTAATGCCCACAACTTACTGTGGGGCAGCACGGACACCAACGAAAGAGGAGAGAAGTTGGCTAGCTATTTGGTAAGTTCACCTTTACTAATCCTCAATAAGGGCAACAAACCTACCTTCCTTAATAGCGTTAGGAGGGAGGTTATTGATGTTACACTGGCCTGCAAAAAGGCATTTGGTAAAATAGACAACTGGCATGTGTCGGATGAGGTCACACTATCTGACCACAACTACGTATGCTTTAGGTACAGGTATGACATGCCAAAGTCACTAACTGTTCGTAAAAGAAACCCTAGGCACACAAACTGGGTATCGTATAGAGAATCTCTTAAAGCAGAGTTAGGAGCTCCAGGATCTAAGCTTAACTCAATAGTTGACTTAGAACTGGAAGCTCAGAGAATCGCGGATGGTATTAAAAGAGCGTGGATAGACAACTGTCCTGAACGGAAACCAAGGGTCTTAAAAGAACCATGGTGGACCTCCGAGGTGGCAAAAATGCGACAGGAGACAAGGAAACTCTTTAACGAGGCTAAAGCGAGAAAAGACTTTAGTGACTGTCACAAGGCCCTGACCGAATACGGGAAAATGGTGCAAAAAACGAAGGAAGTAGCATGGAAGCGTCAATGCGACACTATCAGTGCACTACCTGAAGGTATGAGATTGGCGAAGGCTACATCCATTACCAAGGCTAACCCACTATCGGCCGTGAAAGATGATGATGGTGTTTTGACGGAAACTGGTGAGGAAACTTTAAGGGTTTTATTTAAGACTCACTTCCCAGGTTGTGTTGAAACAAGAACTGATCCACAGGATCTAAACAGCCTGGAATCTTGGGAGGTGAAAACTTTCAAAAGAGACTGGGAAGTGGCAAAGAAAGTGGTGGATGACGGAAAATTAAAATGGGCCATGGGGACCTTTCAACCCTTTAAGTCACCAGGGCCCGACGGCATCTACCCAATTTTCTTGCAACAG
The DNA here is from genome assembly GCA_018467065.1 of Ephestia elutella. NCBI lineage: Eukaryota > Metazoa > Arthropoda > Insecta > Lepidoptera > Pyralidae > Ephestia > Ephestia elutella. The sequence goes on from CM031581.1 coordinate 11,201,559, forward strand.
GGTATCTCCATACTTAGTCCTCATCTATGCAGGCTCTATAGGGCCTGCATAGCATTTGGGTATATACCGGAAGCATGGAGATCGGTGAAAGTGACGTTTATCCCAAAAGCAGGAAAGGCGACATATGATGAGGCCAAGTCATTCAGGGCTATAAGTCTCCAGTCCTTTCTACTGAAATCATTGGAGAAAATGGTGGACAGATTCATTAGAGATGGTCCACTTAGGAAGAATCCACTTCACAAAATGCAATGTGCCTATCAGCCTGGCAAGTCTACTGAGACAGCTCTATATTATGTGGTAAGTCAGGCTGAAAAAGCGCTTGAGAATAAGGAGATCTGTCTGGGGGCTTTTCTCGATATAGAGGGAGCCTTCGACAGAACTACTTTCGAATCTATTAGCAGAGCGGCGACGGAACACGGTGTTCCTAACACCCTTTGTAAATGGATGGAGAACATGCTCAGGAGCAGAATTATAACGTCCGAGCACATGGGGGGTAAGCTGTCAGCGTTGACGACGAAGGGTTGTCCGCAAGGAGGCGTACTATCTCCAATGATGTGGAGTTTAGTAGTGGACTCCCTGATAGTCACCCTAAATAAAGGACCGATTATAACGGTCGGATATGCGGATGATATTGTCATTCTCATAAATGGGAAATTTCCTGACACAGTAAAAGGGATAATGAACAGAGCTCTAAGGGATGTGCAGAATTGGTGTACCTCAAATCACCTCAGCTTAAACCCTACAAAAACAACCATTATCCCCTTTACGAGGCTCCGTAAGCTGACGGGTCTGCGCAACCTCAGGATGAATGGTACGGAGCTTGAGCTGTCCAAGGAGGTAAAGTATCTAGGCGTAACACTAGATAAAGAACTTACTTGGAATACACATGTTAGCAACATTATAACAAAGGCCACGAGGGTATTTGGCATGTGTCGGAATACCTACGGTAAAACGTGGGGCCTTAAACCCTATATCATAAGATGGGTATATATAATGATGATAAGACCCATATTGACCTACGGTGCATTAGTTTGGTGGCCGAAAGTCCAACAGGTAACATGTGTTGATGCTCTTAGGAAGCTGCAGCGGATTGCCTGCTGTATGATTTCCGGAGCTTTTACCACAACGCCTACAGCAGCAATGGAGGTTATCCTAGGTCTGCCACCGCTACATTTGCACATCGAAGGCGAGGCCTGTAAAGCACTATACAGACTAGCAACAGCTGGTTTATGGAAAAGGCAAGCACCAAGGACAAGGCATCTGCAAATGGAGACGGCGCACGAACTCGAAAGGATGTTGGATATGGGTAGTGATAAAATACTCCCAGTTTACAACTTCAAAAAGAACTATAAAACATATGTCCCCACAAGAGACGAATGGAAGGGCGAATTTCGACCCCCAGAAGGAGACTGCTCGATCTGGTACACGGATGGTTCAAAAACTAACGATGGAACAGGCGCAGGAATCTATGCAAAGGACAGACAACTGTATCAGAGCATGGGACGGTATCCTACAGTCTTCCAAGCGGAAACTTATGCGATTACCGTCTGTGCGAAACTGAATCTAGAGGAGGGCGTAAGAAATCGCACCATCTACATTCTTACTGATAGCCAATCGGTTCTCGCTGCCATCAACTCTGGTAGGATTGGGTCTGGTCTAGTCCTAGACTGTATCAGTTCGCTGAACAAGTTGGGTCAGCACAACAGGCTGAGACTGGTCTGGGTGCCGGGTCATATTGGGGTGGCTGGCAACGAGAAAGCTGACGAGCTTGCAAGGAGAGGATCAAGCAATCCGCTAATCGGAGCTGAGCCTTTTGTAGGACTGTCATATGGTATGGTAACTACGGCAATTAATGCTAATGTTGAAAGTAGACAAAGAGCAGAATGGAGCGTACGGGGTGATGTCATTCACTCCAAGGCAACACTTGGTGCTGGCAACACCAAGTGGTACAAAATGATCTGTAAACTAAACAGAAAACAGACAAGAATCTTAATGGGAGCTCTGACCGGACATTTCGAATGTCGTGGGCACCTGTTCAAGCTAAAACTTGTCGAAAGCCCTCTATGTCGGGTGTGTGCAGAAGTAGAGGAGTCTATGAAGCACATTATGTGTGAGTGTGACTCGCTGGCTAACAAGCGGCTGGCCCTCTTTGGAACTGCGTATCCGGAACTGGAGGACTACAGGCACTTCGCAGCCGGTGATATCCTGAAGCTTATGCAGTCCTTCTTCAGGAATCCCGCTGTGTGTGAGTAAGGCTTGGGGGTAAGTACAAAAGGGTCCAAGACTCGACGTGCTACCGTGAACACGGACCCCGCAGCAAGATAAGATAAGATAAGATACCTGGACAACAGAACTCAGAAAGTAGAAGTTAACAGAGCTGCTTCCAGCAGCGCGGCGGTACGTACAGCAATAGCAATATATTCGTTTTATGTACGGGCTAAAACGACGCGATTCTCTACGAGAGCTCTTTAAATCAATAAAAATTCTTACTGTTGCATCTCAATACATCTTCAATGAACTTATTTTAGTTAAATCCAATTTAAACCTCTTTAAAAAAAATTGCGATGTACATAGTATAAACACCCGCAATAAGAATAAACTTTATACGCCCTGCTTTAGGCTTTAAAAGGTTCGGTGGTCTTCGGTCAAAGTGTAAAAATGTTCAACAAGCTCCCTGACGAGGCTATAAATTTACCGATGCAAAATTTAAAACATATCTTAAAAATACTTTGATGAATAAAGCGTATTACACAATAAATGATTATTTGAACGATAAAAAAGCTTGGTCTCTCCCTACAACTTCGCCACTCCACACTTGATTACATTCTTTTGTTATTGTGAATAAATAACCTTTCCTTTCTTTTTTAAATTTAATAACATTGACATTTAATTGTTAAACATGTACGTGTATTGTGATCTTCAAGTGACTGAAAGTATTTATTTTTCGTCGTCAACTCGTGAACGGGTGTTGCCAGGGGTATCCTGCTTCGATCCTGATTTGGATTTTATTTTTATTTTTTGTTCTTAACCAATTCATTGTGGTTACTTGATCACAAACATAACATGTTTTATATACCTATTTTTTTTTTCTTATATTTTATTTTATTTTTGACTGTACACAATCTAGTGTATAAATAAAGTTAATAAATAGCCCCTCTGGCATGTTAGGCGACCAAGACTGTTTCATGAGTTTCTTTAGGCATTTCTTCTCAGCAGTGGTCGTTCCGAAATGCTAGTAGTTTGTAGCTTTGAGACATAATATATTATGATTACATAATTAGTTATCGACGTGAAAAAGAGCCTTCTTTGAAGGCCAAGTTTCAATAAAAAAAATTGACTTTGACTTTGGAAGGCCGGCAACACTCTTGTAATACCCCTGGTGTTGCAGTTGTCCATGGGCAGAGATGATCGCTTACTATCAGGTGACCCGCTTGCTCTTTTGCCGCCCTATGTTATAAAAAAAAAGTATATAAATAATTCTTTCGAAAATAAAAATGCTCCATGAATTTCCGATTACAGTATTTTTATGTAATTGCGAATTGGGACTTCAAATTAATCTTCCACAGTATAAAAAAATCATTTCGTCTCTCCGTTTCTTATGCAAATTGCGACATTTAACACCTTCGAGGCAGTACTAAAATAAATCGATCGGAACAGTCGAGTCGTCAAATCACAATTCGGGGGAGCGAGGCATTTTTCAAGCCGACTGCAACCACGCGATAAGCTCTCGCGAAAATGTGACCGAATTTCAATCAAATTTATGACTTATAATAATGATTATAGGCACCTTATCTGTGTAACGCATAAAATTTGCAATTTCAATGAATAGGTGAACTCTGCTGTAACAAATTTGCCGGCAATCGTAAGGCGTTGATAACAACTCATGAATTAATCTACGGGAAAAAGTAAAGAAGGGTGAGAATCAAATGAGAAGCAACATCGATAGATTACTCCGCATTTGTCAAGTTAATATTTATTGCGTTCGTTGAACATCGAATTATTTTATCTTTTTTTCACATCGGTTACATCGTGGTGTTTAACTGCACGCTAGATTAACTTTTCTTGATTTCTTTAATGATAATGGTTTATGCATATATTCGTTTATTTGCCAACCAAGTGTACCTTTATAGTAATAGGTACCTAGGTATATAATTTTCTGACAGGTACCTATATTTTGTTGCTACAGTGTGAATAGACATCTCTATACTAAGCATCGTGAAGAAAGGAGACAATCTAATAATGTAGTCAAATTAACTTTATTGACTAGCTTAACCTATCCGAGAAAGGAACCTATTCCTAAAAGTCTACCCTAAAAGACGAAATTAAAAATCGATTCGTACGTATAATATCCAAATGCAATAACTTATTATAACACTTAGCAAAGTCAGGGAGTGAAATCTTTGTTTCCACCCCGAGAGCCGGACCGCTCGCAGCGATTGAAATTTAAAATATTGTACCCTTTGCCATTATGCGAGCTTATTCACCCTTGAAATATCCCTAGGGGGCACCAGGTACAACGATTGGGGAAAATATTTTACACTTGTTACTAAGGATGTCGCTTTCAAGTTTACCATTACCAGATTCTAATTACACGAGATTTTCAAACTTATTCCCCCTACATTAAAGTTTGAAATTGAGTGGGCGGCGTGGTTATACCGCGGGGATATTTATGAAAAGCACTTAATTAGTATGTCGAGAATGAAAAATTGTTATTGAAACCGGTTTGATTGAACTGGCGACTCATAACGGTGTCATTTGGGATGTGACAGTAATGAAAAGTAGATTAATCACGGTTCCATGCGATTGCAGTAACGTGATGCGTTTTTCTCAGTTGACTCGTTCAGTTAATGCGTTTTGTGTGTCCATCACCGTGGTTAAAATTTTATGGAAACACTTTTGAGCGTCAAAATATATTTGTAAATAATGTTGGCCAAGTACCTATATTTTTTTTTATATTTACTTTTAAGTAACTACAGATAGGCATACCTACCTTATCTTTGGAGACACTGGCATATTTGAATGCAATAGACTTTATAGTGTACTTAAGAAGATTACCCGAGCAGCTAAAAATAGGCTATGATGTAACAATATATAAACCGTATCGTATCTTTTTCTCGATTACCGACACGAAAATAAATAAGTATAAGCAAAACCAAATCTAGCGGTTTCAAATTATATTACTGCTAAATATTTAATTTACCTATTTAAATAATCGACACAGACAGCGATTTTGATCTTTTTGTCCCAAGATCAAACAAAAATATCAGCATTCCCACTCCGTCTGTGCAAATTGTAATATTTAGTAAACACAAATTTAATAAAGTCTGCACTCGCTTGCACAAAGCGTCTACGTCAGCATTTCGTGAAACAATTAAGCAAATAATTCCGGTCATTAGTTTGTATCAAAACCTGAAGGGAGATCCGCGTACCCGAGTATTAGGTCCAGCCCACTGAGCGGAATCCCAACGTTTACTAGATAAAATAAATTTGAACAAAACAAACGCATCGGCTATATGAATCCACCTCTGTGAAGTTGTGCCAAGTGGCATGGAAGTGGAAAAATAGAAGCGGATACGGGAGCAGCTAATATTCGAATACTTGGCATTCCGATTGATGACGATGTGTGAACGCAAAAGGGCATATGCGTTGACGTATCCCATCACTACGCTGGACTGGAAATGAACAATTTTGTTTAATAAAATTTTGCAGTCTTTCTTTCTTTCTCTTAATAATCTTGTTTCCATTACAACCAGGCCACTCGATGTCATCTCAGACACTGTATTTAATAATATCAATATCAAACAAAACAAAAACAAATACTTGTACAAATGAAATATTTATATCAACTTCTTACCGCACCTTGTTCAGACTTCATAGTAGCGTGAATTAATGTTGATTGTTTGTTTCAATAAGATGTTGTGTCAATTTCAATGAGATGTGGATTGTTTTCCAGTATCAGCTAAGCTGACATCCGAAAAAAGATGCATTCCCCTCAAGGTGCTTTAGTCATGTACACATTGCGGCTTTTGCTCAATCCAGCGTTAGATATTTCAAGTCAGTGGGCTGCATATGAAGGCTGCTATGGTGATTGAATTTGGCAGTACGGCATAGGTGAGCAGCCGAATATTTCTATCCTCGCTTCAGATGTTTCTCTATTGAGTACGAGTAGCTCCATAACTCCTTGAAATTTCATGGATACTCCTTTGAAAGATATTGCAAAATTTAAACTGATATTGATTGCACGTTTAGGTGTATGTTATCTATATATATATAACTCAAAGGTGACTGACTGGCTGACTGACATAGTGATCTATCAACGCACAGCCCAAACCACTGGACGGATCGGGCTGAAATTTGGCATGCAGCTAGATGTTATGACGTAGCATCCGCTAAAAAATGATTATCGTGCGCAAAGCCGCGGGCACCAGCTAGTAGTGTACAGAATTGGTGGAGTATTTAAGACGTCCGCCTGTAATCTAAGGATTCGAATCCTTATTATTCGTGCCTCGTGAGTTTGTATACAAATCTGACTGAGACTGCTATTAGAACACCACTTGCTTCCGGTGAAAAAAACTATCGTGAGAAAACCTACCATCTATTTAGTAATTTACCAGGTAGTAAATTGAGAAGTTAATATAAACCACTCCATAAAAAAGTCGTTGCGTGTGATGTCTCCACATGATGACCACGACCGACAACCTTGAGGAATACCGCTGGGTTTGCTCTTGACCACAATCTTGCCCGAGGAGTAGATGACGACTACGGTGTAGCGAGCTTACCCAGAAGCAGCCTATTCACTCTGGTTTTGAAGAGAGTCAGGTTGTATGTGCTCGGGAACACAGACGCTTTTGAGAGAAGGACAAGATAAATCAGGCATTTTATTAATCCATTCACCGAATCAGTTATTATAATACCTTGCATTCTTGGAGATAACAAATTTGAACTTTAGCAGCGTATGTACTTTAATTGAAATACAATAGATCTCCAAATAGGCCGTCTAGAGGTCAATTATTATAAATTGATAACCTACTTCATTATTCAGTGTTCATGAACCCTTTAAACTATGATTCAGATCAGAACTTAATTACTTTTAATTATTATTACATCTAGTAATTCGCTATGATTGACTGGCCGAAAATTAACAGACGCAATTAAATAATTAATATCAGGTGAACTAATCAAATGTCTTGCAATATTTTGAACTTAAATTTGATAGATTGGTTTAGGAAATAATGTCAATTGTAAACCAACCTTAAAGCCTTAAGATGACGTACTCGAATTCAATGAGAACTTGTGCTATTACCATCGTACCACAAAGAGGCGTAGCAACTTCAGAGATATACCCTAGATTGAGGACGACTTTTCGTAAAGGTACACTAAGTGTTAACTTGTGAAGACCTAAGACTCAAGGTCTAGACTTCTAAACAGCAAATGATATCTTCCTAATGGAGAAGCTTTTTTTATGTAAATCTGTTGCATATTTTTACTATAAGGTATAACTATGGATAGAGATTGGGAAGCTAATGCACTCAATAGACAGGATTGGCGAATCAAATGGTAAGGCCTTTGCCTAGCAGTAGGACACTTAAGGCTAATAAAAAAAATAACTTCGGAAGAAAGGGCTTACTACACTTGTTTATAGAGCTGAAAAAAATGTCCTTTTATTTTTAGATGCGCTGCGACCCAGTGAATTTGAACTAAAATTTCCAACTAAATTTAATCCGAATTGAAGTGTCAACCGTAACGAGAGAGTTACTTTGCTGGGGTGGCTATTCGTTAGTGTAACTCTTTTGCTAAAACGACCCCCGGATAAGCCGGCTGCGATGTTAACATTCTTTTCAATAATGATGGAGGGGAGATGTAGTGCTGTGTCTTGTTTATTGGATTTTTTGTTGCAATCTACATATGAATGGAAACTACAATCTGTTCAGTGCAATGAATGGAGACGCTATTGTTGCTATAATATCTTTTATTAACAATGATATTTACTTTAATTAAAACTTTATTAATAACATCTATTTGTAACCTAATATTAACACCATATGGTTAACTTTGAAAGTTTGTTTTCGATTGTAGTTTTATTTAAATAACTAAGTAGATATTTCAAACAGACCCTGTCAGGCACAAAGTTGGAATTTAAAGTCAAACACGAAATTACAAAGTATCGTATATTTAACTCGACTTTGACTGTAATTAATTGAGTAAAGTTTTCGACTCCGTGTATTTCTTGTCGGCTTAAAGTTTAAAGTAACACGCGTGTCGGTCGCTTTAATAAGTCCTGCGCATGATAAATAGGATCAAGTGCGGGACATGTACTTTTTCTCTTTCTTTTCGGTACGAGATTAATTCGGTCTCCCTTACTCGCTGCTAGGGATTGAAGATTTAGGGCAACGTGTGTGGAAGTGTAGCTGTTTTAGTTTTTACCGATACTATATAATGCCCATAGTGCACAAGCGCCGATACGCGGGAAACTATACACATTATTTTCCTGACGTACGATACCACATACTTCATTTTATAGTCTCTACAATACTCCGGAGCAACACCTAGTTTATAATAATACTTTAACTGAAATAGAACTTCGAGCAATAACTGGTATTGCTCTAGCTACCACTTCATTATCCACTTCGACATTAAATAATTAGATGGAGTATTGGCCTAAATAATACATATAGTATATTATTATACGAACAAGTTGAAATCTTCTTCACTCTTGATCATGGTCGTGATTATGGATTGATCATCTCGGTTTTGGCTGCTGCTTTTGCAATGGCTCTCTTTTTATTTCGATCTGTGGCTTTTCTGAAGCATTCAGTTGCTGGACAGTGTGTAGCACTTTTAATGAATTCCATCTAGTTGGAGATTGACAACGTAGCCGCTTGCCTTCAATACGGCCCTGGATTCCATTGCGTTATCTTTACGGGTGACGTGTCCGAAGAATTTAAAGTTAAAATTTCCAACCCAAAATAATTTCCATAAAATCCATGAAGGGTAAGTTAATTGTGGTTGATTTAAGGAATCACAGATTCAATTAAAAAGAAAAAAAAGCTATGGCCAGCCTATTCCAAGCCAACTTATTCTGGGGCTGAAGATTTAATTTTGTGGACTAGAAACTTAATGAAAGTATGAGCGCTCTACTTTCCAACAATATTATTGATTGCTTCGTGAACATTAAACTTAGCGTGAAAACGTACGAGTATAGTGCTCTTTTCCGAGTGAAACGGTCTAAATTGAAATCTCATATTTTAATCCTAGTTTGCCCAACTTTTCTTACATTTATCACGCCAGTCGTTTTCCTAAGTTCATTTCAAATATTTAAGTCAAGTAAAGTGTTTTGTAAAGGGGTTGTTGCACAAATGTATGGGGAGCCGGCTATATCATGAGCACCTATCTGAACTTCTCATTTTTGGGTCAGCATCAATGCCTTATAAGTAAATCCGATAAATTCGTAGCCTTTCTATAGTACATTTAGTCAACAAAATCGTAACCTATTATGATTTGACGTTGACGCGCTCCATTTGACAGTTCCGATTTCCGGTACGTTCAAAAATGTAATTTTATTACATACGTGCCCGCGGGAAAGAATTATTTATTTTAATTAATTATTCATCTATTTATGTGAATTACACATGTGTATTTGTGATATTGCATGTAGCATGTGTTAGGAACATTTACTTTAATTAATTTTCTAAAATATAATGAAAATATCGAGCATTGTAACTGATTTTATGTATCATAATTTCTGAACATACGTACGGGCGCCATGTCAGTATCGCCATTATACGATATTAAGCGATATTAAATGTATTTTTGTACCATAACAAGATCACGAAAAAACATGATGACATTTTTGATATTATTTCTGATTTTTGGGGAACTGCTCATGATATAGCCTGCTATGCAACATGCCCTTTATCTAAAACTTATTATATAACTACATAAATGGTATGTAGTCGTAAAGGAGCAATTTGACGAAATTTAATAGTTTTTTCAGACAGAATTTTGAGATATTTATGAAATACTGGTCATGCCCAGGGGCTTCGTTCCCATGGGAGTTTCGAGATAAAAGTATGTACTATTCCCGATATTTTCCTACTCGTATACCAAATATCATCAAAATCCGTCTAGTAGATTTTGCGTGAGTGAGTAAAAAAAATCACACATCCAAACTTTCGCATTTATAATATTAGTAGGATCGTAGGATTTAAATTTTATCTAAATAAAAAAATAGGTAACTAAACAGCATTCTAAACAAAATTGCATTCACCCCCAAATTAAACAACTTCAAATGTTTTTCCCGCCACTACAATAACAGAGACTTCAAACCAAACCAAGCTCCAAATATCGCGCACGTGGCAAAACCGGGAAGCAGCCAAATTATTTCTACCATTATAATGTAAATTAAACCTTAAATCTTAACACAAAAGGTTGAATATGCTTTTTCGAAGCTCTGCAGGACAGGTCAGGGTAGAAGTATTAGTTCCAGACACATGCTTCTGTCTAATAGGGTCTGTTGGTATGGAGACGATAAATGTTTCAAGCGCCTTAATTTGAATTTCGAATTTAGGGTTGGGACTTATTTGTTTTTGTCTCGAATGCAAATGTCAAGCGAGGTTATTAGAAACTCGTAAAAAGTTTACTAGAAAACTTGAACACTCGAAGCATTACTTATGTTACTTCATGTTTTTCATATCGTCTTTCATAATATTATGTCTTCTTGATTTATTTATCTTCTGCCTCGCATATTTCTTATAGAAAATTAGTACTAAATTTTGTTATCTATATAACATAGGGCGGCAAACGAGCAAGCGGGTCACCTGATGGTAAGCGATCACCGCTGCCCATGGACTACTGCAACACCAGGGGTATCACAAGAGTGTTGCCGGCCTTTCAAGAAGATGTAGACTCGTTTTTTGAAGGTTCCAACGTCTTATCGGTTCGGGAACACCGCCGCATTAAGTTGGTTCCACAGTTTGGTCGTACGTAGCAAGAAGTGTCTTTTAAAACGTACGGTGGTTGACAGCCAGTCATCCAGATGGTATGGATGATACTTCAACCTGTAACGGCTGGTACGGTACCTAGTGAAATCCTGCGGCAGGTATTACGTCGAACAATTCCTCAGAGCACTCCCCATGATAGATTAGGTAAAGAATGCACAAGGATGCGACATCCCTACGCAGAGCTAGAGGATCGAGACGGCTGACGAGAGTCTCGTCATCGACGATGCGAATCGCACGACGTTGAACGCGGTCAAAAGGGAAAAGTTGGTATTGAGGTGCCCCAGCCCACAATATCTTACCGCATTATAGACAAAATTCTTCACTTACCAGCAATTATTTTCAAGATTGTTTCGCTTGGTCTTCAGTCATTTAGTCATCAAAGATAACAAATAACAATAGAAAACACATGATGCTCTACTCGCAGACAGATCGTGTATGATCAACTTTGACAGCAACTTGCGTTGCTGTTGAGGGAAATGTATGACAGGATAAACTCGCTGCTGGTAGCCCACGGTTTTTACAGTTTAAGATGCATATTATCTGAAAAATAAATTCTGTATTGTCACGAATAGTTCACAATATTTTAAAATAACTGACCTTACTGAATTAAACTTGATATTTTTCACATATATATACATTATTGCAATATTTTTTTTTCTACAGGCAAAAACAGATTTTAATTTAATTTAGTTTTGATTACATTTTGTTCATTTTGTTGCCTATATAGATAGGTATTTAAATCTATTTAGATACCTACAGAGTTCTGCAAATATTTGTTTAGTTACAGTAAAGTTGGTAGAATTTAATGCTGTTTCATTCTAATCTTGGAAAAGTTAACTATACTTTGTTTATTTAGATCTCGATGGAACAAATCCATTAGTGTTTGTTTATTTCCAGTCGAAACTTTAATTTTCATTTTATGAAAATTGTTTCTATTTTAATACCATTTCATTACAATTGGAAAACTGTAGGTCTGATTTAATTCGTATTTGAGCAAGGGAAATTGAAAGAATATTTAACCCACATTTTAAATATGAAAATTCTATCTAATTAACCATATGTTTAATTTAAATATTCCTTTCTTGTGTATAAATAAATGGGTACTAATTAAACAGACTTCTTTTTAATAGGATTATTCACCTCTAAATATCTAGATTGCTTTCTAAATTACTAAGTTAGCCACAATTGACGCGCATCTAAATAAAACTATCTCAGCCACAAATATATTCTATGTAAGCCACTCTAAATATAACTCAGCACGGTGTTTTTTTTAGCATCTAAATTTGCAACATGCATTCAAGCAGTAAACTTTTAAAATTTTAATATATGGCAACAAATAGTAATTCTATTAGCTTCTAATTTTATAACTCATACACATAAATCGAATATTGCTACACGTTACTGTTTCTACATCACCCAGTTGGTTGACTGGTAGAAAAAGCCGCCTTTGACTCTTTTGTAATAAAGTAAAATCCTTATCTTAACTATCCTAACTAATATTATAAGTGCGACAGTGGGTTTGTTTATTTGTTACCTCTTCACGCTTTATGTACTGAACCAATCTTCCCGAAATTTCGCATACACATTGTTAGAAGGACAGAGAAGGACATAGGGTACCTACCTTTCATCCAGGTAAAAAGCACTGTTCCCGCGGGAAATTCACGCAGGTGAAGCCGCGGGCAATAGTTAGTACCTAAATAAATAAAAATAAATGGGTAAATGGCCCTCTCTGATTGATGCAAATGGCCGGTCGGTGTCATCTGGCGCACTCGCACCTAATCGTGCGGTGGCCATTTTCACGATAAAAGAATATGATCTATTATTTCACACGCTGAGATAATAATATATGATGTTGTACATTGAAGTTTCAATTTTATTATTTTGAGGAGCTAGTTTTGAAGCTGTAAAATGGTGATAAGTTGTTAAATCTGCGGCTGAGTTACAAAATTACGTGGCAATTTATAAATCAGAAAGACAAATTAAAATAATTGTTGATCTTTAATTGAAGCTTTCGTTAAAATATTTAGTAGGCGTTGTAAAAAAGACGAATTAGTATATTAGAGGCTAAAGCATTTCCCCGTTGCTTAGTTATAAAAAGAGAAGGTTGATCACGGGGCCAAATAAAAATTCTGTGGCTGGGCCTATTATTTCTCGAAATAAATACTATTTAATTTATTCTAAAACAGACAAAAATATTATTGTTTTGTTCTTCAAGTATTTTTTCACCGTTGTAATTTTAACCTATTTACGAACAAATATAAAATACATACCTACGTATCTTATAAACCCCACACAAGTACATCAAAACGCGAGAAAAGTGTAGTAAATCTCCAAACAATTAAGAATTAATCCTGATGAATGCCGGTCCGCACCGCACTACTAACATACGGACAAACTTCCACTGATTAATTACCGAATGGCGATTCTGAATTAAACAGCCAAAGAGCCTTGCAAAAGGTTACCAATAACGGGCAATGGTCTGACCGAAACTGGACTACGACCTACTGGACGTCGACGTTAAGTATTTACACGATAATCACAAAGAGGAACCACATAAGAATTCAAAATTTAAAAAAATTCAAAACTTAACATGAGAACTTCGCCATAGCACAAGAGAGAAAAAGGAAGAGATGTTTACTCACATCTTTGACACTTTATAGAAGAGGTGATGTTTAGGACTAAGTTTACAGCTATATCGTATAAGCATCTGGTGCGGAGACGAGAGGCAAAAGTTGGGCGGGTCCGAGGTAATCTATACATATAATAAAACAGTAAAAATATTTTGTCTGTACATTTAGTATTTTTGACTAAAATGGATAGAGGGACACCTAAAAAGAACAATAGAAAGCAAAAAAATTTTTTTGGAATTTCTTGTCTGTCTGTCTGTCTGTCTGTCTGTCTGTCTGTCTGTCTGTCTGTCTGTCTGTCTGTATGTATGTACGCGTTTCACGCAAAAACTACTGGACGGATTTGAATGAAACTTTTTTTGTTGTATAGCTATTAAGCCTGGGCAACATATAGGCTATAATTCATTTTGAAAACTGGAACACCTGATGAAGAACCATAACAGAACAGCTAAACCATAAGAAATATGGAAATGGTGCCTTAACAAAAGTCGTTCAACCTGATGAGCATTTTCTGCTGACGTATAAAAATTGAAGATCTGGAACATCTGATGAATAACTCCAAGAGACCAGCTACACTATGACATATATGGAAATGGCGCTTTAGCAAAACTTGATTAATCTGATGAGCATTTTCTGTAGACGTATAAAAATCGAAGATCCGAAACATCTGAAACTATTTGGAACACAAAAATACTCACGCGGGCGAAGCCGCGGGCGACAGCTAGTCCTAACTATATATTATAAATGCGAAAGTGAGTTTGTTTGTTTGTTCCTTTTGACACTTTATCTACTGAAACAATCTTCTTGAATTTTCGCATACACATAGCTGGAAATACGGAGAAGGACATAGGGTACCTTTCATCCCGGGTAAAAGCACTGTTTCCGTGGGAAATCCACGCGGGCGAAGCCGCGGGCGAAAGCTAGTTTCTTATATAAACTGCATGTGAATTTTAATCTGAACCGCCAACGCTCGCCGTAAACATCTCTACTACTCTGTATCCAACACTCTAGTAGTCAACATCCACAACTAGTAGTAGACATCCTAGTAGTAGACAACCTAGTAATAGATACCCTAGTAGTAGAGACGCTAGTACATCTCTGTTTCACATATCTCCTCGTGTCTCCGCTTTTGTAGTCTTGGCCTAATGGGTTAAAATAAGACTAAAATTGGACATTTTGAAACAGTCTACTTTTGGTCGGACCGTTACCTATCTGACAGTGGTACCATTCAAGTAGCGCGTACAAAGTCGAAATGACCATGCGACAAAGACAAAACGGAATCATTAGTTTATTAGTCTAAGCAGCAGACGGAATTTTCTCCATGATATTTTCAAAGGTGAATATTTTAGCCTATATATAGTGATTCGAAATAATATTTTTGTATGTATTATCGCGCTGAGATTGTATGGACGTTATGATATGTGAGTATATCATATTTAACTAAATAGCTATGTTAAATCAGTAGTAATTTTGACTTGAAAAAGTGCCTGTGTAAAGTCCATTTATTCATAAAAGTCCTATTATGTAAACAATCTTACCATGTCTTTTTATGATTTTATAATAATATAAATTAAAATAGACTTTTTAGGAAATTACTATCGTGGTCAATAAATGTTTTACTTTAGAATGTTTAGGTTTGAACTAATATTTGATTTATTTTCAACAAAATTCAACAAAAAGTACTGTGAAGATTGTTTACATAAAGGACAATTATGAATAAATGGACCATAGGTAAATTTTTTATAAAGTATTTTTAATTTTGAATTTATAATTTCAGCGGCTTGTAGGAATATACATGAGACATAAGAACTCATAATATAAGTGTAACATGTGGCTTAAATTTTACTATTTTAGGTAGCTTTGTCCTCTAAAACAAAATTGTATACACTGAAGCTGAAAATGTATGTGACTCCCAGACTACATTATACCAATTTCGATAGAATGACCACAAGAGGGCACCACACCGCATTAGAAGTAGATTAATATACGAACGGGCCTTTCGTTTATTGGCAACGTTTCGGTACACGCAATGCCTATTTGACTTGATCTGCTTCAGCGAGTTCCGTCCCCTGATTTGCGAGACTCGTTTTTGGATCAAAGGAACGCAATCAAGGGAAATGAAAATATTTTGGCGTGTCACGTTTAGCGTTTAGTGTATTTACCGAGCTATTTTCTAGCCCCTAATTTTGTAGAAATATCGCAAGTGTCATGATTTTTAAAAATTAGTTAATATATTTGTTTGTTTACCAATACTTTTGTGAATAATTGGTCGCTATTATGATTAATCAGTTGCTGTTTTGATCAATTCATGAGTGGCGCCATCTTGTGTAAACTTGACGAAACACTATCGGGCGCATTCGTTTATGGTGCATTCTATGGTTACGTCACTACCGGTGGCGGGGTGGTAGTTTAGATCAGAGAGCAACGGACGCACTAGCGACATTCTTCCTCGAGACTCGGAGCAGAGCGGACACGTTAAACACCACGCATATTCGAGGATCATCATATTTCAGAAGTGTTGAAATTCTCGCCCGCAATAGTGACTGAAGAAAATCGTAAGTAGCCAATATTGTGTCTAATTAGCTTTGAAAGAATTAAGTAAATTGCGGTAGCTACTTCCAGTGTTGCACGTTTTCTTTTTCCTATTAATAATTTATTCAAAATTTATGGACTACCCGCGCAGTGCACATTCTGGCGTATGTAGATTTCAGTAACAGATTTCGAAAAGAATTAACTTAATACTAGTATATTGTCGTTAATATGTTCTTCCTTTCGCTTTTATTAATATTATTTATGAAGGTTCTAGATTTACCCATGGTTTTACGTTTTTTTTTATTACACCTTTTACTAAAAGCTTTATAATTATTAGCTGCAAAAAAAAAAGAGAAAGAATATATACTATAGCTGTATGTATATAACTGTTGATTATTCAAATCAAGTTGAAATGGAATATTTTAATTGTTCCTTTGCTGAAAGTAATTACAGATTATAGTGATTTATAGATGTGAGTGTGCATCGATTAAATTATGGTCTGACGTGAGCGTGCGTTGGTTTAGAATATAGATGTGAGTGTGCATCTTTTGAATTATGTTTTGTCGTGAGCGTGCGATAGTTAAAAGTAAAAGATATGAGTGTGCATCTTTTGAATTAAGATCTGACGTGAGCGTGCGTTGGTTTAGAATATAGATGTGAATGTGCATCTTTTGAATTATGTTTTGTCGTGAGCGTGCGATAGTTAAAAGTAAAAGATATGAGTGTGCATCTTTTGAATTAAGATCTGACGTGAGCGTGCGTTAGTTCGAAGTATAAATCTTTTGAATTATATACTGACGTGAGTGTGCGTTAGTTTAAAGTATAGGTGTGAGCGTGCATCTTTTGAGTTACACTTTGACGCGAGTGTACGCTAGTTCGAAATGTGTATTTTTGGATTATATACTGACGTGAGAGAGCGTTAGTTTTAAGTATACTGAGCGTGCATCTATTGAGTTATTTTGACGAAAGCATACGTTAGTTCGAAGTATGTATATTTTGAATTATGTACTGACGAGAGATTGCGTTAGTTTAAAGTATATAAGTATGCATAAATCTATTAAATTATATTCTGACGTGAGTGTACGTTAGTTCGAAATTTGTATCTTTTGAATTCTATACTGACATGAGAGTGCGTTAGTTTTAAGTATACTAAGCGTCTATCTATTGAGTTATTCTGACGAGAGCAACGTTAGTCCGAAGTGTGTATTTTTCAAATTAAATGATAACGTGCTCGAGCATTAGTCTAACGTATACATGTTAGGTATAGATATATTTTTTTTTTTAACTACCCGTGTTGAATGAGAGTAAAAACAACTGAGATTAGACTGGTTTTTTTTTTGCTTATGTATGATAACGCGCGAGTAAATTTGCGAACAAGCTTATAGTTTATTTAAGAGAACAAGTATTGCGAAATTTCGAAGAAGAAGAAGAATTTTAGTTATCTAAATATTGATCTGAATAAGACGAAAGTGTAGTTTTGAATAAATGACACTATTCTGATATGAAGGTACACTTAAAAAGGTTTCTTTTTTTTTTTTTTAAATAGCAACGATATTATAGAATATCTCGATCTTCAATTTAAATTGTTATTAAATTGTTAATAAAGATCATTATGTTGAAAAGTGTTATTCGAGTTAAAGATATAATGAGAATAAAGTTGCCGTTTACATATAAAATGAGATTACTAAGAAAAGAGAAGTTGGACTTAAGTTTAGTGTTAGTAGATTGATATCTACGATGTTAGATTTCTAATCGTTACTTTTAGTTACTTAAAAGTAGCTTGAGGAAGAATATTTAGCGATGATAGTCGAAATTGGTATTTTTATTTATCATTATATAGCGATAATAGTCAAAATTGGTATTTTTATCATTATAAATACGAAAGTATAGACATAACAAAGTTCGAATTGTTTTTCTAGGTCATGACTGAATCAAGCAGCACGAGCAGCAAAGGACTTCGTGTAGCATTGAGAAGGAATCGATTAATTAGCACTTCAAGTGAAAGTTCGATGGAAAACATCCCAGTTATAACTCGAAAGCGCCGTAATAATCAGGAATCGGAATATGTTTCTCCCAAACGCCGCCGTAAGCGTTCTGACGTAGTAGATGTTGCAGAATTAGTGAGTGCATTGAACGTTAGGAACAAAACATTGATTAACTCGCAACAAATGTTAAATGCACTACCCGAGTTTGACCCCGAAAATAAAAATCAAAATATTGAAACGTGGCTGCATAAAGTCAATGAATATGCTAGTATTTACAATTGGGAAGATAGACAGACATCACACTTCGCAACCCAAAAACTGATGGGAGTAGCAAAAAAATGGCTTGTATCACTTCCAAGTCTAGACCATACATGGACTGAATGGCAAAATAAATTAAGGCGTGCTTTTCCGGTCGATGACAATTTTGCTATTATATTAGAAGAAATGTTTGCAAGAAAAACTAAAGAAGATGAAAGTTTGAGAATCTATTTTTATGACAAGTTAATGTTATTAAATAGATGCGAGATAACAGGAAAGAAAGCCGTAGACTGCCTGATTCACGGAATAACAGACGTGTCTCTTCGAAATAGTGTTCAAGCTTTGAAATGCCAAGAACCTGAAGACTTACTAAAGTATTTGGTTCTTCAACAACCAGTCGCATCTTTTTCGCAATCGCAAAGAAAAAGATATGCAGAAAAATTTGAAGCAACAACGTCTCGTCCAAAAGTACGCTGTTATGCATGTGGTCTTGACGGACATACTTCTAACAGATGCTTTCAGAAAATCAAGAGAGAAAACTCTGTTGTAACTTCTACCGATTCACTTAAATGTTTCAATTGTAATGAGGAGGGACATCGCTTTAGTCGCTGTCCCAAAATTTTATTAAAGTGCAATATATGCAGGAGAGTTGGTCATAATGACAGTGACTGTAAGCGAAACCCTTCCTCAGTAGGTAAAAATGTAAAATCTGAGAAAGTTATGAATATTGATTCTAGTAATAAGTCCAATGATAAATTTGAAAAAAATGTTATTGTTAACAATAAAACATTGAGAGCTTACATTGATTTTGGTAGTGATTGTTCCCTTATAAGACAATTTGATGCAAGTAATTTAAATTTAATCAAATCATATGATGACCTGCCTGCGATAAGAGGTTTTGGCAATTCTTGTATCTTTCCCCTTTACAAGTCACAAGTTCATATTCAAGTCGATGAAGTTGAAGCCGATATTATTGTTTACGTAGTAAATGATAAATATTTGCAAGTGTCATTGTTAATCGGTCAAAATTTTACAGAAAATCCCCATATCAGTGTATTGAAAGACAGTAACAAATTAACTTTTTATAATGGCCCTATAATATATACAAATTTAAAATCGATTAAACTAATTACTAATTCTGAAACCTTTTTGAACGGTGCATATTTGTTGCCAGTACATAGTGACCCATCCTATACTGGCGATGTTTATGTTGAAGCACACACAAGAGAAATTCCTGGTAATGAGTATCGCTTGCATCAAGGTGTATATAGCTTAGTAGAAGGCAAAGGTCATATTTTAGTGTCATCTAATACTTCCTCAAAACTAGCTGCAAATACTACTTTATGTCGAGCTATTCTGTTTAAGGAAGTTGATGTAGTCGATGTTAAGCGTATTAGCGATAAGTGTCTCGATCCTCTGCCCTCCCTTAACAAAGCTGATATAAAAGTTGGATCCGATATAGATCAAACAACTTTTGATAAACTCTATCAACTTCTCCAAAGTTATCGTGACTGTTTTTCATGCTCTTTAAATGAAATTGGATGTGCACCGAAAGATTTTGAAATGAAAATAGAACTTAATGATCAAAAGCCAATTGTTTATCGTCCCTATAGACTTTCAAATATAGAAAGAGCTAAGGTGAGAGAAATGATTTCTGAACTAATGGACAATGATATAATCAGGGAATCCAATTCAGACTACTCTAGTCCAATATTAATGGTCAAGAAAAAAACGGGAGAACAACGCCTCTGTATAGACTTTAGGGCCCTAAATTCCAAAACTGTGAAAAATAGATATCCGTTGCCATTGATCGAGGATCAACTTTCGAACTTAAGTGGTAATAAGTTCTTCACAACCTTAGATATGGCATCGGGATACTATCAGGTACCACTTTCAGAAGAAAGCAAGCATCTTACTGCGTTTGTAACCCCAGATGGGCATTACGAATTTAACCGTATGCCGTTTGGACTAGCAAATGCTCCTGCAGTCTTTCAAAAACTTGTGAACAAAATGTTAGGTACTGCTAGGTTCGAGAGCGTGTTAGCCTACATGGATGATCTACTTATCCCGTCAGAGTCTATTAGTTCAGGATTTGAAAAACTAGAAAACGTTCTGAAACTTATTAGAGAATACGGATTAACATTAAAACTTTCAAAATGCTGTTTCTTTTCTTCAAACATAGAATATTTGGGATATGATGTATCTTGCGATGGCATAAAACCAAGTTATCGCAAAACATTAGCTATCGAGGAATTCCCAGTTCCAAAGAGTGTACATGAAGTACGACAATTTTTAGGTCTAGCTAGTTACTTTAGGAAGTTTGTAAAAGGTTTTGGCGAGATAGCACGCCCATTAACCCGTTTGTTACAAAAAAATGTAGAATGGCAGTGGACTGATGCTGAAGAAAGAGCGGTATCAATTTTGAAATCACATCTATGTAGTCGCCCCGTTTTAGCGCTCTATAACCCTAGCTTGAAAACTGAACTGCACACTGATGCAAGTTCAGCTGGAATTGGAGGTATTTTATTACAATGGCAAGAAAATCCAAAAGTTCTTAAGCCCGTTGCCTATTACAGCAGACAAACGACCCCTGAAGAAAAATTCTACCATTCTTATGAATTAGAGACATTAGCGGTCGTATGCTCTCTAAAAAAATTTAGAACCTACATACTGGGGATACCTATTAAAATATTGACAGACTGTAATGCTTTACGATTAACAGTAAGCAAAAAGGATTTAGTGCCTAGAATAGCTAGATGGATTTTACAGATGGAAGAATACGATTTTGAAATCGAATATCGTCCTGGCGATCGCATGGCTCACGTTGATGCTTTAAGCAGAAATGCAGTTGAAAGTCCTAAGAATGAAAATCGTCCAGATAACATAGCTTCAGTTTTACATATTGAACAATCTGATTGGTTGCTAACACTACAGTTGGGTGATCCCGAAATAAGTAGAATATCAAAGATTTTAAAACCAGATTTAGATGAAGAATTTAAAGATTTAAAGAAACACTATATAATCAAAAACAATATATTATACAGAAAAATTAATGGAGATACGGAAGATTTGAGAATAGTTATACCTAAAGGCGCAAGATGGCAAGTGTGTCGTTTAAATCACGATGAAATTGGTCATTTTGGTATTAAAAAGACTTTGGAACGTATACAAAGTCAGTATTGGTTCCACAAAATGAATAAATTTGTAAAAAAATATGTGGGAGCTTGTTTGGAATGTGCCTATAATAAGGATAATACACCTGCTAAACAAGGTTACATGTATCCTATAGAAAAAGTAAAGGTGCCCTTCCAAACAATTCATATTGATCATTTAGGCCCATTTATAAAAAGCAAACGAGGTAACTCGTACATACTTACAATTGTTGACGGGTTTTCAAAATATACATTTGTAAGACCAGTTAAAGATACCAAAAGTATATCAGCTATAAAAACTTTACAAAGTATTTTTAGTGATTTTGGTACACCAGAACGTATCATATCTGATCGCGGATCAGCCTTTACATCTGGACAATTTAAGCAATTCTGTAATGATAAGAATATTAAACATGTCCTAAATGCTGTTGCTTGTCCACGGGCCAATGGACAAGTTGAAAGATACAATCAAACTATTCTTAATGCAATAGCTACTCAAAATTCAGGTAAAGATGACAAAGACTGGGATTTATCAGCAAGCAAAGTACAATTTGGTATCAATAATACTGTAAATTCAACCACTGGAAAAAGTCCGTCAGAAGTATTATTCGGCTCCAGGTTAAGGGGAGACTCTGATGGTATTTTCCGAGAGTTGTTAAATGATACTGAGAAAAATAACAGGGAAATAGAAGAAATAAGAAATGAGGCTAAAACTAATATAGATGAAAAGCAAATAAAAATGAAAGAATCACATGATGCTAAATCGAAGCCTGCTCAACAATACAAAGTTAATGATTTAGTTAAAATAACAAAAGTTTCATTCAATGAAAACCCAGGTCAAAGTAAAAAATTATTGCCTAAATTTATAGGGCCATATAAAGTTTCAAAAATTATAGGTAACGACCGATACGAATTGTCAGGAGTGCCTGGTTTTAATAAAGTAAAAAGATCTTCTACCGTAGTTTCTGCAGATCGTATGAGACCATGGATTAATGTTAAAGCTCTCAATGTTGTAACTGATGATGAAAGCAACGAAAACACAGACTCTTCAGAAGAGAAGTAGCTAATTACTCAATTAAATCAAGAATAGCAGCCGAATGTCATGATTGTTGATTGGAGTATATGTTTTGTAAACTTTTGTAAATTCATACAATAGGTAATAGTAATTTAAATAAGCTGGATGTTTTGTTTTGTAATAATGTTAATCGTATTTTTTTTAAATAAAATATTAATAATTTATGTAACAATTTGTTAAGTAATTATATGTGCCTACATCGATGACCACTGTATAAAATAGGAAAATAAATATTAAAAGAATACAAAAGAAATGTCAAATAATTTTTATTAATAAAGCACTTTATTTATTAAACCTATAGTCTAAACATACCCATATATTGTTACGTGCGCCGGGAGTCAGCACGTGGTCCGATGGCCGAATGTCATGATTTTTAAAAATTAGTTAATATATTTGTTTGTTTACCAATACTTTTGTGAATAATTGGTCGCTATTATGATTAATCAGTTGCTGTTTTGATCAATTCATGAGTGGCGCCATCTTGTGTAAACTTGACGAAACACTATCGGGCGCATTCGTTTATGGTGCATTCTATGGTTACGTCACTACCGGTGGCGGGGTGGTAGTTTAGATCAGAGAGCAACGGACGCACTAGCGACATTCTTCCTCGAGACTCGGAGCAGAGCGGACACGTTAAACACCACGCATATTCGAGGATCATCATACAAGTATAAGGTATTTTTAAAGCTAGGTTGTGTTTTATTTTATACTAATTTATGCTATTTGAAATGGCACAGCGCAAGCAGACAGGCAAAATTAATTTGACTGATATTTACATGTTTGACTTTGTGTAGTGCTTATTTTCTATTGAATACTTTAACCTATACTACCTATCTACTCAATAATACATCTATTACTCAATATAATTAGAACTTTTTGAAGAAAATATCAAATCAAGAAGGCGTTATTATCCTAATCCTAACTAATATTATAAAAGCGAAAGTCAGTTTGTTTGTTGGTTTGTTTGTTACCTCTTCACGCTTCATGTACTGAACCAATCTTCCTGAAATTTTGCATACACATAGTTAGAAGTACGGAGAAGGACATAGGGTACCTTTCATCCCGGGAAAAAGCAATGTTCCCGTGGGAAATTCACGCAGGCGAAAGCTAGTAATGAAATAAAAAATACTTGGTATTTTAAGGTGAAAAGTGAAAATATCAACGAACTCGAAAATTGTGGGTGAAAATCTCAAGTTATAACTTTAATTGCATTTTAATTTAGAGCGAAATTACTCCATATTTCGCTAACAGAGTTTAATGCTACCCGTACGAGGGAATAATCGCAAGAAAGCAAACTTCTCTAAGTTTATTAGAGAATTAAGGAGTTGCAGACGTAGTCTAATTGCAATTAGTAGCCATATACACGAGGTTATGAGGAACTTTTCATTTAGTTATATCTCTTTAGCCACTTGGGAGGCTAGATTTAAATGATTTTAATTGATATATATTTTCTCGATGTTCATCGACTACTATTTTTGGAATGAAATCGTGACTAGCTTCTCTAATTCTATGACAGTCATTAATTATGTCATGTGGTGTTGAAAAAAATGTGATGTTGGTACAGTCGACTCTCGTTAATTCAAACCTGCGATAATTCGAACCTCTCTATAATTCAAAGTTATCACGAGTTCCCTACAGAACCTCTTATTATTTCGAACTAAATTAATACATTTTTATGCACTTGGTAATTCGAACGAAAAAAATATTGCAACGTAACAAAACGACGCGTTTATTCGAACTCATCGGCGTCAAACACTCGACAATTCAAAGTTGCAGAGGAAAAGAGACAGAAAGATTGTAAATTTGTATAGTGTAGTGTTTGAGACAAGTTCAAACTTGTATCATCGTACAGGAGCCTTTGTTTTTGTTAAGATTAGATTCTGTGTTTTTTTATGATTTGACACACAGTTCCGCATGAAATGGTTAAATAAACCAGTATAAAAGAGTTCTTTTAAAAGATTATTAACTCACATTAAAAATATGTACACGAATGCACCTCAAAACTTTTGCCATTGTTAAAGAATAGCAGGTAATAATTAATAATTGATCTTTACACTTAATAATTCGAAGATTTATTTATTTTCTCTTAAAAATTTCGAACCATTTGATATGTCAAACACTCGATAATTCGTAATATTTTAAGAGTCCCTCGAGTTTCGAATTATCGAGAGTCGACTGTATTGTACTAATAACTATCCTAACTAATATTATAAATGCGAAAGTGAGTTTGTTTGTTGGTTTGTTTGTTGGTTTGTTTATTTGTTTGTTTGTTTGTTACCTCTTCACGCTTCATCTACTGAACCAATCTTCCTGAAATTTCGCATACACATAGTTAGAAGTACGGAGAAGGACATAGGGTACCTTTCATCCCGGGAAAAGACACGGTTCCCGTGGGAAATTCACGTGGGCGCAGCCGCGGGCGAAAGCTAGTTAGAAATAAATGCGAAAGCTTGAATATTTTTGAGGACTTTTGTTGCTCAATAACGCAAAATCTACTGAACGGATTTTAATATAATTTTGTACACAAGTAGAAATTATACCAGGGATAGAACAAAAGGTATTTTTTATCCCGAAATTCCGACGGGAGTTAAGCCCTGGGGCGTAGCTAGTATAGTCTAAATAAAAGCAAAGCACCCATAAACATAGTAGCCAACATGGTTTAAAGAGCATTTCAGTTTATTATAAATGCAAAGTTATTTATAAGTATCATCCATCAGGATAGTTAGAAGTTTTGCCCGAATGTTTCCAACTAACACAATTACACCACAAAATTTAGTACTAAACTGCTGACCGTACTTCGCAAATTACCGGTATTTAAGTTGATGTATTTAGAATTTATTGTTAGACTAGCTGCGCCCCAGGGCTTCGCTCCCGTGGGAATTTCGATATAAAAAGTACCCTATGTGCTATTTCCGGTATTTTTCTACGGTATTTTTCTACCCGTATACTAAATTTCATCGAAATCCGTCTAAAGATTTTGCGTGATTGAGTAACAAACATTCTCACAAACTCATAGATTCACAAAAGTAGGTACAAACTCACATCTAAACTTTCGCATTTATAATATTGTCTCTCTCTCTCAGCCGAAAGACGTCCACTGCTGGACAAAGGCCTCCCCCAAGGATTTCCATAACGACCGGTCCTGCGCTGCCCGCATCCATGCGCATCCCGCGACCTTCACCAGGTCGTCGGTCCACCGAGTGGGAGGCCTGCCAACACTACGTTTTCCGGTTCGTGGTCGCCACTCGAGAACTTTTCTGCCCCAACGGCTATCTGTTCTACGAGCTATGTGCCCCGCCCACTGCCACTTAAGTTTCGCGATTCTGCGGGCTATGTCGGTTACTTTAGTTCTCCTACGGATCTCCTCATTTCTGATTCGATCACGCAGAGAAACTCCGAGCATAGCGCGCTCCATCGCCCTTTGGGTGACCTTGAGCCTTCTTATGAGGCCCATAGTAAACGACCACGTCTCTGTTCCGTATGTCATTACTGGCAACACACACTGGTCAAAGACCTTAGTCTTGAGACACTGCGGTATTTTGGACGAGAAGATATCGCGAAGCTTCCCGAACGCTGCCCAGCCTAATTGGATTCGACGGTTGACCTCTTTCTCAAAGTTGGACTTACCTAACTGAACTATTTGTCCCAGGTATACATAATTGTCAACAACTTCGAGTGTAGAGTCTCCAACCTTCAGAGGAGTGGGTGCGACACGGATATTAAACATAATTTTCGTCTTGTCCATGTTCATTTTTAGACCCACTTGTTGAGAGGCTCTACAGAGGCCATCGAGCATTGTGCCTAGGTCTTCCAAGGTCTCAGCCATGACTACGATATCGTCAGCGAATCGAAGGTGAGTGAGGTACTCGCCGTTGATATTGATGCCGAGTCCGCTCCAGTCCAGAAGCTTAAAAACATCTTCCAGGGCGGCGGTGAACAGTTTCGGAGATATCACGTCTCCCTGTCTCACCCCTCGCTGCAACTGGATAGGTTTGGAGCCTTGATCCTGGAGACGGACCGACATGGTGGCGTTTTCGTACAAACACTTCAGCGCTTCGATATATCGATAGTCAATTTGGCACCGTTGGAGAGACTGTAGCACAGCCCAGGTCTCGATCGAATCGAAGGCTTTCTCGTAGTCCACAAACGCCAAGCATAATGGCTGATTATACTCCTCAGTCTTCTGTATAATCTGCCGCAGCGTATGTATGTGGTCTACGGTACTAAAGCCTCGGAAACCGGCTTGTTCGGGAGGCTGGAAGTCGTCAAACCTGCGAGCGAGACGATTCGTAATGACTCTCGAAAACAGTTTGTAGACATGGCTCAGAAGTGAGATAGGCCTATAATTCTTCAATAGGGTTTTGTCACCTTTTTTGAAGAAAAGTACCACCACACCTCTGTGCCATGCCGTAGGCATTTGTCCCTCGAGTATGACGGAATCAAATAGCTTCTGAAGAGCTTTTAATACCGGCGTTCCACCTGCTTTCAGAAGCTCAGCCGTGATTCCATCATCACCCGGTGCCTTATTGTTTTTTAACTGTTTGAGAGCCATTCTAATCTCATATAGGCTGACGTCCGGGATATCTTCGGTGTAGTGTCGGGTCAACCTGGCTCTTGGATCTTTGGCCAGATTACTGACAGGTGTGCGTACGCTGGTGTATAATTGTCCGTAGAACTTCTCAACTTCTTCCAACAGCTCTGGCTTCGACGAAATGATTCTGCCATCCTCAGTCTTCAGCTTGGTCAGTTGGCTTTGACCAACAGACAGATCCCTTGCAAACACTTTTGAGCCCTTATTTCGCTTGATCGCCTCTTCAATACGGTCAGTATTGAATTGGCGTAAATCACGAGTTAAGGACTTGGAGATCTGTCTGTTTAGACGTCGATACTGAGCAGCATCGTCAGAGGACTGCAGAACCAAGTTTCGTCTTTCTTCCATGAGTTTGTTGGTGAGGTCCGAGATCTTTTTGGTTCCTTTTGAACGGCGGGTTTTGAAAGCCTTAGACCCAGCTGTTTGGACAATTTGCACAAACCTGTCATTATAATCGTCCAGATTTTCGCAGTCTCCCAGGCATTCGAAGCGATTCTGCAATTCGAGCTGAAAGCTTTCGGGGTTTTGGAGCTGGATAGGCGCTGGTCGGAGCGTAGACTTCATCAGTCGACACCTTTCGAGTTTTATTCTAAGATTCAATGTGCCTCTTACCAATCGGTGATCGCTTCCTGTTTTTACGGCATTGATCACAGAGACATCATTGAATATGTGCCTCTTCGTCGACAAGATGAAGTCAATCTCATTTTTTGTAACGCCATTAGGATGCAACCATGTCCACTTTCGCTGTTTTGGCTTTTTGAAGAAGGAGTTCATCATAAAGAGGCCCTCCTTCTCCATAAAGCCGGCCAGCAGATGACCACGTGCATTCCTCCTTCCATATCCAAAATTCCCCACCCTCAGCTCATCATCGCTTCGTTTGCCAAGTTTCGCGTTAAAGTCCCCCATCACAACGGTATAGTAGGCCTGGGAGCTATGTATGGCTCTAGAAATATCCTCATACATAGTCTCTACCTCGTCGTCGGAGCGATATGAGGGCGGTGCGTATACTTGTATTACCTTCAACGAATACCGTTTGGTAATTCTGAGTACAAGGTACGCTATCCTCGCCGAAACACTCTCGACCTGGACCACGTTGTTGACGAGGGACCTGTGGACGATAAACCCGACACCACCCTGGGACAGTTGGTCGCCCTCCCGGAAATAGAGCAGGTTTCCGGACTTGAGGATCATGGTGTCCTCCCCTTCTCTTCGGACTTCACATAATCCTACAATATCCCATCGTAACCTGCTCAATTCTTCCTCCAGTTCAGCGAGCTTCTCGTCGGTCCGCAGTGTGCACGTGTTATAAGTTGCCAGGGCCAAAGGTCGTCGGGGTTGGTAGCCTGGCATCTGCCGGGGATTCTTAGCACCCCCTGCCCCGCCGTTACCGTGACCGCTACCAGAGTCCGGGATAGCGGGGCCGCCGGGGACTAGGGGCCGTGTTATGGGTGTATCAACCATAGGGGGGTTTTGCCGTAATCGCCACGCTTGGCAGGCGGGTTGGCGATCGCAGTGTGATGTCATAGTACGCGGAAAGATGCTGCTGCCCATCCTCCGGTGTTTTAGATCCCTTAGTCGCCTCTTACGACACCCACGGGAAGAGATGGGTTGGTGCTATTCTAGGGCCACACCACAGGCAAGGAGGCAGGCAGGCATTTATAATATTAGTAGTATATAATAGATCAAGTAACGTTATATATATTTACTGTATTATTTGTGGCAAAAATAACTAAGTACCTACATAAATAGGTTTTATACTAATTTTTCTTTTCGTCTATACTTAACATTGAATTTGTTAAGTGATCTAACTTTTCCATATAATATTTAACGATCTCTAGATCTTACTTCATAATTATAATTTAAAAGAGCTTTCTCCTAAATATTTAAAAAGTAGAACAATATATTTCACTTCCAAAATGGCTGCCGAATTGCGCCATAAACGTAACAATCTTAGTCCTAAAAGCTTATAACTGATTATAAAGTTTCAAGTAACTTCCAATGTTGTTCCCATTTATATCGTTAAATCATTTATAAGATAAAAGTCCTTCACTAATTAAGCTATTCGCCACCTTAATACCGTGAAAACACGAACATTTTAATATTAAATTTGCAAAGTACCTATTTTACGACCTTCATTATATTGTAATTAAAATGGTTATTAAAGTTTAGCTATTTTCAATCGGTAACCGGTCCTAGAATTTTGATGAAATTAGATTAGAATGACACAGGGTATTTTTGTCTCGAATTAAATAGTAATTTAATTATTTGTTCACGAATGATAATAAATTATGATTTTTTAAGTTGGGGTAGCTCCTCCTGCAATCTAATTTAAACGTGCAATATTAAGAGAAGGTAATTAAATGGATAATTTCAGCAATGATACCGGGGTACTATCTATAATAAGTTTAGTTCTGCTCTCTGGCTTCTCCTTTTAATTCGCTGATTCAATTTGTGATTCCAAAATCTTAGTACAACTTGAATGTTATGTTGTAGCCCCTTAGCTGGATGGAGAGGCTAATTAAAACTATAATCCTAACTAATATTATAAATGCGAAAGTGAGTTTGTTTGTTTGTTTGTTGGTTTGTTTGTTATCTCTTCACGTTTTATCTACTGAACCAATCTTCCTGAAATTTCGCATACACATAGCTGGAAGTACGGAGAAGGACATAGGGTACATTTCATCTCGGGAAAAAGCACTGCTCCCTTGGGAAATTCACGCGGGCGAAGCCGCGGGCGAAAGCTAGTTTTATTATAAACTAGCTTTTGCCAATGGCATCGCCCGCGTGAATTTCGTGTTACGCCCATTTAATCCACTTAGGGGTGGAATTTCAAAAATTGCAATCAACATACCAATTAGTCAGCGAACAATTTTACATACTCGTCGTATTATGTAGATTTAAAAATGGAAAAAACCGGCCATGTGTGAGTCATAGAGGGTTCCGTACACATATTTACAGTTTTTAGTACAAGTACTGAAACCTTGCTTCTTACCAAATTTCGAGATTCTAGGTCAACGGGAAGAAGGTACCCCATAGGTTTTGATTCGCTTATGGAATCGCAAAATTTGCGAAAATTTCCAACATTTAACGTCATATCTTTTGATCGCGTTGATGTTTAATTTGGAATATTTGGTTTTATTTGGTTTGCAGCTGAATGAGACTGAAGACTGTTCGAGTATTTGATATGAATTTCAACATGATACCTATAAGCTTTCCTGACAAAAAAATCCAATAAGGGTTCTGTTTTTGCCTTTTGAGGTACGGAACCCTAAAAAGAGAAGCAATGTCATCGTGTATTCCGGGACGGGGATCGCAGCGTTTTAAATAAACCAATAAAAGTAGGCATTTACTATCTTTGCAGAGCAACTCTTTCAGAGCCCATACCCCGTTATTTATTAATATAATGAACTTTCAACGTATCGGACTTTGTACTTAAAGCTTGTTTAAAAATTTAGCACCATCCGGAGTGGCGCCCCTAGCCTTCACTCTTAATTATTACTTTGGGAAAATTAAGACTGTCGTTTAGCCCGAAGTGCCCAAGTAAGGTTGCCCGGTCTTCCATTTATCTAAATGTACTTTATCTTGCCGAGGGCGCGCAGGCTAGAAATGTGTGGAGCTGTTGTTACTGTTGTTATAACTATAAACACATAAATAGTGACTGACTTTTTGTTAGCTAAATTTTCGTAGTAGATTTGGATTTTCAAAGAAATCTACCAACTTATAGCAAAAAGTGAAAAAACATGTTTACTTCCCGTATTATGTTTGATCAGCTGATCGACCAATGTGTATTCTATAGGATGTGTTTTGTATAAGTATGTAATGTATTCCATTTTATTAAGCAGTAAGTTTTAAAATTTGTCAGTGTCAAGTATCTGTTCGGTCCCCATTCTCTACTACCTAAATGGATTTTTCAACGTACCTATGTGATGAAAGTCATAGAATTAGTATAGTCACAGTTTAAACGATTTTAAAGTAGTTATAAATATAAAAGAAAAAAATTTAATCTTCATTCAACAGATCCAATAAATTAAGATGAATTTTGTTAACAATTCAAACAAATAATAGCTAGTATCTAAGTAAGTAAGTACCTAGTTAATTACACTTAAACTTATCTAGATGACTACGATTACAATCACGTATAAATTAAAACTAAATTAGAGGCTACTTAACTTGGCCAAGTTATTGCAAGATTGTACGAAATACAATATTAACGCTATATTTCATTTAAATTATTTCAACAAATTTAAGCTTATCTAATACCTAACAGTCTTCTGTGACCGTATGTCTTATTTCCCACAGATACAGTAAATAACGTAAACCCAATTACAAGTTGTTTTGAAACTAATTTAGGTCTTATTACTTGTTTGAGATTTAATTGAACCGGATTGTTTGTTTATATTTAACTTTTATATTTACATTTCTATGTTTAACCGATTTTTAACGACTATTACAGATAATTAATTACTTTTTATTTTCGTCGTAATTGGTCTCATTACTTTCAATTTAGGTAACCATTATTTTATTTAAAAAAGAAACATTTTGGTTAATTAGCTAGTAGGCATCTACTCTACGTAATCTTCCACTTTGTTTAATTATATACTGGAAAAAAGAAACAAATTATGTACTTAGCGTGATATTGATGTTGAAAAAAGTATTATGTTTGTGTACTTGTACTATGTACGTAGGTACGAAATTTATCTGTTTTTTATAATATTATATTAAAAGTCAGAAAAATAGTCAAAATTTTAATTAATCAGACAATATTTAATTTAATTCTAAATTAGAAATTCTAAATTTTTTCGAACAAACTTCTAAAATCAGATGTACTGTATTAGTACATTAGTTCAACTCCACTGCATTTCTGTTCCATATGACGCCTCAAAGTAATGACGATACTAGGTAGGTACCTTGTGTTAAGTACATTACCTATTGTAAGTGTTCTTTGAGGTGCTACACACTGGCGGATCTCTGCGACGCTTTTACTCTAATTATGAGCGTGCCATTTACCGGAGGGACCTATTTTATGTGGCAGATTGGATACGAATTCAATATTAATGTTATTCTTGTATTGTTTTCGGATTTCATGCTATCTTTAGGTTTAACAGTAATGGCAACCGTATGGTCCATTTATTCATAATAGTCCTATTATGTAATCTTCTCAGTACTTTTTGTTGAATTTTGTTGAAAATAAATAAAATATTAGTTCAAACCTATATAAACATTCTATAAGTTAAACATTTATTAACCACGAAAGTAATTTCCTAAAAAGTCTATTTTAATTTATATTGTTGTAAAATCATAAAAAGACATGGTAAGATTGTTAACATAATAGGACAATTATGAATAAATGGACTTTACTACCAACGCTATTCTAATAATCATAAAGAAATATTAATAGTAGTTCTTATTCTACCAATATTATTTAGAAATTGGATGCTGACTGACAGTTATATCACTGCAGAAACGAAATGACCGAGAAACTAGTAACTTCAAATTTTGCATTTGCCCATAGAGGTCTTTTATGTAGAGTAAATACTAAGAAAGGAATTTTGAAAATTGTACGCCTAATGAGTGTGCATCTGTGCATGAAAGTAAAAGGTAGTTAGTTCTATTGATTTTGATTATTTTGTCCTTACTCAAATGTCGTGTCGTTTTTCGTGGAAGGCTGTGGGTGACATAATGAACGAAGCCGGTGGCAACAACTAGTATTATTCTAAATTCGGTGCTTCAGAAAATTTATTTCATTCCTAAATTAATGTAACTAAGGCAAACCACTAATTCTCCCAGTACATACAGCCTACACTCAAAAAAAATTCTAAACGCAGTGACAAAAATCCCTTAACAAATGGGAGCCGTCTACGGACCACAAATACATCGACAGAACAAATTTAGACTCTCAATGACAAATGAACTTTGTCACCGGACTTTGCCGCTTCGTATTAATAATTTGTTCTTTCAACTCTGTCTCAAACGTTGTATACATGACAATGCTCCTTTGTCCTTACATCTAAGGTGATCTCCTCTATTACAAAGGAACTTCGTCACTGCGTTCGTGTTCACGTTGTTAGTATGACAATTTTCCTGTAGCTCCTCGTTAAGACGGTGTCAATTTGACAGGACGAATTGGGCCGTAAGTCAACGGCGTGTTGTCACTGTGACAGTGTATAGATGCTACTTTGTCCCTACGTTTAAGTGGATAAGCCTATAATACAAAGGTACTTTGTTGCTGCGTTCTTGGAACGTTGTCAGTATGACAACATTCCTTTGGCTCCTCGTTAAGACGGTGTCAATTAGATAAGACAACTAGTCCTCAGTGTTTAAGGTATATTGTCCGTAAGTCAACGGCGTGCTGTCACTGTGACAGCATAGGCTGTCCCTACGTCTTATGCGATAAGCCTTTATTACAAATGACATTCGTCACTGCGATCTTGGCACGTTGTCAGTTTGACAACGTTTCTTTGACTCCACGTTAAGCGGTGCGGCATTTTGACAACATAACTTTGGCTCTTCTATTGTTACTGTGACAGTGTTTTTTGTCCTTACGTCTACGGCGTGTTGTCGCTGTGACAGTGCTTTTCTGCCCTTACGTCTACGGCATGTTATCATTGTAACATTGTTTTTCTGTCGTTAGGTCAAAGGTGTGTTGGCGCTGTGACAGTGTTTTTCTGTCCTACGTCTATGGTGTGTTGTTACTGTAACAGTGTTTTGCTGTCCTTACGTCTAGGGTATGTTGTTGCTGTGACAGTGTTTTGTGTTCCTACGTCTACGGTGTGTTGTTCCTGTGACAGTGTTTTGCTGTCCCTACGTCTAGGGTATGTTGTTGCTGTGACTGTGTTTTGTGTTACTACGTCTACGGTGTGTTGTTACTGTGACAGTGTTTTGCTGTCCCTACGTCTAGGGTATGTTGTTGCTGTGACTGTGTTTTTGTGTTCCTACGTCTACGGTGTGTTGTTACTGTGACAGTGTTTTGCTGTCCCTACGTCTAGGGTATGTTGTTGCTGTGACTGTGTTTTTGTGTTTCTACGTCTACGGTGTGTTGTTACTGTGACTGTGTTTTGCTGTCTCTAAAATAAAAGAAAAAAATGATTAGGTCACTTTTATTGTCTAACAATTTTTCTTAAAAAATAGAATAAAATACAAGATATTATTTCTGGAAGAAATCAAAAATTAAAATTACTACAAATACTTTGAATACTTTTCTTCAGCATTATACAAAATATTAAAAGTAACTGGGTAACCTCATATACAATTTTACCACCAGAAGGTCGCCATACACTTATCATCTCCGCACACACATAGTTCACAATCGTGGATGTAAAACAGAGTAATGCTGTGCGAAATAAGTGTGCATCAGAATGACTGGCCAAAATAACCGAACCCATTAAAAAAATATTACTAAAATTTAATACCTATTTGCTACTATTAGATACCTTTGTTTAAATATCCAACCTAATAAATAAACGAGAAAATCAATTTAAAAAATAGGCATTCATTCTGACGTCAAGATGACCGCCCACACTTAGGATTTCCACGAAAGTGCTTTGAAATTTCAATTCGAAATTCGCCTTTACAAAACTTTAAAATTATATTTAGGTACGAAATAGGTACTGAAGTTTTGTAAAGACGAATTGAAATTTCGAAGCCCTTTCGTGGAAATCGTAAATGCAGGCAGTCATCTTGACGTCAGAATGACTGCCCATTTTTTAAATTTATTTTCTCTATTATTCATTAGGTACCAAATATTTAAAGAAAGGCATCAAATAAATCTATGGACTCTACATTTTAGGGAAAATATGTAATAAGATTTAGCTAATTCCTATCTCTATATAAAGCAAATAACCATATTGAATAGAGAAATATAGTTTGATTCTATGAACATTAGCATACAATATTAATTAAATTAAACTAAACTCTT
The DNA here is from genome assembly GCA_018467065.1 of Ephestia elutella. Classification (NCBI taxonomy): domain Eukaryota; kingdom Metazoa; phylum Arthropoda; class Insecta; order Lepidoptera; family Pyralidae; genus Ephestia; species Ephestia elutella. Next base: position 11,236,694 of record CM031581.1, read on the forward strand.
TCCACAAGTAAACAAACGACTGTGTTATTTACTTGCGGAGAGGGAAAGAAATAAGTAATACTTTTAAGGGTTGTTGTTATGTTGTCGGTACTCTGCGAAATAATTACACCGTAAAGGCCGGCAATACCTCCATCATAACAACGCCAACACAAATACATAAAACAACGACAAACTTACAACATTGTAAACATCAATATACAATATTAAATGACTTAAACTAAACTCTTTCCACAAGTAAACAAACGACTGTGTTGTTTACTTGCGGAGAGGGCAAGAAATAAATAATACTTTAAGGGTAGTTGTTATGTTGTCGGTACTCTGCGAAATAATTACACCGTAAAGGCCGGCAATACCTCCATCATAACAACGCCAACACAAATACATAAAACAACGACAAACTTACAACATTATAAACATCAATATACAATATTAAATGACTTAAACTAAACTCTTTCCACAAGTAAACAAACGACTGTGTTGTTTACTTGCGGAGAGGGCAAGAATTAATAATACTTTAAGGGTAGTTGTTATGTTGTCGGTACTCTGCGAAATAATTACACCGTAAAGGCCGGCAATACCTCCATCATAACAACGCCAACACAAATACATAAAACAACGACAAATTTACAACTAGTTACAACATTGTAAACATCAATATACAATATTAAATGACTTAAACTAAACTCTTTCCACAAGTAAACAAACGACTGTGTTGTTTACTTGCGGAGAGGGCAAGAAATTAATAATACTTTTAAGGGTAGTTGTTATGTTGTCGGTACTCTGCGAAATAATTACACCGTAAAGGCCGGCAATACCTCCATCATAACAACGCCAACACAAATATATAAAACAACGACAAACTTACAACATGAACCCTTGTTAACTAGCAGCTCCAAAAGTCGTTTCTTGACTATTGGGAAATTCTCATCAAAGGAAATTGATGCCAGAGGATAACTTTTTTCAAAATTGCTCCCCAACTGGAACAGAAAAGAAGTATGAAATAAAATGACTAGGTACTCTTCTAGGAATGAGTGTTCTATCCAAGATCATCAGTGAATCCAGGCGTTTGAATATCTATGGTAACAGACATACAATTTAAAGCATTAGAAAACACAACTTCAGATGCATATGTAAATGTTAAATTACTAGAATGATTAGAACTAGTGTTGAATATTTTTTTAATTACATAAAATGATATTTTTAAATCAAACAGTTTTTATTTTAATTTACTTTGAACATTTTTTCGTTTGACTGTACTGTTTTATTTTTAACTAGCTGTTGCCCCGCGGCTCCGCCCGCAGCATGTTTTTCATACAAACTTTGACCCCCCATTTCAGAGTCTTGGGGGTTGATTCCTGAAAAAAAAATTTAGCCTATATTTGACCCCGGGTCTTCAACTATATTCATACGAAATTTCATCAAAATCGGTCCAGTGGTTTAACTGTGAAAGCGTAAGACAGACAGACTTTCGCATTTATAATATTAGTATGGATTTATGAGTGGTCCCAGTCGCTGGAAGAAAAATATTATTTTTTTGTATCCGGCGACTGGGACCGCGGTCCTAGTTGATTGCGGTCCCAGTTGACGGCATCCTTTAAATGACCAAATAAGTAGGTATAAAGGATATTTGGAAATGTCATAAATATTATGCCCTACAATAAAACTACCTACACTGAAAATAATTTAAATATGTGTTCACTTACCAATTGGTGACCGGCAGGCAAACACAAGCCAGGAAACTGCTGGAAATAATCTTCGATTGGCTTTTCTTTCATATTTTTTTCTCTGGCCTTATATGAGGCTTGCCATTTTTTTAAAACTATGTCGAATGGTGATGAAGAACCTTCTAGCCATTCAATGATGTTGTCAAAGTCTTCGTCTTCCGGGCAGTTATCCGAATCAAAGGGAAGGGGTCGCACACGTTTTACACCTGATTTCCCACTGCTGGGGCTGCTGGTGCAGCTACTGCTTCTTCTTTTAGAATTACCCTCTAGGTTCAGCAATCGATGGTGGGTAATTAACTGATTATGAAGCAGACCAGAGGCAGGCAAGGCCTGCCGCTCTGTTACTCGGTATGGAACATAATAAATATCAGGGTGTTCAGCTTTAAATTGTGAGCATATTTCTTTAGCCCAACTGGACCACACTTCTTGTCGAATAGTATCTTTGATACTCGGTAATATGCGAAGTTGATGTTCAACTATCAGTTGCACCAGAGCTTTTCGCTCTCTGGGAGTGAGAAAATTTTCTTCTTTTTGCAGCAAGGACTTTCCAAAAGTTGTAAGTTCTAACAGTTGTCTGAGGGGCTTTCTTTCTTCGAGAGGGCCTATTTCTTGGATAAATTGCCACTCTTCATCTACCCAATTCTGAAATAGACAAAACATTATGAGTAAATCAGACAATAGTTACCACAAAATTTTGGAAATCTCGAGTAATTACACCAAAACCTTCTTCATGAATCACTGTCTCAATCAGTTTTTGAGTTTATCGCGAACAGACAGACGGACGCGGTGGGGGACTTTATTGTATTATAGTGATGGGTATCTCATAAACGTAGTGAACCAACATTATTTTAAAAAAATTGAACTTTATTAGAGAAAAGTCAAAAATATAGAAATCAAAACTCTGTGAAACAAATGTCTATAAAGGGCTTTATTATTATTATATGTATAAGTGATGAACATGTTGTGTAAAAGATATCTAGTTGTATACTACTAGCCTTATTATAATGACCGCCCGGAAAACGTGACTGTACCGAGTGTATGTTCAAGTATTTTTACAAATTATCTAGACATTATGAATAATACACCTTAAATCAAATTGTCCATCACATAATGTGTATAGTGAAAAATAATTAGCTTACTGTCAAAGTATTCTGTGTGCAGCTGCCGCTCGGACCCGGCTCAAGCAATTCCAGATCAATAATTTTGCTTCCAGGTGGACAAGTTGCGATGGCTACAGGCTAATGAATGAAAAAATATTCATTAATTTAATTTCTGTCATTCATAGTACTAAATTAAATGGTCCCATAGTCTTTTGATCCCTACATGACAGTATGACTGATAGGCATAATTTGTTTATTTGGTATTTTAGTATTTTTTGCCGGCTACATTTTTTTTAAAATCTGTGAATTAATTTTAGAAAATCTTCAAAAGTAATGGATGGTCTCCTAGTAACTATTATGGTTAAGGTACCTGCCCTTACTGTCCTGTGACCCGTCTCAAAAATCCACCGTGTGTGTAACATCTATATTATGAAACTTTATTCGACAAAACTTAAAAACTTCTAAGTTCAGAATTTTTATCGCAAAGCACTACTTACATTTTAAATTTAGAACAACAATTATTTGTACGGCAAAAATTTTTTTTTATTTTGTATATTTTTCCGGGATTCGAACCCAGGACCTTGCAATCTGTAGTTGAGCAAAACAAAATTCCCCACATTTAAATTAGTCAACCACTATTAAAGCTACAATGCCACAGACACACAGAGTCTTTACATTTATAATATCTGTTAGGTAATAAAAATAGGTCTTGTGGTAAAAATTAAAAGCAAATGAAACCAAAGGAGATTTCTAGCATGGGGAAAACCAAAACAAAATATTTTACTTACCGGCACAGACTTTTGATTTTGAACGTCAATAAGTTCCACATTAGCACTAGACGCTGGCAAGGGGGGGATGGAATTTATGTCAGCCTAAAACACAAAGTAATTGGTTATATTTAGAATTGGAGAGAACTCTTAGCTTACAACTTTTTGAGAGATTTTTCAGTAATAATTGCTGGCTTCAAACAATGTTTTGGAGCACTGGCCCCCAATGACAAATGTATATAGGTACAATATCAGGTTTTGGTTTGAACAGCAAGCATCTATGATTGATCAAATTTTATATTCTAAAAATTAATTCAAATGTGTTTCTGACCAAAGGCAAAATAGGTAGGTAATCAAAATAGTTTACCCACCAGCAATGAAGGAGACTGTAGGAATCGGTCACCAGTAATCTCAAAGCTAATGCTTGAAGCAGTAGATGTGGGATCAATGTTTTCTGTTTCAGCCTGAAATGCATATTAAAGTCGTCATGCTTTAAAATATTGTAAGAAGCATGAAAGTAATGATTATTTCTTACAATTTTAGAATTCATATTCTGGTCATTGTTGTTTGTTTTTGCAACTCAAATCATTGTCTTATGCAATACATAAAATATACAATGTAAACTGCACCTACGCTGCTTACAGTATCTTTTAGAGATGAATGAGGCCACTGATGATGATCCTATCACATTTTTAGTTTAACTATTGCATGTACTTTAATTTAATAAACAATACAAAATAAAATTATAACTAAACAAAGTCGGCACAAACCTTCCGATACAGTTCTATAACACTCCGCAGTTTTATTTTGTCTACCATGCGGTTTGAGACCAGTTCCCTTAATTCACTGTCATTCGCTAGCAACAAAAGTTTTAATTCCATCCCCTGCTCTGAAAATTTGTTAATTGTTACTCAAAAAGCACAAGCAAAACAACACACACCAAACCGAAGAATGAACTAGTTCATTATTCATTCACATTTCCCAGGCCATTTCACCAGGGATAGTCGACCATAGATTAGTATACTCAAAAGAAAGTACAGATTCAGTACAGACACAGCTTATTAATTTAATCAATAAGTTAATTATTTATAATGCTAAGGCCCTGCAGCGAGCAGTCTAGAGTTCCAAGTTCAGAGCTATCGTGAGTTTCTTTAGTGACTTTCATGGTCAGACTGCAATACTGTGTATATGGAATAGAGAAATTGTGAATGCAGAACCAACTCGCTATCTTGCTCACCTTTATACTTATAAACTTGTATAGTTGAGTAACATTTACTGACACATTTCACATTCATCTTCAGTAAAATGGTCATATGTACTAAACAGGAAGCAGTTAGGGCACCAGAAAAAGTTATGGTGCAATAAAAATTTAACAGTTTTTGAGTGGATATGAAATGATTAGGTCTAGGTAAATCACTACTGGAAACTAGAAATCCACAGCCATGACATCTTTCAGATAGCACAAAATGTGTTATTTTCCAAGGCCATTTCATAGTGTGTAGTAATGATAAATCATATTTGGTTAAAAACTTGTCCACATCTAGAACTATTTGTACAACCATGTTAGTTCAGTAGAAGGGTATCTAAAATACATATAAATGTTATAAATAAATAATTACAAGTAGGTTTGTATGTACCACAGACAGTTTCAAATTTTACCAAGGTAGACCTGTGACTTACTTTTCAGGGTCGGTCTGACTAAACTGGCTGTGCCATCCTACTACACTTAGTTTCGTTCATACCATTATATCATAGTACCTGGACGACCAAGCTAATTGCTCATTTTTACCTACCTACATGTTTACCTAACTACCTTTTTTAAACTGTCTTTGGTACGTACATACCTACCAACAAATTAAAATTAATATGTTGATGAAAATGAAACACACAAAAACGACAATGTACCAGCAAGCAAATGTTTGTTTTTTTTGTTAATTAAGCATGGGCTTGACCGCAATCTCGCCTGATGGTAAGCGAAGATGAGATCTAAGGTGGACCGCGCGTGCTTATACGCCGCCGGTACGGGCATGCAAATTATAAACTAAGTACCTACCTAGAACACAAGGAGTAGTGCGTTTTCTCAAGAGACGACGCGACAGAAAGTTCACCCACATTATGAAACATGTGCGTTACACGGATCTACCTACGTAGAAATTTTTAGCGGAAAACGAGTCGCTAACATCATCATCAAACACGCAAAACGCAGCCCTTTACAGTTCTTCGTGTCCAATACAATAATGCCTTCCGGGTGTTGTAGAGTCTTCCACGATTTTGTAGCGCGCCGGGGATGTTTACTGAATCGCACACAGATAGTTTTGAAGCCATAATACGAAAAAGAACAACATCCCATCACTAAGTAAGAGATCCGTGTCATGAACTGTCTTGTCTCGTACCTCGTGGGAAAATGCAGATTATGTAAAAGTAACGTGGAAAATGCACCCACTGACGGGGAAAGTCCCATTGTTATACTATACTGGTAACTGTAGTTACCAGCGGCACTTTAGCAATTAGAAATCCCTAAGAAAAGATAGAATAGAAAAAGGTACCTATGTACTTACCACTCAGGTAGTCGTATAAATGGGACAAATTTGCCCCATCTATAAACAATTTTAGTTCCGAGCACACCTATCATCAATACAATAAAAATACTTGAATTATTAATATAATTAAACCACTGATAATTAATTTCGCGTTTATGTAAGTACCGAGTCGTCCGGTTCAAATGTTCAGAACGAATTTTAAATATCCAACCGCGACCATAACACCGACCGAACTGAATCACTTGTTTGTGAGTGTTGCCAGCAGTTAACCAAAAAAATCCCAAACCAAATCCGCAAAAATAATCTGGATTATCACTTTTTACCCGACTGCGTCAGAAGGAGGGTAATGTTTTTCAAGCGTATGTATGTATGTCCTATTCTTTGGCACGCCCTAAAGCCCAAACGGCAGTAGGATTTGACATATGCCTATAAAAAAAAAAAAATTGGTGCCAGGGTGCCGGATGGTGGCGCGACGATACCTAAACACCTTTTGGCGATAGTTTGGCGGTTTAAGTCGCCATTTTTATTGTAAAATGTACTGAACTAATAACTACCAATAGAGCCCGTGCGAAAAGAGAACCACCAGTGTGGCGTTTTGGCTCACATCTATACATATAATAAAACTGTAGAGAGGTCAATTCTGTACATTGAATATTAACTAAAAAAAATACTACTAGGAGTCTTCATACAAGTAACAGAAGCCAAAAATATCATTTTTGAAATTTTTGTCCGTGTCTGTCTGTCTGTCTGTTGTTCGCATTTCACACAAAAACTACTGGACGGATTTGAATGAAACTTTTTGTTATATAGCTATTAAGCCTCGGCAACATATAGGCTATAATTGATTTTGAAAACTGGAACACCTGATGAAGAACCATAACAGAACAGCTAAACTATAAGAAATATGGAAATGGTACCCTAGCAAAAGTTTATCAATCTGACGAGCATGTTCTGTTGACGTATAAAAATCGAAGATCAGGATCATCTGACCAGCTATACTATTGCATATATGGAAATGGCGCCTTAGCAAAAGTCATTCAACCTGATGAGCATTTTCTACTGACGTATAAAAATTGAAGATCTGGAACATCTGATAAATAATTCCAAGAGACCAGCTACACTAACATATATGGAAATGGCGCTAATAAACTAATAACAGTGCTCGCTTGTAACTGAGTAGTATAAAAAAACCGTACTACGGGTAGGAAGCGGATTTGTGGACGTTAAGTATATGCCAAAGATGTTATATTCAGTTCTTTGTGTGTGTGTATGGATGTGTATGATGTGTGTCCTTCGTTAAAACACTCAAGTTAAATGCAATAAATACCCTTCTTTTGTATTTCCTTAAAAATCAATATCAGCTAAAATAGCAATTATTTAGGATTCGACCGATGATGTCTTCAAATTTTGAACTTCGATATCATCGTTTTCCCCTTTAGAGAGATCTAGAGTTGGCATGTGGCAACACTGTAACGGACAGGTATGTAAACGTTCCGATTGGCGGTTCCAAAACCACAAGGGCCTTTGTCGAGTACTATTATTTATTCTGTGGTTTTGGGCTAACGTCAATGTACCTTAGACAAACTGACAAAGGCCTTTGTAAAAAAAATATCATCAAGAGTTCTCGTTTTTCTATAGGTATTTATTTTTATTTTTAATTGCATATTCTTGCCTATTTAAGATTTTAAATATCGCATGAGGCAGAAGTTGCTGAAATTATCGGCTGTATGCCAAAAAGAAAAGTTATCGTACTTCTAAACTAATCCATTTAAAATTTGATACAATTTACGAAGTATACGTTTGTAGGTATTTACACTTATGTCCTTCCTTACCTAGGTAATTTTAGGGTAGGTACAATCAACTTACTATTAAAATGGCAAAATGGTGGAACAAAAAAAAAGTTAGTAGCCCCACGTAAATTGTACCTACCACCTATGAGAACAAGTCTATGCAGCTAAACAAGCGTTTAATGCAGGCTGTACATAATACCTACCTAAGTGTATGTACAAACTCTACACATTATGTATTAAATTTGTTCGACAATAGCTTACTTACCTAATCGTTATTCCTCTATCAGGTAGGTACTCTCGACAGCTAGAGGCTCCCAAATTACCTACTTGAAGATCGTGTGTTGGGAGCCAGTGGATTCTCCTATCTATTTCACTTTCAGAAATACCTACTACCTATACAGCAAGAAATAAACTATCAAACGTGGAATATTTGAATGTAAATTTATTTGTACCCGCGTTTTCGAAAACGGACGATTTCTTTGAAATTTTAAACATAGGTTCTCACATAGTAACAAAGATAGCTATAGGTTCCATGTCTGGGAAAATTCATTTTTCCCAAGCGAAGCTCGGTCGCCAAGGTATATTAATAAATTATTTTATATATAATATTAAATACTTATATATCTTATTATTTGTTATTATTTATAAGTGTGAAAGTAACTCTGTCTGTCTTTCGCGCTTTCACGCCAAAACTACTGAACCGATTTAAATGAAATTTGGCACACAGCGCACAGTCTAGATCCTGAAAAAGGACAATACTTACTACTGTCTGCCACTTTTTAATGCGAAAAAAGGGTTGTAAGGGATTGAAAGTGGGGGATTAAAAATCGAAATGAGTCTAACATCACTTCGCACAATGATTTCTCAGGTTTGTTTAACACCTTGCACATCAAAATCGAATCTGGTTACCTCCTACAGCCTATCTACACAGTTTATTTTATTTTTACATACATCCTAAAACATTACCCTTCTCGTTTAGCAGTCGGGTAAAAAGATAATTATTTTGTAAAATTTGCCTGTGCACTTTCGTTAAAGCACACATTTATTCTAAGCAGTCTCTATGTCGTAGTGACTATCTCAAATATGTCGTAACAACTAAATCAAAATAAAATTTGACGTGGCGTGTACGCAGTAAATGAAAATAATAATTTTTAAAAAATCTGTCATTTTGTCAAATTTGATTGTGCACCTGCGTTAAAGCACACATTTACCCATTATCAGATTCTAAGCCTGTTATGTTGTAGTGAATAACTCCTATGTCGTAGTATCTAAATCAAAATAAAACTTGACGTGACGTACACAGTAAAGAAACATAATAATGTTGTAAGAAAATACTCTGTCATTTGGTTACAGTTGCTTGTGTACCTGCGTTATAACACACATTTAACTATTAACGGATTCTAAGCCTGCTATGTTGCAGGGGCTAAGTCCTATGTCGAAGTGACTATATCAGAATTAAACTTGACGTGGCGTACATAGTCAATAAACACAATACTTTTGTAAAAAAACACTTATGTCACTTCATAAAAGTTGCTTGTGTACCTGCGTTGAAGTACACATTTTACCATTAATAAATTTTAAGCCTACTATGTCGTAGTGGCTACTTCGTTTGTAGTAGTGACAACCTCCTTTGCGGTAGAGACAAAATAAAAATAAGAGTTGACATGGCGTTCTAAGGAACATAGTCGTACTGACAAAAAAAATTTCGACAAAAAAGATTCAGATGCGGAGTTTATGTTTACTAAAACGCATAGTTAAAAAGCTATGTCAGGAGCACAAAAAAAAATCGACAATGGTATTTAACACCTTAAACGACTGATTTTTTTTTGAGTGTACATCAATTATGTATGTAGCTACGAGTATGTATCCGAAACGTGACGTGAGCGTGATTACGTTACGAACCACCAATTACTAGGGTTTCTTATTTGAAACGCGTGCGTGTTACAGCCAACTGATTTTGCTAATTTCTTGGAATCAAAATATCTTTTGTGGCTCAGGTTTGTATTTGTAGAAACATATTCTCACGTATTAATTACTTGGGTAAGAAAGGCGTCAGGGAAAGCGTGGGCTGATAACATTAGGCTTTAATACAGCTTAGGCTTTAATAGAGTAATTAAGTAGCTAATACGTAATTACACTTAATTACATAAGAGTAATTAAGTGGTTGGTTACTAGGGGGAAGTTCAAGTCATTTTTGTCGATATAACTGCTTTAACCAGCTTAGTTTTTGTCAAAAAACTAAGCTGGTTAAAGCAGTTAGAATTAAAGGTTAGAATATTGTTATGAGACTCTCATTACAGTAACAGTAAGTAGTAGTGATTACTAAAGGGTCCAAGATTCGGGGAACACGGACCCCTCAGCAAGATAAGTAGTGTATTATTGTAACAGTAAGTAGTTCCAAATAATAATTTCAACGCAATGATTATTTAGGAAATTCAAATATAGTCGCAACTACGATTTAATTATCTAGGATTATGAGTTAAACCGGCGGAAAACAGGAAACTATATTTTATCTAAAAATGATTGCAAATAATGGTCACCCATTTTGGTCGGGTTTTCACTCGCAGGCAAATTGTGGTCGTTCTGTATTGTCACTGCTGTATACGAATTTTAATTTAGTGGTCAGCGGGATTATGCTAAATTTATTTTGTTAATAGTGCTTTATCTAATAGGGAACACTGTTCCATAAAATTGTACTCTGGTTTTATATAGCCCATATATTGCATTAATTTGTTGACCTGAGGCCAGCTTAAAGGAAAGTAAGGTTTTAAACTTGCTGTTTAATTTGAATTCTAATATTACTGACTCTGAGTTATGATTCGGTGTGAAAGGGGTCAGATTTCTTTGAAGCTGATTGTACGTTTAAATATCTGATTAAGATACAAAGTTAAAAAATACAGTTAGGTACAGTAGGCTACATAGAAAAGTATACCACCTGAAACACGATCCACAATAAAAAGTGGTATACTTTTGTATGTGGTCCACTGTACATTTTTAATCCGAATACATGTTTAATCTGAATTTCCAACAAAGCAGAAGCTTGGGACAACATCCAAGACGTCTGGGGAAGCACTTGAAATCTATCAGTTAGTTAAATTTATATAGGATTTTTTTCATATACAATTTTCCGCCAAAAAAGAAAATAAAGTGCGTGTATTCTACTGATATCTCAACTCGGAATGGGCCGACCAATTCTGCTAATTGGAGACTCTCCTTTAAAACCTTCAAAATTTATTCCAAACAAAATGGGGCAATGTCGTTAAACGGATTTAATTAAAGATGCAACGCTTATCAGCATTCTAGGGACTCCTTGAATACAGTCGACACCACATCAACATAGTTCATTCCAAATTCGCCGCTATTACCGCAGCATAAAGGTTCGTGTTGTGTAACTTGACTAGTTGACTGTACAAAAGTTTATGGGTGAGAAATAATTACTTTTATAATGACATTTTTTTCTCTCCTCCTCACGCCTTTCGAGATTAGGGCAAGATAATGTTGGATGTACTCTCTGGGACTGCGATGGCGAATGTAAAGTAATATTTTATTGTACAATAAATGTAAATGAGGTTGTGGAGCACATCATTCATTTTATATAGATATGTACATTTTTTTATATCTGCAAACAAAAAAGCCCTACTCATAGAGTGGTTACCACAGCTTTCATGTGCTATGTGTGAACGTCGTTCCAATGTAGCCAAAGCAAATATTTGTACTCATTTTCAGAGATATTTAACTACAGTTCTGGGTATACTGTGCTTGTTACTGTAGGACCTACAGCACAGGCATTTTTCGTTGCTGTACCTACTTGTGAGTGCTGTCCACTTATTTATTATACTTGCGCTTAGCCAAGCCAGCCCATTAAGAAATTGGCAATTAACATTCAACATACAAAATTGGATGAACTTCCGGATATTTACACTCACTGAATGATGCTTAGAAACTTGTTTTACTATTAAATACTTTTACTCTATTTTTTTTTTATCCTACAAGATTCGAGTATAATAACAAAACAAACAAAATTGTAACAAACACTGCATTTGATTAAAAATATTAGATGTTTCTAATAAAAATAAAATTAAAGTTATAATCAATATCATCATACAAACATCTAGTTTACATACATAACTACAATATTGTACAGTATATTTTTATCTCATGAATTAGGTATAACATCGCCTACGGAAAACATACACGTGCGCCTCTAAAGACTTTTCACTGCATTCGCATTCTCGTTTCTTTTGTTATAAGGACGTAAAAAATTGCCATTTTTTGAGGAAGCACGAAAAATTCACTGCTACACTTGTTAACGCTGGGTTTTACTTAAAACGTTTTGTACTTTTATTTTCTTCGTGTGTTTTGGAGTGGCTGTCACGCGCTCGCTGGAGCGGAGCCTTTTGTGTTACCTAAACATATTTCCTACCAACACCCAACGCAATAAATATTTATGAAACGCTGTCCGAATTTAATCCAGTCGAGGCATTTATTCTTTTTCAGACATTCCTGAAATACTATGTTGGTACGCGGAAGAGGTGGTACGCGGAAGAGGCTTGCTTCAAGTATTTTGGATACCTTTTCTTTTTATGAATCCCGTTTTGGAAATATTACCTTTTTTATTTGGCTTTATTTATTTGTGAAAAATCAGAATATTTGAATCAGGTATGTAGATTTGTATTTTATAACATAACAAAGTTAAGAAATAAATTTTCCCTCGACACACAATGCTCTGAAAGACTTGAATTCTATTCCCATAAATTCTCCATAATTAAAAAAAGAAACTCAAATGATTACTAAAAATATAAACTTTGAAATAAAAGCAAACGATCCACAGGTAAGCAACCGAAATAATCATTCGTACAAAATCGCTTCCAAAAAGAAATTGCTCTACAAAAGTTTCGGTATTGCGAACTACCCTCCCCTTATCCCCAGGTAAACAAAAGTAGTTTTTTAATGCAAACAGGATTGTTGTTGTAGTTTTACGGGCGACCGTTATAAATTTACTGGCCTATAAATGTTCTGTAGACAATACGTGACCGCAGGCCTATGTGGATAAAGATAGTTGACTGAATCACGAAATGTAAACCTTATTTTGTAGTAGATTGACTAATGTTTTTAATTGAAATGATTAATTTATGATTATTTTTAATAACTTGCTTTCATATGCCTGATTTCGTTGTTATTTTGTTATTAGATGTTATGAAGAGAGTGTTAGAGTCAATTGTGACATACCATAATAGTACATATTGATTGTATATTCTACCACTACTAATATTATAAATGCGAAAGTTTAGATGTATGTAGATTTGTTACTCAATACCACAAAATATGCTGGACTTTTCATCCCAAAATTCCTACGGAAGCCCACAGAAACGCTAGGACGCGGCTAGTTATAATAACTAAATAGTGCGAAACATTTCTTTTACGTAATTTACACTTATAACATACAGAAAATAAAACCTAACTTACTCAACCAAATACAAGCCTTAGCATGAAATCTCTCACACCAAGCAATACATATACAAAAAACCCATAAAAATCAATAATCCTTCCAGATCCATTTATGATATCACATCCGTCCTCGGGCTATTTTATTTATTCTAACTCGGAGAGACAGTGGAGATCAAATGTCCTTTGTCTACCCTCTTTACTTATTCAAACAAAATTACATATGCCTGCTGCTAGATCGCCATTGCCCGAAATTTTACGCTTTGGAGATAGTGTCATGAATATAAATCTATCGTCAGGGACACCACGAGAGGCCAGCGAGTTTACCCTTGTCCTGCGTGGGCAGCAAATGCAACCAAGCAGCGCAGCGCCGCGTTATACGTAACTGTTAAATGTATGCATGTGAATACTTAAATTGTGGCCTATGTTGTCGCTTGTAATATTCCCTTACTTTGTTGTGCTTGGACTTTAAATGCGACAAATGCGGTACTGTAACGGTTACCCCTGGGGTCCGTATTTTATTTTCTAAAAAAAATGCTATTTTGCCAAATAGGTATGATAATATTTTCTCGCAAAGCTAGGGTGTTTGAACACGTCGCCTCGTGTTCCTGGGGCTTGGCCAAACCCCGTACTGGAGACGTTACGAAATAATTACATCAAAGCCCTCTTCAATAACATAAATGCTCATATATTGCTCTAGAACAACTGATTAATTGACACAGCCTTTATCGTATGACAATAGACTATCTTTGATTGACACGTCTGTTGCTCATACATTTAAATATCTCAATAATCTGATAAATAGTAATATTGTGAACTAATAATGAAGTTAGGATTGTCAATGAATCAGGTTCAAATAAAGGCTTGTAAGCCTATTGATTGGTACTGTTTTCAGACCATATAAATTGTACTCGATAGAGTAACAGGTATGATATGGGGCCACTTATCTGCAGATAGTGCCCCGCCCATTCATATGTGATCTTTGAGATAATATAATCTCTGAATACCAACTTTATTATAATTATTATTTTTTTTGTATTATCAGAAATTAGAAGGTGCGCACCGTTGGTATTCAATAATTGTATATACGTTCCATTGTATGGAGCGGTTGCTAGCTAGTCTTTTGGGCTGATACCTTTATTATTCTTTTGTTTGAGCCGTATACAAATATTGATGTTATTGACAAATTAAATAAATTCTTTGTAGAATCCTCACCTTTTCGGTGTAGAACTCTGCCCTGAGAAATAGATTTAATATTATATTTCTTTAAGTCCTGAATGGACAAGTAAAAACAATTAAATTTGAGTAATAGCAAAGAGTTTAATTTAGGATATTAGTTTAATAATTATCAGGGTCTTAGCCTATTTTGAACTAATTAGAAACTATTTCATACCTTATGACTTAGGATGATGATAGCATTTATAATATGAAAGAAAATGTTAAGTGATCAATTAAATAGTAAAAATGTCCTAATTAGAGGGATGGTGATTTAAAAGACTCAAGATAAATAAATGGTGTTTATATTCTGATTCTCACACACAATTAAAGAAAATACTAAACAGATCTTAAACAATAAATATGCACACAGACAATCTTAATTCTAGCTGAAATAAAATCACAGCATTATTATGGTTTTAATTGTGTCCCCTCCACTCTATATTTCATTAGATATCCGAATTTAAGATTGGTGTAAATGTCGAATTTCTATTGAAATAGGACCCTTAGACCTCGGGCTGCCGAATATTCAGAATGAATATTCAGTCCCTACCAGACACATATTTTTAGTTATACTTTAATTAGCTTAAAAGCTTTCAGGAAATCAAAACAATAAAAGGGAAAATGGAACTAAAACTGAGGATATTATTTACATGAATCAGGCAAAGCCTTCAAGATCAGTTTTAGTTCGGTAAAATTAAGTGTTTCGTAAAGGTTTGTAATTTACTTATTTTCTTTTTATATTTACAGCCAAACCTTGACAAAACTGAAAACTTATTTTCTAGGACTTGCCAATATACAGCACACTCCTACCCCAATTCAATTCTAAGCATATATCGACCCAACAAAAGCAAAATATTTAAATCTCCCACAAAAAGTAATTATTACGTCTCACTGCAAACACGTCTAAACGAACACACTGCGATACGATGAATGCCTTTTCTTCTTTTCACCATCGCATCATTTTTCATCCCCGTGATCAACCCTCGATTATGCGCCAACGCACCGTCCATTTCATTGGCTCATCCGTCGATAGGGCGTCTCTCTCATAACCATGAAACAAAACATATTTGTTTTAGCAATGTGTGAAAGGAACAGAGAATAGTTATCCTTATTGTCCAATTCTGGAATTTTACGTAATAACTTACAATGTTTTTTGCGTCCATGTCCGATAACACAAGGTCACAAGTGGTTAACAGATGTGAGTTTTAAGAGTTCTACGAAACCTCGGTCCGTCAATAAATTAGTTTCATTTCTAAGACAACACTTCTTAATTTTTTTACTCATGATTCTTAGAAGGCAGACGCATAAAAAAAAGGATCGTTCAAATTTATGCTTTCTAAACCATTAAAGTATTTTTGGGAATTAATACCCTCTCATTTCCCTCCTTTTCCGGCTCATATAGAATGCCAATATTATGTGAGCTGGGAACCTTATTTTAACATAACAATTACGATAGAGAACCTTAAAAGTAACCTATATGTATATATATATACCTACCTACTTTTTTTTTCTCTAGTTTACTATTAAATTAAACTGTCTATTAAATTAAACCTATCACGAATTAACTTCCTAACCCTATTAAAAGCTGATAACCTAATTAATTAATCGCCTAACTCATTTAACCTAACACTGTCTAATAACCTAACGCCGTCTACGAACTCAGTGACAAACTTATGTCTTTCTAAAACAATGTATATCTAACCTAATTACGAACTATTCTACCTCATACATTACATTTCTAAATCAAAATATATCTGAAACCGAAGTTACCAAATTCTTAGGATTGTACATTGATAATAAATTAAATTGGAAGGCACATATCGATAACCTATGCAAACGTTTAAGACAATTCTCATATGCTTTATTCAGACTTCAAAAAATTGTAAATCTAAACACAGTTATTACAGCCTATCATGCATACGTCAATTCAACATTGCGTTATGGAATTATGTTCTGGGGTAATGCCACTGACAGAGAGCTTATTTTTAAGGCACAAAAACGTTGCATTCGATCTATTTTCCAACTCCGACAAACAGATTCATGCGTACCATATTTTAAAAAATATAAATTACTCACATTGCCGTGCATGTTTATATTTGAGTGTGCCATATTTGTGTACACACACAAAAATAAATTCACTTTTTGTACACGAGCTCGTCATCCATCTAGAATAGCGGTATCTGTATACAAAACAGCTTTGATGAGAAAAAGTGTGTTTGGAAGAGCACCTGTAATATACAATAAGTTACCAATCTCTCTCAAGTCAGCAGCAAGTTTTAAAAACTTTTAAAAAGGACCTTCACGAGCTACTTGTAGATAAATGTTATTACAAACTTGACGATTTTTTGGAGGACAATTTTTAGCTTCATTGACAGTGCATTTTGTAGTACTAATTTCATTGTTATAAATTTCTTTTCTTCATTATATTTGTACGCCACTTTGGCAGAATACAGAGCACATATATGTAATTTTTCACACCTGTATAACCTGTATTTACAAATAAACATATTTTGATTGATTTGATTGATCATACAACTAACTGCGTTTATTTACAAATTCTCGTTAATTATCTAATTTTCATCCATAGTAACGTGCTAAATGAACCACATAAGCATAACCGCATTACCGTCTAAGTCCACTAAGTACAAACATTATTGTGCGTAACTGCTTAAACTCGATAATAAACTATAAACTTATTTCGTTTTCATTATTATTCGTCCCTCCTTGACCGAGCAAACATTTTATGATTGAGCGAAGACTGTTATCGTCTATCTGCAATTCTCATAATTTTCTAAAAATTGTTTTCAAACAACCGCCTTTTTTATTGCCTCAAACAATTGAAATTGTCGGCAAGCCACCTTTGAAATAATAAAGACATTAACTCCCTTTATGTTGCGAGACAAAACATCAGATATGGCATTGTCTGTCTCCTTTACTTATTGTACCTGATATTCAAACATTCCAAAATAGTGTACCCTTCGGAGTGAAAAGATTCCATGAATGTAAAAAGATAAGACTCATAAGATCGGCGAATTACAACTTTTGATCTCCTTAAATACATTTAGAATTTAAATAGACTGTAAATAATGGCCCACAGTTCCTGCTCTGATATTGTCTACTTACTACCAAACCCAATTACCATAGGATAACTGATACACACATCCAGCCATACAAACTGCGCTCCTATCTGTTTGTAGGGAATAAGTCTAGTTTATTAAAAGTTGACACAAAGGCTTAGTTTATTCGCCGTACCTAGCTATAAATTTTCTAAAATAATAGCTACCTGAAAATACTGTCTTATATCTCATCAAAACTAAGGATGACAAACTCATTAAATAAGATCATTCTAATTATTTATCGTCAGTATTTATATTCTTGTATTTCGCTTGCAATGTTATTCGTTCATCTCATCGTTATATTCAATCAAATTATTTTTTTATTTTATTTACCCCTTTTTATTAATCTTTCATTTTTTTTTTCATCCACAAGTAATTATGTCTTTAATTCTTAAAAAGAAATCTAAACTAAGTATAAACTAACCTAACCAATTTCTTAAAACTAACACGTGTCTCTACCTGAACTTTACCGGCTAAGATAAGATAGTTCTTCGTTATGACTCACTAACATTTCCGCTGTCGATTGTTTTACCTATGTCCCTATATAAACCAACCAACTAATGGGACTTATTGTTGGGCACCTTTGAGTTTGCCGACTGATTGTTTTCGAAATTAGGGTTTTTCCCTATATTGCTGTTCGCAGCTGCAGATTTGTTGAATTCCTGAGTAGATTTAACCCATTTAATTGCTGGAAAATTGAAGCCACCATTGCTTCGATTATAGCCTCTACGATATGAATTTCCACGACCGCAACCTCTACCTTTATTTAAATATGACCCGCGTCCGCGCGTACTCGCTTGAATTGCAGCGCTAAGAGGAAATTCCGTGTGAACGTTATTCCTGCCTCTCCATGAACCCTGTCCTAAACCCCGACCTCGTCTAAAAGAATTGTTATTTACCATTTTAGACCTACTTACTACATTTGATTCGATTTCTCTAAGGAATTCAGCACCCATATTGATTGTACGAGGCCCCTGTCTTCCAAACCACAGACCTTGTACTTGCTCAGGATAATGCCACATAATAAAATTTACTACTTCAGACCCACTCATCGAATCAAATGGTAAAATACCTAAAGTCACTTAATTGTTGAGAAAAGTGCTCACTCATCTTAAGACCTTGTTCTTCGTCCCAATATGTATTCATTAACCTAAACTTTTCGCCTTCCTGCTGTGTTTGACTCCAGAAAACCTTAATAAAATCCTTTTCAAAATCTTCAAATGAATTCCAATTATCGCAATAGATTTCTATGGAATTATACGCAGACCCTTTAATACAATCTAAAGCTATGTCGTAAGCTCTATCTTCTCCACAAATACTTCGTATGTACTTTTTCAACTTACATAGGAACTGCATAGGGTTTGCACTAGCACCATTATTGCACCTGAAAATAGGCTTCTCTACCTCAGACTTGAGAACAAAGATATTTCCGCCGATTACGCTTCCATTACCTAAACTACCAGTGTCTGGAGTGGTTCGCCCTACTGAATCACTTTGGCCTAACCCGTTATCTGCTAATAAAGGTGAATTACTTAAGGAACGTTGCCTATTTGTCTCAGCTAATAAAATTCTAGCAAAGTCACCTAAATTTTCGCGGAATACCTGCTTAATCGTATCAACAATAGAATTCTGTAAATCTACATCTTGTGGTTGACCTTGATTTGATAAATTTTCATTAATGCGCCGTTTACGACCTCGTGATCTTGTGTTTTGGGACATGTTGACGTGTTTGTATGAGAATGCGAATGAAACACCAATTATAATTTATTTTAATATTGAAGACTAAGATCCCTCCTAGTTTATTAGGACTTTACTTATATTCTGTTGAATTCAAATTGTTGGAATACTGTATTATATAAATCAAATTATATTATTTCCTACTAATAAGGAAAATATATTTATTATCAATAAATTTATTAATATATTAAGCTTAAGCTCAGTTAATACGTTTGATTAATCTGAGTATTATGCATCTGTTGTGATCGTCTAAATAATAATTTAAAAATAAAAATATCTACGTTGTGTTTTTTTTTTATAATATTAAACATAAGTAGTAAACCAAATAATTTTATCCAGTTGCTAATTCAAAGAAGTAGCAGATACTGAATCCTGGGCCAGGTCACCACGTGTAACGGTTACCCCTGGGGTCCGTATTTTATTTTCTAAAAAAAATGCTATTTTGCCAAATAGGTATGATAATATTTTCTCGCAAAGCTAGGGTGTTTGAACACGTCGCCTCGTGTTCCTGGGGCTTGGCCAAACCCCGTACTGGAGACGTTACGAAATAATTACATCAAAGCCCTCTTCAATAACATAAATGCTCATATATTGCTCTAGAACAACTGATTAATTGACACAGCCTTTATCGTATGACAATAGACTATCTTTGATTGACACGTCTGTTGCTCATACATTTAAATATCTCAATAATCTGATAAATAGTAATATTGTGAACTAATAATGAAGTTAGGATTGTCAATGAATCAGGTTCAAATAAAGGCTTGTAAGCCTATTGATTGGTACTGTTTTCAGACCATATAAATTGTACTCGATAGAGTAACAGGTATGATATGGGGCCACTTATCTGCAGATAGTGCCCCGCCCATTCATATGTGATCTTTGAGATAATATAATCTCTGAATACCAACTTTATTATAATTATTATTTTTTTTGTATTATCAGAAATTAGAAGGTGCGCACCGTTGGTATTCAATAATTGTATATACGTTCCATTGTATGGAGCGGTTGCTAGCTAGTCTTTTGGGCTGATACCTTTATTATTCTTTTGTTTGAGCCGTATACAAATATTGATGTTATTGACAAATTAAATAAATTCTTTGTAGAATCCTCACCTTTTCGGTGTAGAACTCTGCCCTGAGAAATAGATTTAATATTATATTTCTTTAAGTCCTGAATGGACAAGTAAAAACAATTAAATTTGAGTAATAGCAAAGAGTTTAATTTAGGATATTAGTTTAATAATTATCAGGGTCTTAGCCTATTTTGAACTAATTAGAAACTATTTCATACCTTATGACTTAGGATGATGATAGCATTTATAATATGAAAGAAAATGTTAAGTGATCAATTAAATAGTAAAAATGTCCTAATTAGAGGGATGGTGATTTAAAAGACTCAAGATAAATAAATGGTGTTTATATTCTGATTCTCACACACAATTAAAGAAAATACTAAACAGATCTTAAACAATAAATATGCACACAGACAATCTTAATTCTAGCTGAAATAAAATCACAGCATTATTATGGTTTTAATTGTGTCCCTCCACTCTATATTTCATTAGATATCCGAATTTAAGATTGGTGTAAATGTCGAATTTCTATTGAAATAGGACCCTTAGACCTCGGGCTGCCGAATATTCAGAATGAATATTCAGTCCCTACCAGACACATATTTTTAGTTATACTTTAATTAGCTTAAAAGCTTTCAGGAAATCAAAACAATAAAAGGGAAAATGGAACTAAAACTGAGGATATTATTTACATGAATCAGGCAAAGCCTTCAAGATCAGTTTTAGTTCGGTAAAATTAAGTGTTTCGTAAAGGTTTGTAATTTACTTATTTTCTTTTTATATTTACAGCCAAACCTTGACAAAACTGAAAACTTATTTTCTAGGACTTGCCAATATACAGCACACTCCTACCCCAATTCAATTCTAAGCATATATCGACCCAACAAAAGCAAAATATTTAAATCTCCCACAAAAAGTAATTATTACGTCTCACTGCAAACACGTCTAAACGAACACACTGCGATACGATGAATGCCTTTTCTTCTTTTCACCATCGCATCATTTTTCATCCCCGTGATCAACCCTCGATTATGCGCCAACGCACCGTCCATTTCATTGGCTCATCCGTCGATAGGGCGTCTCTCTCATAACCATGAAACAAAACATATTTGTTTTAGCAATGTGTGAAAGGAACAGAGAATAGTTATCCTTATTGTCCAATTCTGGAATTTTACGTAATAACTTACAATGTTTTTTGCGTCCATGTCCGATAACACAAGGTCACAAGTGGTTAACAGATGTGAGTTTTAAGAGTTCTACGAAACCTCGGTCCGTCAATAAATTAGTTTCATTTCTAAGACAACACTTCTTAATTTTTTTACTCATGATTCTTAGAAGGCAGACGCATAAAAAAAAAGGATCGTTCAAATTTATGCTTTCTAAACCATTAAAGTATTTTTGGGAATTAATACCCTCTCAGTACGACGCCGTGCTTTATGTGACAATGGTAATATTACACGCGACAACGCCGCCAATATATGCCTTAAGTATGTACGTTCATACATTTGATATTGACGCATAGCGCGGCGCCGCTCTTTGTCGCATTTGAAGCGTTTTGTCGTCATCGTAGGACGCCGGGTTACATTCTTTGAGCGGCGACCCTTTATGGCCGTTTTATGGAGTTAGGTCCTTTTGCATAAAGCCTCAATGCTGCGGGAAGTTCCCGAGGCGGGCTTTCGAGGATGCCTCCTCAAACAATTCCTCGGTGGTTTGGAGTTTTTGAATATTTTTCTACTTATATTTTTAGTTATTACTAGCTTTTGCCCGCGGCTTCGCCCGCGTGAATTTCCCACGGGAACAGTGCTTTTTCCCGGGATAAAAAGTAGCCTATGTGCTATTCCAGGTCATTATCTACCTCTGTACCAAATTTCATCGAAATCCGTCCAGTAGATTTTGCGTGATTGAGTAACAAACATCCTCACAAACTCACAAACTCACAAATTCACAAACTCACATCCAAACTTTCGCATTTATAATATTAGTATGGATGTATGGTAGTGAAACTAGAGTGAAAGTAGAGTGAATGCGGTTGAAATGAGAGCATTAAGAAGCATGTGTGGTGTAAGTTTGAAAGATCGAATTAAAAATATTGTTGAATTCAATTACTGTACTTATAAAACCTATAAGTATTTAATTATACCCTAATGAATAACAACATTTCTTTGACATCTGTCTATTCGTTTTGGCGTAAAATAGAAATGAATTTCCTAACCATAAAACCGTCTATATTCACAACCATATACAGTTATAATATAAGGTAGTATTATTATATTCAAAGAGAATATGAAAAAATTAAAACAACTCTGTAGTTGCTCAGTAAAGCCACAAAAAAAGAAATCATCTAACTAACAGCTAAAAAAGTACTAATTAATTAGTATAAAAGTAATTCTCCGTTCAAATACGAAAGCAAGTGGGTGTTTAGCACTTGCACGGATCTCTGTTAACTATTAATCCCATTTTCTTTCGTAGATAACGAAACTCATTTAAGATATCGCGCGAACGCCTTTCAGACGGTTTGGGGTGCAGCTGAATTGGACAGGGAAAGCTTTCTTGTCTTTCATTTTAAGAAAAAAATAAAAAAGATCACTTGTTCCTATTCTATTTTGCAAAATGAGTAAAATTCCCTGTCTTGTGTAACCGTTTGTTGACCCAAATAAATAAAATAGAATCAAAAAAATATATTTCAGTAACACAAGTATTCAAGTAACACAAGCTGTGCCCAGAGCTCCACTTCAGTCACACTTTTGGGATAAAAAGTATGTAATATTCTAGGTTTTATTGTACCTGTGCACCAAATCTTATCGAATTCCGTCTAGTAGATTTTGCGTGATTAAGTACCGAAAATCCACACACACACGTCCAAACTTTCGCATTTAAAAATACTTAATTAACTCAGAACATAAAAATCAAAGCAAAAGCAAAAATAAAGCCAAGTTTTAACAGTGAATAAATATTAAACACTACTTAATATTGCTAAGGTTCATAGCTAGAAAGATTAACTTACATATTTTAAAGCTAATTTTATATCTTATTCAAGGATTCTCCAATCGTTCGCTGTTCCTTAATACGTATTTCGTCTTAAGAGACCAAAGGTTTCTCTTTATGTCTAATAAAATTTTCTTCAAAGTATCCTTAATTGAAAATTCAAATTTATGCATAAGCTCTGATTGTAGAAACGGGTTTGTGAGGAGAAGCGTCCGTGATATAGCGTTGAAGCCTTGGTCTTTATTAATTATGTTGATAGAAATAGCCTTGTAGATTAAAAGGTTAGAGCTAAATTATTTCATAGCAAATCCACGTGAAAAAGCCAGTATTATGCTGGCAAATAGAATTATAACACTGATGACGAAACATAACTCGTTTTCAGATGGAATCGAAACTTGAAAGTGAAGGCAGCCGCTATTATACTCAAAATGTAATTACATTTTGGGATTATTCTGAACACTTTGAAGTTTTCATCTGGGTAAAGTTGAATTTAAATTATTATTTGTGAAAAATAAAATCTTGATATTTGAATTCTTGTTAAGTATCAAAAGTATTGTACAGACTAATAAAAGCTTAATTTATTTTTGAACACCAATATAAAGTAAACTTAGTACTTATTCGTAAATTATAACTTCTAAATACTTATTAGCAAAATAGTAAAGTACTGTAATCTATAATAATTATTTTTAATAATGTTTTTAAGAACTGTTTTAAGTGCGACATGCGCTACCGCCACTTGGGCGTAAAGTGAAAATTTATTCACAGTTCATTACTTTACATATATATCTCTATATAGAGATTATATATCATGTAGTAACGAAATGGCCAACCACATATTTTGACTAAGGTGTACTTACTTACTACTGCGGCGCAGCGACCCGAAGTGGATCTTGGCCTCCGACACGAGATGACGCCATTTTTGCGGTCTTGCACCAGCTCCCGCCAGTCGTCAGCTCTGAGGCTCTTTAGGTAACTAAGTGGTAGGTAGTAAGTAGGTTGACTAAGGTGTAAAGTGTGAAATTAGGGCTTTTAGAGTTAAGGTGTGTAGAGTTAGAAGCTTGGCTCTACATGAGATAACATTTTGACAGTGCAAGCCATATGGTCTCGTCTTAGCAATAATTTACATGAAAATGTTTTTAGTTGGATTCATTTTTCGGAAATAATAGATGTGATGATCCAGCAGAAAATAGCAATTTAAACATTTATTGAAGGCATTCGATCAAGATATTGAAGGAAAATTACTATTTCAGTTTTGATTTTAGATATAAAGAGTCCAGTTACCTAGGGGCTCTAAAAGTAAAATAATTAGGTATGAAAAATATTACGAAAAGATTTTCAACACAAGCATCACAAAAAAAATCATAAGCAAACGTTTAAACTGTTTACTAAGACGCTGACTTAAGATGGTTTAAGTCTAAGAAAGTAAAACTTCTTCTTGCTTAAGTTATTGATCTTATGTCTAGTCAAGTTAAAGTCTAGTTCAGAGGAATTAACAAATTCCTTACAAAGTTGAAGAATTGAAGAATGTTTATTAATAAGATTTTCAAGTAACTATAAATTTGTTCATTTAAAAAAGGTTAATATATCATGGGTATAATAACCTCTATTAACTACCACAAAATGGAAAAAAACAATGTATAGTAAAATTTAAAACGTAACCTAATATCTCATAGATATTTTGTCAATTTAAATATATAACAAGCATTATTAAAAAAAAAGGTATAAGTACATACCTATGTATGTATGTATCTCTCTCTCTATCTCAGCCAAAAGACGTCCACTGCTGGACAAAGTCCCAGTATGTGGCCCACCCTACATGCTGGTGGTACTTTGTAAAAATGTTTTAAGTTGGTTCAGCCCTTTTGGTATGAAAAAGGAATAAAGGTATTTATGAAACGTAAACGTATGTACGTACCTCAAAAGAAATGCATCATTTATTAAGGTAGGTAGCAACAAAAACGTTCCATTCACAATAACTCGAAAATTCAGCAGATTCAATTGTCCTAAACCAAGGACTATTTAATTCCGATCTATT
Organism: Ephestia elutella; assembly: GCA_018467065.1. Classification (NCBI taxonomy): domain Eukaryota; kingdom Metazoa; phylum Arthropoda; class Insecta; order Lepidoptera; family Pyralidae; genus Ephestia; species Ephestia elutella. The sequence goes on from CM031581.1 coordinate 11,262,226, forward strand.
ATTTCCCGGCGAAGTTTCTGGAACACACCGAGTCTTATCAAACTTCCGTCGTTGTGAAATAAATGACGTCTGATATTTATGCGGTAGAGGGCGCTGTAGATTACGCATCCCATTCTAACACTCTGTGATAATTTTGACCATTTAATTACGTATTTTCGGTCTGTTTTGGTGTGAATGTTGATGTAAAACATTTTTGTTATGCGGTGCTGAGATGTCGGGAGATAAAATGAAATCCGTGAGTTCGATATAACTAGGTTTATTTGCACACCCGAACACAGTTATACAACCAAACACGAGCACAAACGTTTTTATAGTTAGAACACAGTTTACATTCACAATAAATCGAATTTGTATGAGGTTACAAGTAATGTTCGTAGAACACCATAGTGCGTGGGCCGACGCGAGTCGCAAACTGGCGCGAGCAGGCGGCGCGCGGTTAAAAGACGCTTCCCGTGATTGGACGATTCTCAAAAGATGAGGCGCGCGGCCGTGCGCTCCGATTGGCCAACGCAAAGCACGCAAACATTGCCTTTTTAGGTCATAAATGATACCACCGCCCAGCTAAAGGTGCGTTCGTATACACCGTGTTACATCCTCCCCCTTTTGATCAAGTGTTTGAAAAACGCGACGATCAAACCCTACGCGGCCTACCTACGTTTAGGTACAACGGGCTCAGGACATTCACGCGAGTATGCAAGAACGACTTAATACTTTCAACAGTAGTGTAGTGAGAGCCTTCAGCTCGACTACAGAGTTAATTTTGTCCGGATCTGGAGGTACACCATGAGAGGATATTATAATGAGCCAAGTATTTAACACTATTGCGAGCGAAAACACACTTAGACCGATTGGCACGAAGCCGGAATTCGCGAAAGCGTTTAAATACTGCAATAAAATCCTCGAGATGTCGCTCAAAATCCTCGAATATGACGATCGAATCATCCCAGCAACTTAACCTTTTTAACAGAATCTTCTGTCAGAAAACGGTGAGTTCCGAAGGGAGAGACGAAAGAATTTTGTCTTGATCCTCCTCCCTGACGCAGACCTGCCAGTAACCTGATCGAAGGTCGATGGTACTCATAAAACAACTCTTACCCGTATACTGCAGAAGATCATCGATCACAGGTAAAGGGTAGGAATCACTCTTAGTGACAGCGTTGAGTCTACGATAATCGACACAAAACCTAAAAGTTCCATCCTTCTTAGGTACCAGCAAAGCGGGGTCTGCCCACGCAGACTCGCACTCCTCAATAATACCTTCAGATAGCATACGCTCTATCTCAGCTTCCATGATTGCCTTCTTGGCTGGTGTCAGTCGATAAGGCGGGACAGCTATGGGCACATGCTCACCAGTATCTATACGATGCTCTGCAAAAGGGGTAGCCTCCCCCTGTTCTCGAAATACCTCTTCATGATGTTGAAGTAACGCCGCAAGGTCTTGTTTCTGTGATGGTGACAGCATAGTACCTTCATCGGACCTCAAAACATCTGTAGCGGCGCAACCTACATAATTACGTGACGATTCGCATCGCAAAGGGTAAATATCCTGAGGCCGATGAGCGCTAAACCACGTATTATGTGCTAAATCTATTACTAATTGAGCTTTGCGTGCAAAGTCAATACCTAAAAGCGTTTCGTTATTTTCTGCTTCGGGAAATATGACGAACTCTGTTTTTATTTTCAAATGTTCTAATGTTACGACAACATTGGCAAACTTTACGGGTAACTCACGAACTACCCCGTCGGCGAGTTTAACAGACATTGTACTGTCACGAAAAGTATGATTTGACCTTTTGAGTAACGCATACAGAGTATATCCCGCAATACTTCGCTTGGCGGCGGTATCAAGTAAACCCGTTCCTTGAAATCCGTAAATACCTATATCGAGAATCGGCCGACCAGCAACGGTACCGTCGATAGAATTTACAGAATTAAAATTAACAAAAGTATCACCTAAGTTGCAATTAACAATATCCTTTAACAAAATTTGACCATTATCCTTTAATAAAAGTGGCCCATGGTCCTTTGACAAAATGGGCCCGTGGTACTCTGACAAAAAATTGCTAAAACACTGGCTATGCTTTATGGACTCGAGGCCCTGGTATCTTGATAAGAAACAATTATTACTACAATTAGTGCAATCGGGCCTCTGGTCCGTAGATAAAACATGATTATTAAAATTTATGGAATCGAGGCCCTGGTCCGTAGACGATACACAATTATTGAAATTTATGGAATTGGGCCCCTGGTCCGTAGATAAAACATGGGTGTTATTACTCTTATCATTGAGAAAACAATTATCACTTTTTATAGACCTAGAATAACTAGAATAATAGTTTACAGAACCAGAATTGCATTTTAAAGACTTAGACCTAGAAACAGGGGAAACATTATGACGACAAGTTAAATCTAAAGCAAAAAAAGATTGACTGTCTTTCTTGTTATCAGTTTGTTTACAATTAGTGCAGTTTGCACGAATCACATCCCGCGCACCACATCCGTAACAAGTTACGGGGCCTTTATCACTTTTCACTTTCCTAGGACACTCGGACTTTAGATGTCCGCTCTTTTTACAGTATACACAAAAAAGTTTACCTTGAGTTGGTGCACTTGTACCCTGAGCTGATGACGTAGCCGCAGACCGCGGCTGAGACGAAGTCACTGTGGGTGCCGTGGTCGGCACGACGTTCGCGGCGCGCGGTGGTTGCGACCCAGTGGTGGGTACCACCCGCGAGGGCGGCGCGGCGTGCGTTGACCCCGCGGCGACGGCCGGGACCACGGCCGGCGTCGTCGCTTCTGCCAGCGACTCCTCGATGCCTCTAGCCTTCTCCAACACACACTCCACATCGGTTATCAAGTCCCTCGATAAACGCTTTCTAATTCTTTTATGTAGTAATCCGTAAATAATGTCCACACGTGGCTCTTCTGGCAATTGATACGGAAGTTTCGATAATAACGCCCGCACTTTTACGATAAAGATGTCAGCTCGTTCGGAGCCCTGCTCCACAGCGAAAATGTCTCTGAAGATTTTGTATGCTGGGCGCGGCACTCCGTACATTGACCTAAGCCGTTTGATGCTATCCTGCCAAGTTGTGATCTCCCCTTTGATGCCTCGCCACCAGACAGCAGCATCTCCCTGCAGCAACATGGGCAGTCCTCTTAGTGCCATCTCATCGGTCATAGAGGTGCACTCCTTATAAATTTCGATCGCATCGATGAAGGCTTCTACTGCATCTGGTTGTTGCGATGAGCCATCGAAGCGTGACGAACATTTTGAGAAGTTCCCGCTTTTCTTCGACGTCTGCGACTTCAAAATGGCGGCGTCCTCACTTTTGGCAGACGATGGCGACGCCCCTGAATGCGATGCCATAATGGTTTCCAAGAGCTTCTGGCTCGATTCGGCCTGCATCTTAGTGACTGCAGCCAAAAGGCACGAAAGCTGGTCTCCAGACATGAGCACAGGTGGGGCAGCCGGTGCTACCACAGACTTCGCCGACTCGTCACTTGACGAATTTTCGTCGTCCTTTCCACTAACTTCACGAACTTTACGTGGCGGCATTGTTTTTGTTTCGCGTATTTGAGTTCACTGGTAGGTACGATACGAGTTCACGATCACGTATGGCCTTTACGTTGGGAGCCACTTGTTATGCGGTGCTGAGATGTCGGGAGATAAAATGAAATCCGTGAGTTCGATATAACTAGGTTTATTTGCACACCCGAACACAGTTATACAACCAAACACGAGCACAAACGTTTTTATAGTTAGAACACAGTTTACATTCACAATAAATCGAATTTGTATGAGGTTACAAGTAATGTTCGTAGAACACCATAGTGCGTGGGCCGACGCGAGTCGCAAACTGGCGCGAGCAGGCGGCGCGCGGTTAAAAGACGCTTCCCGTGATTGGACGATTCTCAAAAGATGAGGCGCGCGGCCGTGCGCTCCGATTGGCCAACGCAAAGCACGCAAACATTGCCTTTTTAGGTCATAAATGATACCACCGCCCAGCTAAAGGTGCGTTCGTATACACCGTGTTACATTTTTTAATTATTTTCAGTATAGGTATTTTGCGAAAAAATGCGATTGCTATTCTCACAAGTCCAATAATATGAATGTGATCAATGATCATTCAGTCTGCAATATCTATTGACAGTTTGATTTTTCTGAAATTTATTTGATGAAAACTAACGTGAGAAAAAGTCATAGTGATACGGATACTCACGCGTGGGAAAGACGGTCCTAACTAGCCTTGAAGATGACTTCCGTATGAAGTCGAAACTAGTCGGCAGTTCCGGCTAACAACACGTGTGTTTGACATTTATTACGTTCATTTCTTTCCATCTTACTTTTAGAACCATAATAGCTAATTAACAAGCTGGGATATAACTAATTCTAAAGTTCCCGTTAAAAAAGGAGAAAAATGTCGCGTAACCGCTTCGACTACTTACAACGAATTCGATATAGAACTGTAAATTATCGTTCGGCCACGATTTGTTTCATCTACACCCCATTGACCACGCTCCCCGTCTAATTCTCGTACAATTAGTTACCAATGTCTGAAAGTTTAGGCTCATTCGTTACTTTCTTAGGTAATTTGTAGACTGGATTTTGCTTGTGGCTTTATAAGTTAGTTTTTACCTATCCATGGGTATGTACTGGGTAATAATTTTTTGAGTGTAATTATTTAGGAGTCCACTGGTAGATGTTAAGGCTGTTTAAAATTTACATATACATACATTTTATGATATTTACGAATAGTAGCTGTACAGTGGACGTCTTTTGGCTGAGAGAGAGAGAGAGAATGGTATACCACTATATATAGATAGTACGATAGTATGTGTATGGTAATAAATGAAATTTATCAGCCCATCAATGAACAGTACTAAGTTATATCTCGTCAATGTACTCGTATAGCATACATTAAAACAGTAGCAATTAACGAAAATTGTAAAAGATCATCGAAAAGGCGTGATTCAATTCAAAATATGAGAAATGAATTTATAATTGTTTTAAAATAAGGCCAAAAATCCCCAGCAAATCCAAACTCACCCTGACCAATCTTTTTTCAGCCATGTCCCAGCCAGTTAGCTACAAAGCTGAAATAATTTAATAAACGTTATATCTTCGTCGGGTCACGTAAGAGCCGGGAGAATTACATTTTGTTTGGCCACGGCCAACCTACGATGCGGGCAACTCACTTAGCGAATGTTCAAGCATAAAATATCCAAATTACAAAATATGAACATCTTTTTTTATACGACTAACCAAAACAGGAGTGTTATGTTTTCAGGGTTCATGTATGTATGTAAGTTTCTTTATTCCACCATAAGTCCTGAATGGCTTAACAGATTTTGATGTGAGAGGTATTGTTAGATTCCTTGCATTCCCCCGAGTGACATAGACTATGTGAGTTGTCAGTCGTGTTTTTTATTTTTTAATAATTAGCTTGTTACTAGAATGCTTTTTGTACAAGATTTTCGACGACGTTATAATCCTTTCGTCGTAATAAAATTGTTGTTTTAATAATTTTCACACTTTCAAAAGGTGTGGTCTCCTAGAGATATAATTTATACGCCAGTAAATATAATAGTTTCATTTAAATTTCGTTGTTACTTATTTTTCTGTTAAATTTCATATAATGTCACATCTAGTGCCCTCACTAATTTGTGGTTCTTGGTAATTCGTTCATATCTGACCGATCTCTTTTCAGATACAGTTTGTATCTCCCCTTTAATGGCTTTTCTTGATATGTTGGGAATTGTATTCCGTAAGTACTATTTTGATTTAAATTCTTGACATAGTTATATAATTTTCCATACCGTTGACAGTAATAAAATCTCCTGCATATTCAGAAATAAATTTGCATGGAATTTTAGAGGTTTCTAAAACTTAAGATTTCATTTGTATTCCTACATTTTAAGTATCTACAAAATATTATGTAGATTAATATTACGGAAACTAATAATTAATTAATGAAAACTATATACCTACTTATTAGAAGGTAGGAAAAGCATAACTTCAGAAAACTATAACAATGCTCTACTATTCTATTACTATATCCTCTAAAATGAAGTAATAAACTGACCAGCCTGACTACGCAGATAGCGTATATGACTAATGGAGGGAAAATTTTATGTTGTAATAAAAAGTAAAACTCCGTACAAGGGTATTAATGTGGGAGACATTATTTCAACATTAGCGAGTTTCAGACGTCCGCACTCGCAACTTTTAAACATGGAATTCATGGGAATAGAACACCACAACGAAATGCTCAGATAGTAACCCTTTGCAAATGGGTGGGGGGGATGACACGTGTCAAAGGACGATGATGCGGCGTTAGTGTATTGGATTGTTTGCGAAAATTGAAACGTGAGATAAATCTTAGGATGAATTACATCCCAGATATATATAAAATAAGAGTTACATACGATGTTGTGAACAGATTTGTGTAGGCATAGACTATTGTTATTTTTATCGAAAGGCTAGCCAAATGGTGGCCTAGTGCAAGGAAAAGAAAGATCGGATGATCAGCTATGAGATGAGCGAACGACATAGTCAAAGTTGCAAGTTGTGCATAATAAAGGAAGCACAGAGTAGGATGGCGTAAAAGAAGAGAGATGTATGCTCAGCAGTGGGCATAAAAAGAGCTGAAAGACAAAATAATAAAAATATTATATTATTTTTTTTTTTTAGATTCTTCAGAGATTTTTGTAATCTGTAAAACTGACCTAAGTATAGTAAAAGTAGAGTCCCAGGGTATAAATAGTACTGAATAAAAATACACTTATACAAGTTAAATAACGGTCCTACTTTACAAAACATTTCCAAAACACCGCTCAGCTTATAAATATTCAAAGCGAAATATGTTATCTTCTAGAACTACGAACATTTTCGGCAACAAATTACGCATTTGGCAAATATCTTACGTTTACAGTCCAACCGCAGTCGGTTGATATCGGCTATCACACAATCCTATCTTTTGATGTGGTCCACAAAACAGAAATACTTTCATAATCGCCGCTTTTGGAAACAAACGCAAAATTTGCGGTCTCCCTCAGTATATATATAGATACAGGCCGAATTTCAGTTGTTAAATTCGTTGCCACAAGCTTTATTTTACAAGAATTTGCTTTTAGTACCATTATATTCTTGATGTTAGCATAGTCCCAATAAAATTCTCCGTGTTTTATAATCTTAAGCTCATTATGAGAAAGATCACAAGTGGTTGTTATTGTTAACAATTTTCCATAAGTATTATTTTCAACAGTGCATTTATATTAAAGTAAAAATATATCTCCTCATGTCATCAGACCTGTTCCCTTTAATCAACGACAAAGAGATCGCATCGCGCGTTGCACCTATTGCTAATTAATTGTTATCGTAAAACGCCGTGACTGAAGTAAAATTTAACAAAACGTCGGTTTTCATTTTAATCTTTTACGTGTAGAGATTAAATTTATAGAAATGATGAATGGTTTATTTACTTTTTCGTTTGTAAAACATTGCAACTTGTTTTGGCTCACGTTAGCCACGTCCTACTAATGCGAGTTCCAAAGAGGGGAAACGTAATCTCCAATAATGCTCCATTTTAATTTCCACCCGTAAATAATAATTTGGTCAATTCCTCCCTATTTTGGTTGCGTGTCCAAAGTTTTTATTAGAATTTTATTGTTATTTAGGCGTGTTTGTTCCTTGTTTCAGATTACATCGGAGGTTTTAAAGGAGCCGGGCGCTAATGTGAGTTTCCAAATTTGCCTTTTATTTATTGTACAAGTGTAATTGAATTTCGCCTCGGACGCACAAATTATGTGGCGGAAATAAAGAAGTTTGCGAACATGCAGCACCGTAATACGAAAATCCCAAAGTAGATAGGCTCGTAATGCGAACGGAACTAGCTGGGGAAGTTTCGTTGGGAAAATTTAGTCAACGAGAAGGTGGCCCAAACTATGGGCGTTAAGAAACTTTTATGAGGGGCCGAGCCATTCAACCGCGAGTCAAGAGGTAATCCCACTAGCCACCGCAAAAACAGCACACCTGAGACTAGCTTTTTATTTTCCCGCGCATTCCCACCTAATTTTAGCCTACCGCAGAGGTAGAGGTGGGCTGAACTTTGTCGGGCGTCATAAATTTATTTAACGGCCCGAAGGCAATAAGAGGCGGAGTGTAAAAAGAAAAATACGATACCAACGTGCCTAGCCGTTATTGCAATTAAACAGAGGAAGTAAATCTTTCAATACGAGCGTTCGCCTCCCGTTTCCTGCTTTAATTTATCGCTTTGTTTTAGTCAGAGCTCGTCCCATTGACGGATTGCGATGTGTCTGATTAAAAAACCCAACTTGATCTTGCCACCCCTTTTGGATAGGGTGTAGAATACTAACGGGCTAGACTGCTTAGTCCAATAAAACGGCGCTAACAGCCTCGATTTGTCTTTGCCCTTTAAATGTTTGGAATCGGGGAGCTAGCATTTGCGCATCTCTCTTCTTAATTAAGTGAGTCAATTCTAAATTACTTGGGTTTGCCCTTACAGCTGCTAGTAATGATTTTACGTACAAACTCGCTGAGACAGATATTATTTTAAACTAGCTGTCGCCCGCGGCTTCGCCCGCGTGATCGCTTAGATGAAAAATCTCTCTTGGAGCTTTTCATCAGATGTTCCTAATCTTCAATTTTTATACGTCAGCAGAAAATGCTCATCAGGTTGAACGAATTTTGCTAAGGCGCCATTTCCATATATGTTATAGTGTAGCTGGTCTCTTGGAGCTTTTCATCAGATGTTCCAGATCTTCAATTTTTATACGTCGGCAGAAAATGCTCATCAGGTTGAACGATTTTTGTTAAGGCACCATTTCCATATTACTTATAGTTTAGCTGTTCCGTTATGGTTCTTCATCAGGTGTTCCAGTTTTCAAAATGAATTATAGCCTATATGTTGCCCAGGCTTAATAGCTATACAACAAAAAAAGTTTCATTCAAATCCGTCCAGTAGTTTTTGCGTGAAACGCGTACATACATACAGACAGACAGACAGACAGACAAGAAATTCCAAAAAAATTTTTTTTGCTTTCTATTGTTCGTTTTAGGTCTCCCTCTATCCATTTCAGTCAAAAATATTAAATGTACAGACATCTCCAGAAGTGGAGTCAGAATTTCTCATACTAATTGATTATAGAAGTGTTTGCACTTAAGACCTTATGATTGTGTGTTATTTGTAAAACGCCTATGTGTCTGTGCAATGTCAACCGACCGAATACGATGTTTCCATAGAAGTAGGTAGGCTGGCGCGGCGAGTCGGCGAGCGCTTCATACTTTTATGGATTTCATAGACATACTATGAATGATACGGAACGTTCATAGTATGTCTATAAAATCCTTGCTCTAACTTTATGGTATCGTTACTTCGTATGGGTGGTCAGTATGGACCAGCTATGAAAATGAATATTTGACGGTGAATGAAAAAAAAGACAGACGCAAATTTATCACTTCAACCGAGTTCTCGTTTTAGTTGAACGCATTTGTTAGTGATAGTTATCTAAGTATTTGTGGAATATTACTTTACCAACACTTGCCAATATAGGCCATTATAAGTAGGTATTATGGAGACTATTCGGATTTACTTTGCATGATAGTGGTTGCAAAATAGTCTCAATTTCTAATGAAAGGAACTGGATTAAGTGTGAGTATTTTTAAACAAATAAATAGTTGTGATTTGAAATATGTGTGTGTAAATGTGTAATATTTTGTGATTAATTCAAACATAAAATGATAACATAATATTAATGTATTGTATTGATATATTTTTCTTCGTGATTTTGCTTTGCATAAGTGATAGTTTTGAAATTAAATATAAACTAAATACCTAATTATATATTATTATATTTTTTTAGTGGACAACACGTTGGGTGTAGCGACTTGCTGCAGGGTAGCCTTGCCGCAAAGTAGAAGACCGGCTATTATCTCTGAGCAGCAGCAACAATAATGTTGGAAGAATATGAAGGCGATGATTTTACCTACCAGGTGTTATGCTGATTTATTTGATGTTTCGATGCCTATCTACTGTTCGTCGTGCATATCAAGCTGGTGGCGTGCATAAAAAAACTGGATAATTTATTTCGCTTCCAGAAATAAATGTCATCCTTGGCCAGCGCGGTCTTCTAACCTCAACTCCATAGAAAATCTATGGGGCCTGATGGTGCATAGAAGATGAGCAAGGAAGAATTAGTTTCTCATTGTATGGATGTTTAGGACAGTTTTTTTGTGATTGAAATATGTGTAGAAAAGACAACAACGGCAACTTTACAAAATAGTGAGTTAATTATTTGTGTTTAAATTTAATCAGTGAGTTCATTCATTAAGTAGGTATATTCCAACTGTCCTCTTTCTATTGTATCAAATCTGGTTTTATAAAAGTATAAACATTATTAAAATTATTTTTATACTTATTACTTGTTTTTGTATTTTGCATTACAAATACATGGTTATGTTTCGTAATAGGAGATAAATTGTTAGATGTTGAGGTTTAGTTTCAATCTTCTTTTCATGATGAAAACGAATACTTAAGCTATAACCTCAATATTTACTAACAAAAAGCGAAAGTATAATTTAGTAATAATATATAAAATAAATGAACAGATTCTTATAAGTAACTTACTACAGAATGCTTATTTTTATGTTCTTATTTATTCTGTAATTAGATAGGGAAGTGATTAAACATAAATTTTGAATTTGTTAGAGTAGTTTATAATAATAAATTTATACTATACCTATTTACATGAATAAATAGTTCGTCATGATTTTTGAGAATTTTTATTTCATAACAAATATATAAAAGCATATCAATTACATGATATAAAAATACTCTTGGCTTATGAATTGAGTTTAATATGAAAAATAAAATATCTGGATGTGACTCGAACTTTGACCTGTATCAACTGCAGTCCATCCGACTCCCGATTAGACCAGCAGATGCATTAGCTTGTGACGAAATTATCAATTGGTTGCGTGTCACCGTACTCACCACTATTGGTTTGCTTTATAATAAACTATAGGTAGTGTATTATTATTTCTGTGTCAGAATCCACTACTTAGTACCCCGTAAATTTGATAGATGGCAGCACGTAGGCAGTATGAGCACGAAGCACAAGCATGCAGCAGAGTTGTGTCTTGGTGTGGGTGGGTAATATGATAATTAGCTTAGTGTGAGTAGTGTTCTTATTGTAATTATACGTCCGTAATATGGACGTAACGCACACAATGAAGGACTGCGCGCCTGCAAGGCAATATGATATTTAAGGTATGACTCCACTTTTGACTCTAGACTGTACAGACAAAATATTTTTACTGTTTTATTATATGTATATGTATAGATTGGCAATCTATGACTTAATATAAATGATATCTTAGATCGTGCTAGGTACCTAAAACCTTGCAACGAAAAAAAAATCACCAAGATGTAAGTTATACTGAAAGAAAAAATACAAAAAAAATTAACTCCAAAAAAATAGTTATTCATAACGTACCTATGTTTGCTTATTTAACAAATAAATCAAATTATTAACGAGTTATTCGTGAAACAAAAATCCTTTACGATTTTCAATAACCATAATTTCACTCGGTTCGCGTTATTACGTAACATTATATGAAAAGAATCAATTTTCACGTTCAGCCCGATTTGAAATCGCAAGAAATATAAAATACGAGGGCGCGAGGATTCAGCAAATTATATCTGTGTGTCTGACTTTTCAGGGATCCGGAATCCAAACGAAACTCTTACCTACTAAACGAATGATTGAAATTGACATACTTTACGTTTATATAAATGTCTTAAAGTTAAAATGTAGAGTAAAATAAATTAGGATTTCTTTATTATTATTTTTTATTTAGTTCGCATTTGAATTTGTTTACTTTTTGTATGTTTTTTTCCTTCTTGATGTTGTACTTATTTTTTTTTTATACCTAATTGATTTTATAATAATAGATCAGGGGACGAGTGGAAACCTAAAGCATTTGAGTAGGCACAGGATGCAAATTTCAGGGGACCAGTAGGTTATGACTCGTTTTTAGAATATTTTTCATTAATTTATACCTTTATGGCGTATTATAACAAAAATTTCACCAAAAGGGTTACGAACCATTTGGAACTCGCACCTCTAGGCTGCGCTCGCACTTGGCCATTTTTTCATTTCCTCCAAGACGTCTCGTCGGAGTCGGATTGGCTCACATCGATAACTCTATTTCTCACACGTTTAATTTGTTCTGTGTTGATTTATTCCACATCGATTACTCCATTTCTCTTTGATGCAGACGTTCTGAAAACTCTTTGCTTTTTGCTACTACGGGCCAAATTATTTCATCCGTACCGTTCAATCCCAATATTATTCGTTTGAAATTTTTTGAAGGAAAATACGACGGTTCAATACTTATTTCACAGTGATTTGCAACGATTCGGTGAATTTGTTTTTAACTTGAATCAATTTTATTTATGGGATCGTTTTTGCGTGTGAGGAAAGGTTTTTATTTTCCTCCTACGCCGAACATTTAATATTTTTCAATATAGAATTACGATTCGATACGTATAAGTATATTGTATCGCAATTTGCTTATATTCATTGAGCTTATTAGAAATACTTACCTACGTTTAAAGTAAAAATACATTTCAGTTAGTAGAAACCATGTAGAAACTAATATCTTCCTTTTTTCATGAACTGATATTTTCTTTACAATCTTTGTCAAATTCATTGGAATTCGAAGAATTTTTTCCTGTAAAATTTTCCAGTATAATCCAACTAATTTAAAAAATATATGTATCTGAGTGCGACTGAGTATAGTATATATTTTTCTAGGAGTTAGACCTATCTTGATGAAATTTTCATTACCAACCCATAGAGTGCTAAACGAGGTAAACAATTTGTAGAATTCTCGCGGATGAAGCAACGTAGCTGTAATATTATAAATTTCCTAGTCTGTCGATTTAAAAATAATTTCCAAAGGGCTCGCTTACGGCGTGGAGTTGCGCGCAATTCAGCGGTAATAGGAAAATGAAGGGACGAGTGTTAAATTCAAATCGCTTAATGGTTCGGAAGCAGGCATTTCATTTTCCATCCGAAGAGCTCCGTAATTTACTATACTGCGTGCGCGGGAACGACGCGTCTTTGTTTGTTGGAAAAAATATATTTATTGTACGATGATATATTACCTACAATGACCTACATAAAACAATACAAGAAAATAAAGACGTGTTGATTTGCAAATAATTTCCAGCGATGTAACGCAATACACAAATGTTGAAATAAATTTTAAATTTAGTTGAATCGATTTATTTCAAAGTACCGTAAGTATAAGAACAATATTTATTTAATAGGCAAATAAAATATTTTTATTTCTCTTTGCATGCTTTGATAGTCTTCATTTAGAAACAGTATCTCAAGTGTAGAATCAGGTTAAATAGCTTAAAATAGCTTTAGAAATGTGTAAGTACCTATATATTTTCGTAACAAACTTAATATTTATATTTGAAAACAAAATTTGTACCTTAGTTTATTTAACAGAAGCCTGTAAATAATAAAAACAAAAAAAAAATCTAATAGAGCCTTCCATTAGACACTTTACTTACGTAATGGCTAATTTATAAATATAAAAGAAAATACATTTAAAATACAATGTATACGTCAAGTTTCTATTAAAATCATTACCGTTATCTACCTAAAGATAAATAAAACCATTTCAATTAACCGATATGATAGTATTGCGGCATAAAGTATCGAAGGTACAGATGTTAATTAATTTTCAAAAAAAATAATATTTTTGCCGTAACAATCTCACTTTAACAAGACAAGGTTTGTCTCCAGCTAAGTTTTTAAGTTTTTTAGAACTGATACCTAAGTGGCCAATAGGAGTCCCCAAAATGGTCACTGTATCTTGTAGACAAAATCCTGATTTTTGTTTGAATACGATAATCTCTAATACTACCGGGCCGATTTGAAAAATTGTACATATGTAGGATAGCCAGATTTTTTGCGCTATAAACTATTAGGAATCATGAAATTGCCAACAGGGCTAAATCGCATATCATAGCTAGTCCTAAGATTGATTCGATGGATAGATAGATAAGTTGAGATATAAAACTTTTTTCCAAAGAAATTAACCGACTTCCATTATAAAACTTAAAATCATGAAATAACTTAATAGGCAGATTAATCAAAAAGAAAAATGTATTGCACTGAATGAGGTTTAGTCGGTGCCAAGTGCAAGAGTAAGGATATTATGTAATTGTGTAGTTAGGCTATGTATACATGATTCTAATGTCAATTTAGATGAAATAGATAGGCGTATGTTTCGCCATACGTTCTCCAAATACGGTACAAAGTACGCATCTCGATCAGTTGCTCTAATTCTGCTCGATATAAACATAAGATATGAATTCTGCTCTATCGATATTTTGTATCAGCAGTGTGGATACAAAAAGCGTTCAAATATTCATAGAGCATGTATCGATTACGAACCACGAACGCACCCCATGGAAGATTTTATCGCTTCGAGCCGTATTATTACGTGCTATGAAGGAAAAATAAACATGTCTACAACCTGAAACTAAATATTACAGAGTTAACCTAAAAAAGAATTAATGTGTTATATAGCTTTCTAATTTAGTGTAAGTGAAAAACATTTGTATTTCTTGTGTAGAAAGAAATGGAAAAATATAGTTTTTTTTTTAACTGAATTTCAATACATATACCACCATCTGCTTGATTGCTCAGATATGGGAATATTATTATACCAGAAGGAAGTTAGTTGCACAAATATAAAACATTGATCCAAAATAAAAACATATAGGTATGTAATCTAAGTAATAAATAATATAGAATACAGAAAGAAGATTTAAGTGAGACGACCTATAGACGAAAATACGTGAAGGAATCCCTGAGCGGTAATTCCAGAGAATTCCAGAATTCCTTCGCAAATAAAAATTTCCACAGATAGAATATTTACCAAACGATTAAGTAAATCGAAGCATTGTTATAGTCAGGATTAATTGAATATTCTTATTATACAGTTTTATTCATAAAACTTCACAAATTCGAAATGTTGGTGCTACAATTTCTTAGAAGAATTAATTAAACGTCGTTTTCGTTTTTTTCTTTTTAAGTACATAATGAAGTTTAAATTTTAGCATATAACTAGAGTCCCAATAAAGTTTTTATTACAGAAAATTTCATAAGTTTATGAACGCAGTCACTAAACTTTTGGTGATTACCGCAAGGAGCTGCCATAAAAATATTTTTTAAATGTCCTATTCGACTTTACTCAAGTTACTAAGTAATTATCAAATTTTAATAATTTAATGAGATTATTACTTTAATTAAAAAGTTGTGGTGGAAACTCACTACGATAGTCTAGAAAATATGTATGTTTAAATGGAAAATTTTGTGGGTAGTTTATGTTATTCGAATGATTATTATTTCCTTCAAGCACATAAAAGGCACAATATATCATTAATCATTTAGCTATTTACCCAAATGTTTATTCAAACCAAAGATTGGTTGAACGAGTCACTTTGAGTTGATATCAATAATAGAGAGCGCACTCAAAATAAATCAAGTCAGATTTTTTCGTTATACGAGTATTATTACTTATTTATTACGTAAATTGACCAGATTTATCTAGTGACTTCACTCCTCTGAGTTTTCTTCCCTATAAATAAAACCGAATAGCACAATAACGTCAAAGTGACAATGTCAATCATTGCATTCGGGGTAGGGGTTAGTTCCACATCCCCTGATGATGCCACCGAGCCACCGAACTGTGAGAATGTGCGATGGTTCCGTGCATTAGGAATTGTTTTATTTGAGCGCCAGGGGACGCGAGACTGAAGCCAAGATAAGGGGCCGTCCACATTGAGAGGTGAATAATTTTCAGAATAAAATCTTAGTTTAGAGAAAAGCCAATAATATGCTGTTTGTTGCCTAAATAAAAATAAATAAAAATATGTAATTATTTTTCTGTAGCATAATGTTTCGTACATTGTAATAAAACTAAATACTAATTTAATAGCTATATATTCTATTGAGGATGCTAATCTGATAAATTACATTTCTCACTTAATTCATAATAGAAGTGTGAAATTATTAAAATTATGTAATCGACCGAGCGAGCGCAGCGAGCGAAGCGTCTCAGTTTCCACTAGCCGAAAATTCTTTTGTCTGTCCGGATGTTATCGCCTACAGGTCGCATTTCTGAACCGATTCTCATGAAATTTTGTGAGCAGGTTCAGTAATTTTATAGAATTTTTTAGTCGAGCCAGTTTTTCGAAATTTTAAAAAATGGCGGAAATATAATAAAAAAACCTCATATTTCAGTTATTTAAAAAGAATAACAAAAATGTTATTTGACTTTTTTGTTATTCTTATTAAAACGCAACTTTTTTGTCTGAACAGCATAGTGAAATTCAATAAAACCGCTATAAATCCATATATTAAAAATACACATACACGTTCACAAAAAAATCAATAGATGGCGCAACAAAGCTTTTAATACTTACTCGCAAATTCGCTATTGCGTATCGTATTGAGGATTGCTTTGCTTGGTGGAATTTTGGAATCTTGAACATAAAAAAGTAATATATATATATATGTTACTGTAAAAGCTCGAACTACGGTAAATTCTAAGATTTAAGAGTAAGTCTTAGGATTTACCGACATGAGTTGGTAAATGTAAGGATTTATGAAAATGGGATGATTTTTTCGGGCTTTTACAATTAGAATTTAGTACATGCTAGGTTTTACCACTGACGGCTGGTAAATGTTGGTTTTGGGAATAAAACAAAGAGTAATTCTTCCCTCAAGTCTTTCCGGGTGGTCATAAAAAAAAATAACCTGAACCTACCTTCTTTGCCGCCCTCAAAGTCTTTCCAGGCGGTCATAAAAAAATAACCTAAACCTTATCTATCAGTCATTTACCATGCCTTTAATGTAAATCCTGAGACTTACCAAGCGAATAGTGGTAAAAGTGCGAATCGTAAAATTATTCGGGCTTTTACCATTAAGAGTTGGTAAATCTTAGGTTTTACTCGAAAATCTTAGGATTTACCGTAGTTCGAGCTTTTACAGTAACATATATATATTATACCTACTAATCTGAGAGATTCGATTTCAAATTGAACTTTCTTTTTTTTAACTTTAATTTAGTTGCGCAAATTACATACATATAACCAATGCATTTCTGATGACTGACGACCTCCATGGCCTAACGGTCATCACGCCGGACGGCCACACCAGAGGTCCCGGGTTCGATCCCCGGTCGGATCAAGATGGAATATAATCATTTTCACATTGACGTGGGTAATAGATATTTATCTATATACCTACGTATTTGTTTTATAATTTAGTATTGTTAAATTAGCATACCGTAAAGTCTTGAATTTTATTTTTTATTTTATTTATTTATTTTATTTTCAACTCTTACAGACTATCATTACAGGATATTCTCCTAATACAATAGTTGCGACAACATATCTTCCGTTTTGACTAAATTTAACAATTAATTTTGTAAATTCATTCAGAGTGCAGCTGAATATATCCATTTGAAGTGCTACGGCATTCAATGTTCGGAGAGAATTTACTTTGGGGCTAACTCTATCTGTGTGATTTGTCCGTATATATTTATAATTATTATTTATATTATTTCGAGGCAAAATAGGCAGATTTCAGTCAGTTTTTAGTGGTATTGAACAACCACAAAAACATGTTTGGGCTTATGGGTAAAATATGAGACTTTTTACTTTCTTTCCAGCATTGGTAGGTTGGTTTCAAAACTCTTCTAAGCTAGGGACACGGTAATATCGGTTATTTCGTGGAAGGGCTCGCGAGGTCTACTGTTCTAACAGAACCACTAGTAGTACATCAGCCTTTGTCCAGCAGTGGACGTCTTTAGGCTGAGAGAGAGAGAGAGAGAGAGAGAATAGTACATAAAATATGTCGGACTTCGATTGAGTTATACTAAAAGTCACGTGGTATTCAAAATAAATTAAAAAAATATAAATAAAATACGACCAAAATTTAACGTAGTATTTTCCCTCATGCACAGGAATGTTTTTATTTGGTCCATGAAAGTAAAACAATTGAGTTTATCTCTGAAACAACAAAGAGACAGCCCTATTGTGCAGTGTTGCCATAATGGAAATATCAATGTGCCAAAAAATGCATCAGCTCGCCTCGACTCCTGGGATTTCGCCAGAGCCACGTATGCACGAGTAAGTGAATACAAATGGACGAATAGTGCATTATTTTTTACCACCCAGATGAAGTTAGCATAGATGAATAAAGATTTTACATCTTTTTTACGACGGAGATAGTTTGTGAAATGAATTTCGAGATAATTTTGTTATGAAAGACTTAAAAATATTCTTCAACATTGAGATTATTTTAATGTTTAATCTAATAAGCGTGATGTTAAAAGATATAAACAATATACTATAGGATTTTTCGTGAATTTTTAACTTGTGAGAATGTAAGTATTTGCTGGCCTTATTTATAGGATCTGATCCATTATATTAATAGTACATTGTGATATAAGTGCGGTAAGTTGAAAATTGCAGCCGATGCGATATTGCTAGCCCGAGCCGTAGGCGAGGGCTACAAGAAAGGCAGAGGCTGTAATTTTCAAAGCGCACGTATGTCATACGACGTTTTATAACATATTTGCGAGGAAATATTTAAATAAAACTCGGAAAACGACAATACCAAAGAAAAAGCGCGCGGAATAATTTACTTGTTCACAAATTAGCGATGCGCGCGCATCAGCGCTTTTTTTAAGGCAAATGCACGAAAAACAGCCAGTATTACTAATAAAGTAAATTAATATTTTTGTGCTTTGTTACAGATAAATGGTTGTAATTTATTGTCAAAATTAAATTAAAGAATTAAATTTTTATTTATTTTATCTCATAAAGTTAATTTTATTCATAAAATGTTGACCACTTTTCTGACATAAAAACTCTTCGCTAAGATTTAAAAAAGTATCGTTCGTTTTTAGACGGAGCGTGCGTTTTACTTTACAATAACGCACAAGTGCGTAATGAGATATAATACAATATTGAAATTGGTGAAATAAGTGACACTTTACGAGCAAATATGTTATAAAAAAACTTACTTACTTCTCGTCTTTTAGAACCTCATCGCTCCAGCGGTACCTAGGGCGTCCGACTGGTCGCGGGGCCGTCGACCATATGCTCTTTTGACGGCACGATCCTCTTCCATTCTCTCCACATGTCCGAGCCAGCGAATTCTGGCTGCTTTGACCTCTCCGATGATGTTTGGTTCGGATACTAGATCTTCAATTTCGAGGTTCTTTCTAACTCTCCACTTTCCACTTTCCATCCTGATCTTTTGTAAGCCCCAGAATTTTCCGGAGGATCTTCCGCTCCGCCACTAGCAGCTTGCTTTCTTCCTTCAGAGTTAGTGTCCAGGCAGGTGTATATTAAAAATATAATGCTTAAAAATGCAAAGCAATATATGGCTGATTGTCTAATTTAATTAGCAGTGACAATATCTTTTTGAGCTTATTTGACTAAATTGGAGGATATGACTCCACTACGGAATGTCTAAGTATGAAACGTCGTTATATGTGAAATATAAAATGTATGTACGTTAGTTCTAAAGTTTGCGAGTGCGATGTACGTTAGTTCTAAAGTATCCTAGTACTGAATATCTATGTGAAATTCAAATTTCAAAGCAACAGGACCCAACATCAATCTGACAGGGCAAACAGGTCATAAGCCTCCAATATCGGACGCACACAGGCGCAAAAATCTGCAAGGCAGATCCATTGATTCCGATGATGCACCGGTCCCGGTCATTATCATTACCGCACAGCTCAGAATCCATTAATCACGTTGGTATTCCTGAATCGTGCTCCCCACAACACCCCCTGCACCCCTCACCCTCCAAGTACCTGGACGCACTCGTGCATTCACCCTTCCCTTATCAGTTTTGATGTATCCGCGAACAGGGAGGAACTAGATACGAAAGGAAATGACACGTAGATATTTTTCGCGAGTTTTACGCTCGCAACATTTCCTGACGGGATAATGGGCCTTGATACAAATTACGTTATAGCACATTTGTTTTATTTTTAAAGGTCTGTTTTCCCCTTTTATCGAGGCTTTATCTCGCGTACCCCGTGTCGCTTTACTGCTTTTTTGGTAATAGATTTTAAATATTGAGTTAAATTCCATAAAAGGTCAAATAAACAAAAATGCTAAATATGTATTTTTATTTACAAAATTAGTAGGTAGGATCATTGAAGTCTGGACTGTAAAATGTAGGAGTGATTTATTAGTGGTATAACAAATATTCTGAATTCATATTTGAAGGAACATGAAACGTGTCAAATTACTTAGAAACAGTTAATTCAAATTAGAAAGTCGTGCATAATATTCGCGAGAACGTAATCGTATCGTCACGTCAAAAATTTATATGGAAAATGAGTAGTTACTATGATAGAGGCGCGCTGTTCATTTTCCATAGAAATTTTTGACGTAACGATACGTTTAGGTTCTCGCAAATATTCGTGCTTATCGCACTGATGTCTAAATTTGTCAAAAGCGCTCGACGTCAAGCACTTGATCGTCGCTCTCCGAACCCTAATACAGCCCTGCCCTGTTTGCTATCTGTCTATTCCACTAATGCTCTGTAACAGTGCATTGATATTCCGCATACATTCCCGCTTATTCGATTCGTGACGACTATGAGCCCAGTTATTAAATCAGTTGGATAAACACCAACACCTGTGCTTTGAACAGATTTGCATACACGCACACATTCACGTTTATTGGATACTATGACGTCATTTGCATATTAATAATGGAGATTACTGTAAATAAGTGCAGTGAAATTGCTAACATGTTCGATGCGATGTTGACGGGTGAATAGGGAGAGTATAAAGGGTTTATTTTTGAAATGTCGCGTTGAATACTTTCAGTTATGGAATTAATGATTAATTCATTATAAACAATAATTATTTAACTTCTTTCACTCCTGGATATACATATATCATATAACGTGCAGATGAAGTAATATTTTGAAATAAATTTAACTGATATAAAAATACTTAACTTTCGTTATATCCAAAATTTTATGCTTAAATTTCCTTGTATATTATCTAATTAGAGTATCTTTACTGATTAAGAACAATTCGAATAGGCATCCAATACTAAAGCAGCATAATCTAGGAGATACAACCCGTATATCAGCTGTAATAGCTCTACTGGAGTAATAGAGACGTATCATTACCTCTATTATATTAGATTTACGCCTTCTAATGCAGCCGCATTGTGCGCTCCTTATCAGATAAGCTGCATTGGATGCTATTGATCGGTTCGATTTGTGGTAGATGGAATGCCAAGATATTGATGCATAATTCAAGTAAGTTTAGCGATGTTGTTAGGTATATTTCTTAACTAACTAACGACCCATCCCTGCTTTGTACGGTTATTTACAAAGCAGGGATGGTTACTATACCTAAAAACCATCCGGAAGAAATTATAAAATGGCTGGTGATGATGGATGATGTGAATAAATTATTTGAATTGACTTTGAATTGAATTAAGAAAATAATATAATTTCTTAATAAAAAGTCTGCATGTCTTAGACTATACGCAAGATAGAGACCCACAAAAAGTGTCCTAGCGTCCGCACTCCATAAGTCAGGGAGGCAGGGTCGGATAAGCGGTAAGTAAATCATCGAGCGATGAATACGCCGCGAGCTGCGGGCCGGTGTGATAACGATTAAATATGGCCGCCGCTCATATTGTGTGCACTTAGCGCCCGGAGTGCGGACAACCGGATTTATGTGTCACTAGCCGGTAGAAAATGTGTGTGTGTGACCCGGATATTGAAAAAGACTGTCTAGGTAAAATTCGGTGATATTTCATTGACACTTTATTTAAAATATTGAGTATTTTTATCTCAAAACGATAAGCTATTCTGAAATAAAGCTGGTAATTTATAAAAAATAATGAACTTAACATTTTAGACAACGCAAGTTAGAATAGGTAGTTTCTCTTTCCTAAACAGTGAAGTTCACAACATGGACGAACATGGACGAAATAAATTTATTTTGTCCATGGTCCACAAGTCAGGTTACGGATTAGCAGTAAGTAATAATCGAGCGATGAATACGTCGGGAGCCGGTGTGATAACGATTAAATATGGCTCATATTGTGTGCACTTAGCTCCCGGACTACGGATTTATGTATCACTGGCCGGTGGAAAATTTGTGTGTGACCCACATATTGATATGAATTGGAATAAATTGCTCGTTAACTAGACCATCGGGAGTAATTAAGAAATGATACCGTAAAATAATGATCATGAAAATAAATGACATTATTCTGTAAATATCTTTCGATAATTTTCGTGTTTTTTTGCAAAAAAATGTATTAGAACATTAGAACAATAATTTAATATTTCTTAAGAACAAGCTAATTATTAAAAAATAAAAAAACACGGCTGATAACTCAATTAATAGCCTAAGTTACTCGGTTATATACATACATACATGCATATATGATACCTGAAAACATAACACTCCTTTTTTGGTCAGTCGTGTAAAAACTAAACACATTCATGGCTATTTGAGTATTTACCGATACCGACGACGTACATGTTACGAATATATGAATTTTCAATCAATAAAGAAAGATTATACTACGACGTTGCTTCCTCGATATTTAATCAAATTCACTAAGCAGCTCGCTCTGCTATGTACTAGGCATGACACAATTTTAAGAGATCTGAGAATAAAATAAAATAAAATAAAAGAAAATTAGTCCAGACATCCTATTTTCGCCCCACCGTTAGTTACGTCAGTGGCCGCCGCGCGGCACCTCTTCATTCGCTTTTTGTGTGCGGGCATGGCAACACACACACTACAACAATATTTTTATTTTTTATTTTCTTTTTATTCCAAGTATCTGGAATATCTTAAAATTAATTTATAACTTCAGTGTCAGTGGAAAATAACGTACTTTAAGTTCATTACACTCGTAAACAACGAAAAATGTAAGTATTTTTTCATTACCTGAATATCTGGTTTGAATATTAACTATACTTTGAAAAAGTTATAATGCCTAACAAAATGTTAGTTAACTACATATTTATGTTGCATTGGCTACTATTACTCGTACGTAACCGTGATTTTACATCACACCTGTGTAAACCTGCGGGTACTTTGATAACATTTAATCATAAACTCAACAAACAACGGTCGTTAGACCAATTGATTTTTTTCCGCTGACCCAACTATGCACCTACCTTCCTTTTATCTTGGAATTGTCTGTGCATGATATTACATAATACAATATCGCGAATAGTATCTCGCGTTCCGAGTTGCGATTTTACATGAATCGTAACCTAAATATGCGTCGCATGTTTATGTTTTACATTTGTAAAAACATTTTTTCGTGGCAAAATCACGAATCTACATATGTATGGATAATTTTCTTCTTATTTCTTGATTGTTCTTACTGTCGTTAAAAGTTAAACGCAAGGCCCAATTGGGTTATTTGTTGATGAAGGATTAATCATATTAAACTACGATATTACAAGTATGTTCAGAATTTAGATTCGCAATAAGTCTGGGTCCAATTCTATAATGAAAACCCTGGAATAATTGTGTAAACAAGATTTTAGCCAAGCATAAGCTGTCATCATTGCATCATTTAAAAGTAAACTTTTATTCGTTACGTCAATTGCTTAATTGTTTATTGTGATAAAAACGTACGTAACTATTTTGTACGCTTTCGACTTTTTTCGATTTTAACGTTACTTCGTTAGTCACTGGATGGGTCGATCTCAACTGTATTCACAGTCTTAAAAACCAATCAAACCCCATTGGGCCCACTTGATGCCCTAATCCTCCTTACCCACCCATGGGGAAGGACAGTGCCCCAATATTGGGGACATTAAAATAGCTATGATGATGGCGGTTGGTCTACGGGTAGTCAACGAGGAGTCTACAGGCGATCTACGGGTACTCTACGGGTGGACTACGGGTGATCTACGGGTGGACTACGGGTGATCTACGGGTGGACTACGAGTGATCTACGTGTGGACTGTGCTATGCACATATAGAACTACAATGCGATTGTAGTCGCGTGTGCACTTCCCAATAGATCTACAATGCGATTGTAGACAGGGATATATATTTACCCTTAGAATTACAATGCGATTGTAATCAGGGTTTTACACTATAGTCAAGCACATACAGAATTACAATGCGATTGTAGTCACGTGTGCTCCGACCCAATAGATCTACAATGCGATTGTAGACGGGGTTAGAATTACAATGCGATTGTAATCAGAGCGACTATAGTCAAGCACATATAGTCCGATAGAAGAACAACAACAACGCAGAAGATATGCAGCCGCCCAGTTTCCTTATGCAAAATGGGCCCAATCAAGAGGCTTAACTACAAAATCTTCGCGCTAAGTAAAGTATTACCTAATATAACTACGATATAATCGTAGTCTAGTTTATATATTACACCTATATAACAGCACATATAGAACTACAATGCGATTGTAGTCGCGTGTGCACATTATTCTATTTTTTTTTGCCATTTCGACTCGAGATGATGATGATGATTATTACCTTATTAAACTACAACGCGATTGTAGTCAGGTATACACATTATTACCCATTAGAACTACGACGCGATCGTAGCCTGGTTTATAAAGTATCTTTACTTACTTACTAATACAGAACTACAATGCGATTGTAGCCAAATCTACACATTATCAGCCAGATATACGTAATAGAACTCCGTGGACAAGCTTCTATTCAAAGTATAACTATGCAAATAGTATTATTATCAGATGATAACC
The DNA here is from genome assembly GCA_018467065.1 of Ephestia elutella. Taxonomy (NCBI): domain Eukaryota; kingdom Metazoa; phylum Arthropoda; class Insecta; order Lepidoptera; family Pyralidae; genus Ephestia; species Ephestia elutella. The sequence goes on from CM031581.1 coordinate 11,287,105, forward strand.
ATGTAACGAAAGTGTGTATCTTACTATACATTTCGAACACCCTTTAAGTATCTCTTACTTATCAAAACATTACTAGACTGATACAGTCAAGTATTATTTTTTCTGGCTGCGTAAGTTCTTCGAACTATAATGATGTTATAACCATGCACTGTCAGTATTAACTCAGCTCTGTTCATTTCAGTTAAACGCGAACTTCGAGTCTCACAACTATTGGCAGTGACAGATTATCTGTATGTATCTGTTGTTATAAATGTTTGTACATCAGGACTGATGAAAATCGCCGACCATTGCTGGTCATCATAACAGGTATGTACTCATACCAAATATCTAAACATTGGGGTATCACACATATAGTCCAAGAGGAAGTTGGGAAACGGAGTTCGATAAACTGAGGAAAGGAAATCCACTCATCAATCAAGATGATTATTCGCCAAATGTACATAATTTAGATAATTTACAATATACACGTCTGGTACATTTATTCAATACTTTTAATAAAACGGAGTTCGGTAAACTGAGGAAAGGAAATCCACTCATCAATCGAGATGATTATTCGCCAAATGTACATAATTTAGATAATTTACAATATACACGTCTGGTACATTTATTCAATACTTTTAATAAATCGACTGATCACTCGATCAATCAGTTATTTCCTTTATATTTCATATTATAAAACAGGTACTTCATGTCACTTTTGAGTGTGGCGTCAATTTGACAGTATTTTAAATAAACTGTTCAGGCGATCAATTTTCTCCTAAAAGTAGGTATGTATAATGAAATATTTTCACGGTCAGTCCGGATGACTCCGGAATCACCCAATATCGGGTCAATACCCGATACCTGTCTTTTTATCTCTTCATAATTAGCAACTAACTTCACTGAAAGTTGCCCATGTATCTTTATACATAAAGAACACATACATAAAGATTATAATACATAAAGATTCAGCTTCTTGATTGATTTTTGCAGATTGCATCCAAATTCAATAAGTAATAATGCCTAATACAAACTGAGATTATATACTTAATTATTATTACATACTATATTTCAATACTTATACATGATCAAGCTTTTCAATCTAACAGGCTTTTATGGTTATTGTAGTTCTACAACAGCAACTCTCTAAAGCACCTTATAAATGGAATAAAAGTGCCTTAAGCCAGGTAAGAGTAGTGCTTTCTATTTTGGACAAATTAAAGGCAGATAACAAAGCACTTGTTTCTTAAGAATTAGACATTAGCTCTAGCTTAAGCAAGCATAGTACTGAACAATATTGGATACTCAGTACGTTGATTTTATTTTTAGTTTCTGTTTATGTAGATTTATTCATATTGTCAATATGGTCTCATCTTTTAGCTCTGATCGTAGATGTGTTGAATATTCTACGTTAACTCGAGTAAATTAAATTTCAACAACTGGATGCATAATTATAGATATCTATCTTTGTGATTAGTATGCGATTTTTCGATCAAAAAAAAAAAAAAAAGATATAAAGTAGTATAAAATTGACCTTTATTTTTTCTACAGCTACTGTATTTATTCCAAATTTACAACAAAAAATTACCCCTAGCAAAGGTCATCTGCAATGACTTGAGTGAGTAATTTACTATTTGGAACAAGAAAGATCTATTATCGAGAATCTAATCACAATTAAAAACCCTCTTGATAGATTCTTGTTTCGGAAAACTAAGTATCATAACTTTTTTCTTTTTAATAGGTATGTACCTACTTGCTACTGAAAACATAATAAGCTTGTACAGTAAGTACACTTTAGTTTCGTCTATAGAATTCAGTCTTTCGTTAATAGTTTTAACTAAAGGCACATACATACGAGTATGTACTCATAACAAAAGTTATAGTGAAGTCATCGTACTGTGGTACCTAATACTATCTATTATACTACGACGTTGCTTCCTCGATATTTAATCAAATTCACTAAGCAGCTCGCTCTGCTATGTACTAGGCATGACACAATTTTAAGAGATCTGAGAATAAAATAAAATAAAATAAAATAAAATAAAATAAAATAAAATAAAATAAAAGAAAATTAGTCCAGACATCCTATTTTCGCCCCACCGTTAGTTACGTCAGTGGCCGCCGCGCGGCACCTCTTCATTCGCTTTTTGTGTGCGGGCATGGCAATACACACACTACAACAATATTTTTATTTTTTATTTTCTTTTTATTCCAAGTATCTGGAATATCTTAAAATTAATTTATAACTTCAGTGTCAGTGGAAAATAACGTACTTTAAGTTCATTACACTCGTAAACAACTAAAAATGTAAGTATTTTTTCATTACCTGAATATCTGGTTTGAATATTAACTATACTTTGAAAAAGTTATAATGCCTAACAAAATGTTAGTTAACTACATATTTATGTTGCATTGGCTACTATTACTCGTACGTAACCGTGATTTTACATCACACCTGTGTAAACCTGCGGGTACTTTGATAACATTTAATCATATACTCAACAAACAACGGTCGTTAGACCAATTGATTTTTCCGCTGACCCAACTATGCACCTACCTTCCTTTTATCTTGGAATTGTCTGTGCATGATATTACATAATACAATATCGCGAATAGTATCTCGCGTTCCGAGTTGCGATTTTACATGAATCGTAACCTAAATATGCGTCGCATGTTTATGTTTTACATTTGTAAAAACATTTTTTCGTGGCAAAATCACGAATCTACATATGTATGGATAATTTTCTTCTTATTTCTTGATTGTTCTTACTGTCGTTAAAAGTTAAACGCAAGGCCCAATTGGGTTATTTGTTGATGAAGGATTAATCATATTAAACTACGATATTACAAGTATGTTCAGATATTAGATTCTCAATAAGTCTGGGTCCAATTCTATAATGAAAACCCTGGAATAATTGTGTAAACAAGATTTTAGCCAAGCATAAGCTGTCATCATTGCATCACTTAAAAGTAAACTTTTATTCGTTACGTCAATTGCTTAATTGTTTATTGTGATAAAAACGTACGTAACTATTTTATACGCTTTCGACTTTTTTCGATTTTAACGTTACTTCGTTAGTCACTGGATGGGTCGATCTCAACTGTATTCACAGTCTTAAAAACCAATCAAACCCCATTGGGCCCACTTGATGCCCTAATCCTCCTTACCCACCCATGGGGAAGGACAGTGCCCCAATATTGGGGACATTAAAATAGCTATGATGATGGCGGTTGGTCTACGGGTAGTCAACGAGGAGTCTACAGGCGATCTACGGGTACTCTACGGGTGGACTACGGGTGATCTACGGGTGGACTACGGGTGATCTACGGGTGGACTACGAGTGATCTACGTGTGGACTGTGCTATGCACATATAGAACTACAATGCGATTGTAGTCGCGTGTGCACTTCCCAATAGATCTACAATGCGATTGTAGACAGGGATATATATTTACCCTTAGAATTACAATGCGATTGTAATCAGGGTTTTACACTATAGTCAAGCACATACAGAATTACAATGCGATTGTAGTCACGTGTGCTCCGACCCAATAGATCTACAATGCGATTGTAGACGGGGTTAGAATTACAATGCGATTGTAATCAGAGCGACTATAGTCAAGCACATATAGTCCGATAGAAGAACAACAACAACGCAGAAGATATGCAGCCGCCCAGTTTCCTTATGCAAAATGGGCCCAATCAAGAGGCTTAACTACAAAATCTTCGCGCTAAGTAAAGTATTACCTAATATAACTACGATATAATCGTAGTCTAGTTTATATATTACACCTATATAACAGCACATATAGAACTACAATGCGATTGTAGTCGCGTGTGCACATTATTCTATTTTTTTTTTGCCATTTCGACTCGAGATGATGATGATGATTATTACCTTATTAAACTACAACGCGATTGTAGTCAGGTATACACATTATTACCCATTAGAACTACGACGCGATCGTAGCCTGGTTTATAAAGTATCTTTACTTACTATTATATATTAGCACATACGGAACTACAATGCGATTGTAGCCAAATCTACACATTATCAGCCAGATATACGTAATAGAACTCCGTGGACAAGCTTCTATCCAAAGTATAACTATGCAAATAGTATTATTATCAGATGATAACCATGTAACGAAAGTGTGTATCTTACTATACATTTCGAACACCCTTTAAGTATCTCTTACTTATCAAAACATTACTAGACTGATACAGTCAAGTATTATTTTTTCTGGCTGCGTAAGTTCTTCGAACTATAATGATGTTATAACCATGCACTGTCAGTATTAACTCAGCTCTGTTCATTTCAGTTAAACGCGAACTTCGAGTCTCACAACTATTGGCAGTGACAGATTATCTGTATGTATCTGTTGTTATAAATGTTTGTACATCAGGACTGATGAAAATCGCCGACCATTGCTGGTCATCATAACAGGTATGTACTCATACCAAATATCTAAACATTGGGGTATCACACATATAGTCCAAGAGGAAGTTGGGAAACGGAGTTCGGTAAACTGAGGAAAGGAAATCCACTCATCAATCGAGATGATTATTCGCCAAATGTACATAATTTAGATAATTTACAATATACACGTCTGGTACATTTATTCAATACTTTTAATAAAACGGAGTTCGGTAAACTGAGGAAAGGAAATCCACTCATCAATCGAGATGATTATTCGCCAAATGTACATAATTTAGATAATTTACAATATACACGTCTGGTACATACATTTATTCAATACTTTTAATAAATCAACTGATCACTCGATCAATCAGTTATTTCCTTTATATTTCATATTATAAAACAGGTACTTCATGTCACTTTTGAGTGTGGCGTCAATTTGACAGTATTTTAAATAAACTGTTCAGGCGATCAATTTTCTCCTAAAAGTAGGTATGTATAATGAAATATTTTCACTGTCAGTCCGGATGACTCCGGAATCACCCAATATCGGGTCAATACCCGATACCTGTCTTTTTATCTCTTCATAATTAGCAACTAACTTCACTGAAAGTTGCCCATGTATCTTTATACATAAAGAACACATACATAAAGATTATAATACATAAAGATTCAGCTTCTTGATTGATTTTTGCAGATTGCATCCAAATTCAATAAGTAATAATGCCTAATACAAACTGAGATTATATACTTACTTATTGTGCAGAGCAACTACGCTCTGCTGCTAGAAAATGTGCGCAGAGCGAATCCGGACAAACGAAGCGGCGGGAAGAATTCTGTACCGGAACTTCACCGGGAAAAAACCACCGGTAAAAATAAGTACCGGGAAAAAATCTCCACGCGGCACCACGTTTGCCCGACTAAAACCTAATTAACTTAACGCAGTCTGCTACCACCGTAGCTTATGAAGGGAGCTACAGGGCCCTATAATAACCTAACCTATAAATTAATTACAATTGAAAACTTACCAAATTAAATCTTCTTTCTCTTCGGATCCAAACTTGAGGGTCTTCGGGAAGGGGGAATTCCTAATCACCCTACCTAACCCTTGAGATCTCAATTCCCCAGGACAACTAAATAGATTTCTTCCCGTAGTTTCACTCGGGAACAGTCAGATGTGAACAGCCAGCCACGTTTCACCTCTCACAAGAAAAAGTCACAATAACAGAGTTTTTCACAAACACAAATTCAATAGTTATTTAACAAACAGGAGATTCACAATTATCACTCAAACTAAACAACAAGCAAAAGACGCGAGACCGCTCCGCGTATTAAAATCAAACCGATATCGCCCTGGACAATGCAATGGCGGACGTCCGCGAGCCATTCACGCTAGCAGTGTGAAAACCCCGAACGCCCTCTGGCGGCAGCAATGCGAAACGCCTGCGTTTAGTTTTACCCAATATATTACAAACATCCCCCCGTCCCGGTCTGAGAAGCAGACCGCTAGCTTACTCTACGGGAAGGCGGGCGAGAGAGGTCACACCTCTCCTTAAAATCGAACCGTCGACCAACACCTCAGCCACACGCGGAGTGCCATCTCCGCCAAGAATCAAACGTAATATGCGAGCTCGTCGCCAAAGCAATGAGGGCAAATTTGCCTCTTTTAACAATACTAAATCACCCTCCCTGGGAGGCTCAGTCCTGTCTGTCCACTTCACTCTTTGCTGCAGCAAATGCAAATATTCAAGCGACCAGCGACGCCAAAAGTCCTGGCTCATTTGCTGCAACATTTGAAAACGCGACAACCGATATACGCGTTCGTCCTTCCACGGGTATTCGGGCAGGGCATTCAAAGGCCCTCCCACCAAAAAATGACCAGGGGTGAGAGCTTCCAAGTCATTTGGATCTGGAGATAGCGGACAGAGAGGACGAGAGTTGAGGACCGCCTCAACTTTACAAAACACCGTGGCCAGCTCTTCAAAAGTTAGAGCCGTTTCTCCGATAATGCGGCGGAGGTGGGTCTTTGCGGATTTCACAGCCGCTTCAAAAATCCCTCCCCAATGGGGGCAACTTGGGGGACTAAACTTCCAGGTTATTCCCCTTTGGGCAGCAATTTGACTTAAACTAGTACAATTTTTATCAATAAACACAGAAACATCCTTAAGATAATTTACAGTTCCCTTATAGTTTGTGCCATTATCAGACCTAATAAGGGAAGGTAGACCTCGACGCGAAACAAAGCGATCCAACGCGGCGACGAAGGCCTCCGTAGTCAGAGCCGATACCACCTCCAAATGGACAGCCTTGGTGGCCAAACAAACAAATACACACAAATAGCCCTTCACAATACGGGCATTACGAAAGGGAGAAGCCTTGATCGAAAAGGGACCGGCAAAATCGGTTCCAACGCCGTCAAACGGTCTCGAAGGTCGGATTCGATCAGCGGGCAAATCACCCATCTGTGGTTGCATCGTGGATGCCTTCAACCTATAACATGCAATACATCGAAACAGAACACTACGGATTGCTCTTCGGGCTGACAAAATCCAAAACTCGCGTTGCAAGATAGCCAACAAAGCATTGCACCCAGCATGGGCGTTACGAATGTGTCGATCAGACACCAAAAGCTGCACCAAGGGTCCGCCCTTGGGCAACAACAGAGGATGGCGAGTCTCATATGGAAGATCCGCCTTCCGGAGCCTGCCTCCAACCCGAAGAAGCCCATCCGAGTCGATGTACGGGTTCAAACGAGCGACCGCGCCCTTCAACTTAGCGCGTCCGTCGCGCAAAATACGAAGCTCTGACTCAAACCTTCCGGTCTGCACGACACGGACCCAATGCAACAATGCGCTCCGGCGCTCTTCTGCACCTGCAATCGGCTCCAACCGCTTTGCCTGTGGGTTTCTACAATTATGTATGAAACGCTTAATCCAACTGGTAACACCCAGAAGCTTATCCAAACTGCTATACCGAGCAAGTAGCCAATCCGGCTCCGACGTCGTCTCAGCGACTACAGCATGTACACGAAGCCCAGTCAAACTCAAAGAAGTAACATCTGTCTGACAGACAGGCCAAGAAGTTTCTGATCCCATCAGCCACTCTGGACCCCACCAGAGCGGGTGTGACACCAATTCTGGTGCCGTACAACCTCGGGAGGCACAGTCCGCTGGGTTAAGCTCTCCCGGCACATGTCTCCATGTTATATCAATTCCGATATTCTGGATTTGGGAAACCCTGTTTCCAACAAAAACCTCCAAGGTATGTGGGGCCGCGCGCAACCATGCAAGCGCGACCTGGCTATCCGACCAGGCGAAGATGTCTCGTATCTCGACCGTGGCCGCCAGCTCACATGCAACGTGATGCAACAATTTAGAGAGAAGGTGAGCTCCACTCAACTCAAGCTTGGGAATAGTCAGCCTAGTCCTGATGGGGGCGACCTTGCTCTTCCCTAACAAAAGCGAGACATTGACCCGGCCATCGGCGTCAACTGTCCGCATATAGACTGACGCGGCGTAGCCTCGCTCCGACGCGTCACAAAAGCCATGCAGGCTGGCTCGATATTTCCCGGGGGCAATATTCGACGAGGCAAGGCAATCCGATTGACTTCCTTAATCGATGAAAACAACTCGAGCCAATCATCCAATGGAGAGCCAAACAGCGGCTCGTCCCACGAGACGCCCAAAGTCCAAAGTCTCTGAAGAAGACACTTTGCAGAGAATATCACTGGACTGATCCAACCGCTTGGATCAAACATACGGGCTATTACGGACAACACCGTTCTCTTAGTCCAGACCTTTGGTATTTCCAAGTCCACTTGGAATGTAAAAATATCGGTTAGCGGCTGGTACTGCATGCCCAGCACCGCTATCCTGTTGGGATCATCCACATCCTCAAACAGGTGAGGGTTCTGTTGGTGATCCTCCGGGATCCCTTCTAGAACTTTAGGCTCATTAGACAACCACTTACGTAGCTCGTAGCCACCTGTCTTCAATATTTCAATCAATTCATCCCGCAGTAGGAGGGCCTCCTCAATACTTTGGGCTCCGGTGCACACGTCATCAACATACAAGTCACGTGACAGCACGGAAGCCCCACGGGGAAAGCGGATCCGTTCCCGCTCTGCCAATTCAAGCAATGATCTGATGGCGATATAGGGACTAGATTTCAAACCATACGTGTTTGTGTTGAGTTCATACACCGTCACAGGATCCTCAGGGCGCTCACGCCAGAGTATCAACTGGAATCGCCTGTCCTCAGGATGTATGACTGTCTGGCGGAACATCATCCGGATGTCCGCACCAAAAACCACTTGATGTCTTCTAAAGTTCAAGATGATGCCAATTATGTCCCTATGCAATTTGGGACCCGAATGCAAACACAGATTCAACGAAACCCCGTTCGAAGTGGGTGCGGACCCATCGAAGACGGTCCTCAATTTGCCTGTTGAGGCCTTCACCACCGCGTGGTGGGGCAAAAAATAATGCTCAGTTGAGCTCCAATCAACTCGAGCCGGAGACATGTGACCCAAATCCTCGTACTCGCGCATAAATTCAATATATTTATCGCGAAGTACGTGGTCACGCTGCATACGTCGCTCCATGGACAGCAGTCGTTTCTCCGCAAGCGCCCTACTTTGCCCTAGGCTAGGACGAGAGGCAACAAAGGGTAACCTAGTTACAAACCGACCGGAGGGCAACCTCTCCGTGGTCGATCGAAAAAGGGCTTCGCACTCAGCGTGTTCCGGATCCATCCTGGAACTCATAGGTGGCTCCTCCACCTCCCAAAACCTTTGCATGGTCTTGGCCAAGGACGCAGATGCGACAACCGGTGGCTCCTCCGCGGTGCCATTATCAAACACAGGGCCCATCAGGGCAAAACCAAAAATCGTAGACACTGCCATCAGTGAAGACGAACCCAGAGCCTTCTGTGTACCCAACAAAATCCAACCCAATACGTCCGAGCCCAGGAGCAAGTCCACTGGGCCGGGATGAAAGACAAAGGGGTCGGCCAAATCCAGACCCGAAACCAAAGACAACACACCCGGCGGTATGTCTGTCGAGGGGTGCCAACCCGCAATGGTATCCATTACCATAGCCGAAGTCGTGATCCTCATTGTGGAGGACTTCAGCGAAGAAAAGGTGACAAGTGTCTGGCCCGTCAGACACTTCACTTGTATGCCACCAACTCCAAGAAGTGGCACAGGCGAGTCTTCCACGACTAAACCTAACTGGCGTGCCACTCGAGTGGTAACCAAACTGCTTTGAGCCCCTGAGTCCAACAGAGCTCTCAAATTAATGGCTTCCCCCCTACGACCCCATACGCGGACCCCCGCGGTAGGGAGCAGAACCGTCCGCGGCTCTGTCCCAGCAAGGGAGCAAGCTAGTTACGGGCTCCCCACTCTCTCCAAACCAGGGGCGCGCCACTGACCCGGATAATATGGCGGGCGAGTGCACATCCCCATCTGATGGGGGGCATAACCCGCGGCCCGGCCATACATATGGTACGGCGGGTGGTACTCCAGCCGTGGGTACTCGTGCAGCGGCGGAGAAAACCGCTGCGGCTGCATGTGGTGGGTAGTGGTAACCCGCGTGGAGGGGGGTGTCCCCACTCTCACGTCCGATCTAGGGCCCCCGCCCATGGGGGCCCCATCCGGGGCCTGGCCAGCCACATACTGGCCATGACCTTGGGGCGCGTGGTCCCGGTCCGCCAAGACCCGCGCCGGTACGCGACCCCCCTCCCGAGGGGGGGTGCGACGAGCGAAGCCGCGTCCTCCGTCCGGTGGTGGAGGGCTTCGCGCAGGAGCGCCCCCGCCCATGGGGGACCCCTGCCTCAACATCCGGATGCCATCCCCGTTGCGGTTCATGCAAAGCATCGCGTGGTGCCGCCCACGGCATGCACTGCATGGTATGGCACTGGGACAGTCACGTGCATAGTGACCGCCCAAACAATAAAAGCAAAGTTCATGCCGCTTTGCCATGCGGCGCCGATCTTGTACTGGCAGTCCCTGCCAGTCCCTGCATTGCAGCAGGCTGTGGCCCATCCGACCACATTGCAGGCAGTCCGCGTCCCTCGCGACTGCTGCCGTGTGTGCAACCCGCGCACCAGCTCCACGCGGTGGCGGTTGCCGTCCCTGTTGGGGCCTCCATCGCCATGAGGGTTCCAAGGGCCTACGTTCAGGCGCTCTGGATGGCGCTGAGTCCGTCATGGTATTCTCAGCAGCCCGTGCCTCAAACTCCAAAAACTTCACCAAGTCAGTGAATGTTGGTAGGGTGGTGCTATCCCGTTCCGCATTCTCGCGCTCAAAGCGCGAGCGGATGTCATTGGGTAATTTGCCCAATACAATGTGCACCAGCAAAAAGGACCATTGGTCCACCGGCAGCCCCAGTGTGCGGAGCGCGTTACAGGCCACTGTAACGGGCGTGAGCAACTGCAGGCGCAACTGTGCCCTGTTGGCCACCTTGGGCAGGGCCATCAACTGTGCGGCGTGCGCATCCGCTAACAAACGTAAGTTTTGATAGCGGGAGTTCAATAACTCCCAAGCCGTGTCGTACTGGTCGTCCTCCACCCGGAGGTGCTGGATGAGCGACCGCGCTTCATCCTCCAGAGTGGAGAGGAGGTAGGCCATCTTCTGGGCCTTCGACAAATCCTGTCGTGCTACGACCAGGGACTCAAACATATTTTTATATGCTACCCACTCCTCCATCCTACCCCCAAAGTGGGACAGCTGAAGGGTGGGGAGCCGACCAGTAACCGCTGGTCCTTCCTGTCTAACAGGTGTGCGAGGGGCTGGTCCGCCAGCCTGTCTCGCCCTTATTGCGGTCACCGCCTCCGCGATATCATCGTGCAGACTCAGGATCTGGTCCATGTCCGCCATGTGACCTGCGTAGGCCTCCGGGGTAAGATCGGCTTCGGTAAGCGCCGCCATGGCCGCTTCCGCGCTAATCAATCGTGAGTGGAGGTGATCCGCTCTTAGCAGTATGGCGCCCTCCCTGTCCTTCCGGGACAGGAGTCCTCCGGCCGTCACAAACCATCTCAATTCGTTGGCGAGTGTCGCCCTAGCATTGGAGGCCTTCGCCATCGCGTCAAGTCACAAACAAAAAATAACAAAAGGTAAATAAAAAACAACAAAATCAAGCAACTACACGAAGAACCGCGGTAGGTATGAGAATGGCACAAACCCGGAACGCACGGTACAAACCGCAAACAAATACAAAAAAGGTTACAAATATTCTTATACAAACAAACTAAGAAAAATCTAATAATTTTTACAAACAATTAATTATTTTTTACAAACGAACAAATAGAGGGTAGATAAACTACGCTCTGCTACCAGAAAATGTGCAGAGCAACTACGCTCTGCTGCTAGAAAATGTGCGCAGAGCGAATCCGGACAAACGAAGCGGCGGGAAGAATTCTGTACCGGAACTTCACCGGGAAAAAACCACCGGTAAAAATAAGTACCGGGAAAAAATCTCCACGCGGCACCACGTTTGCCCGACTAAAACCTAATTAACTTAACGCAGTCTGCTACCACCGTAGCTTATGAAGGGAGCTACAGGGCCCTATAATAACCTAACCTATAAATTAATTACAATTGAAAACTTACCAAATTAAATCTTCTTTCTCTTCGGATCCAAACTTGAGGGTCTTCGGGAAGGGGGAATTCCTAATCACCCTACCTAACCCTTGAGATCTCAATTCCCCAGGACAACTAAATAGATTTCTTCCCGTAGTTTCACTCGGGAACAGTCAGATGTGAACAGCCAGCCACGTTTCACCTCTCACAAGAAAAAGTCACAATAACAGAGTTTTTCACAAACACAAATTCAATAGTTATTTAACAAACAGGAGATTCACAATTATCACTCAAACTAAACAACAAGCAAAAGACGCGAGACCGCTCCGCGTATTAAAATCAAACCGATATCGCCCTGGACAATGCAATGGCGGACGTCCGCGAGCCATTCACGCTAGCAGTGTGAAAACCCCGAACGCCCTCTGGCGGCAGCAATGCGAAACGCCTGCGTTTAGTTTTACCCAATATATTACAAACACTTATTATTACATACTATATTTCAATGCTTATACATGATCAAGCTTTTCAATCTAACAGGCTTTTATGGTTATTGTAGTTCTACAACAGCAACTCTCTAAAGCACCTTATAAATGGAATAAAAGTGCCTTAAGCCAGGTAAGAGTAGTGCTTTCTATTTTGGACAAATTAAAGGCAGATAACAAAGCACTTGTTTCTTAAGAATTAGACATTAGCTCTAGCTTAAGCAAGCATAGTACTGAACAATATTGGATACTCAGTACGTTGATTTTATTTTTGGTTTCTGTTTATGTAGATTTATTCAAATTGTCAATATGGTCTCATCTTTTAGCTCTGATCGTTGATGTGTTGAATATTCTACGTTAACTCGAGTAAATTAAATTTCAACAACTGGATGCATAATTATAGATATCTATCTTTGTGATTAGGATGCGATTTTTCGATCAAAATAAAAAAAAAAAAAGATATAAAGTAGTATAAAATTGACCTTTATTTTTTCTACAGCTACTGTATTTATTCCAAATTTACAACAAAAAATTACCCCTAGCAAAGGTCATCTGCAATGACTTGTGTGAGTAATTTACTATTTGGAACAAGAAAGATCTATTATCGAGAATCTAATCACAATTAAAAACCCTCTTGATAGATTCTTGTTTCGGAAAACTAAGTATCATAACTTTTTTCTTTTTAATAGGTATGTACCTACTTGCTACTGAAAACATAATAAGCTTGTACAGTAAGTACACTTTAGTTTCGTCTATAGAATTCAGTCTTTCGTTAATAGTTTTAACTAAAGGCACATACATACGAGTATGTACTCATAACAAAAGTTATAGTGAAGTCATCGTACTGTGGTACCTAATACTATCTATAGTTTATACTACATGGCTGTGGCCGATTCATCTATATACCTATTCAACTAAGTACAGTCTATAAAAATAGTGTAGTTTTACGAGTATATTTCAGCAGAAATGTACTGAACTCAAAATTTGCATTATTCATTTTTTTCCCCTTGCTAATTAATATATATTTGTCAGGTAAAGATATTTCTCGAGTACTTAGTACTTAGAGTAAAAAATCTTAAATTAGTATCGTGTCCTTTTATCTTGACACATTAACCACCCAGAAGTATATGTTTATAATCAATACAATAAAGCTTCCTGACAATAGGTAGTTAAAATTCTAGTCGATATTTGTAAAATTAACTCTGGGCAAACATCTCTGCCTGTGTTGAGTTCGCTATTGCAGACTAAAAAATGTTCATCACATTTCTCTTAGTAAATATTTACGTTTTTTGAGTTAACATATCCCATTTTGGGAATAGCCTTTTAAATATCCTGTCTCACATGAAATAACTATAGTGTTAATTTGTTTTTTGTTAATTATTGTCCCATGGTATACATATAGGACTTTTAATCTGTTTCTTGTTAACTACTTGACATTTTATCTCCCAAAATATCAAGGTTAGCAACCAAAGTCTGTACTCTACAGAACTTAAACAATGTTTTTGATAAGCTGGAATAATTTAAACCATTATGCTTTACAAAATGAAAAAAAACTGTATTGGCATTGCATTACATAGCCTATTCGAAGAATTTTTTTTTTTTCCCAGTTTCTTAAAATTTTCCTTTATATCTGATACCTATCCTTGTGGAAGACAGTTGTAGATACAACTGCATTTGAATTTATTCATGTTATTAACCATCCTATATCAAAGTATCTAAGGAACCACTTTTAATATATCACATTAAAAATAATAATAATTATTATAATGATATGAAAATAAAAATCTTGCAAATTTCGCAATGGCTCTAAACATCTGCTTAGTGAATTTGATTAAATATCGAGGAAGCAACGTCGTAGTATAATTGATGGTTAAACAAACTTACCTTAATGAAGTTTGACCATAATTATACAAGACGTTGCTTCCGAAGATATTTATAACCCGCCCGTCCCAATCAATAAGTATAATACGTTTTACCATATCCCTAGCGCCACATTCCGAAATTTGGTTCTAAAGGAATGAAGAGGTGCCGCGCGGCGGCCACTGACGTAACTAACGGTGGGGCGAAAATAGGATGTCTGGACTAATTTTCTTTTATTTTATTTTATTTTATTTTATTTTATTTTATTTTATTTTATTTTATTTTATTTTATTTTATTTTATTTTATTTTATTCTCAGATCTCTTAAAATTGTGTCATGCCTAGTACATAGCAGAGCGAGCTGCTTAGTGAATTTGATTAAATATCTTCGGAAGCAACGTCTTGTATAATTATGGTCAAACTTCATTAAGGTAAGTTTGTTTAACCATCAATAGTTTATACTACATGGCTGTGGCCGATTCATCTATATACCTATTCAACTAAGTACAGTCTATAAAAATAGTGTAGTTTTACGAGTATATTTCAGCAGAAATGTACTGAACTCAAAATTTGCATTATTCATTTTTTTCCCCTTGCTAATTAATATATATTTGTCAGGTAAAGATATTTCTCGAGTACTTAGTACTTAGAGTAAAAAATCTTAAATTAGTATCGTGTCCTTTTATCTTGACACATTAACCACCCAGAAGTATATGTTTATAATCAATACAATAAAGCTTCCTGACAATAGGTAGTTAAAATTCTAGTCGATATTTGTAAAATTAACTCTGGGCAAACATCTCTGCCTGTGTTGAGTTCGCTATTGCAGACTAAAAAATGTTCATCACATTTCTCTTAGTAAATATTTACGTTTTTTGAGTTAACATATCCTATTTTGGGAATAGCCTTTTAAATATCCTGTCTCACATGAAATAACTATAGTGTTAATTTGTTTTTTGTTAATTATTGTCCCATGGTATACATATAGGACTTTTAATCTGTTTCTTGTTAACTATTGACATTTTTTCTCCCAAAATATCAAGGTTAGCAACCAAAGTCTGTACTCTACAGAACTTAAACAATGTTTTTGATAAGCTGGAATAATTTAAACCATTATGCTTTACAAAATAAAAAAAAACTGTATTGGCATTGCATTACATAGCCTATTCGAAGAATTTTTTTTTCCCAGTTTCTTAAAATTTTCCTTTATATCTGATACCTATCCTTGTGGAAGACAGTTGTAGATACAACTGCATTTGAATTTATTCATGTTATTAACCATCCTATATCAAAGTATCTAAGGAACCACTTTTAATATATCACATTAAAAATAATAATTATTATTATAATGATATGAAAATAAAAATCTTGCAAATTTCGAAATGGCTCTAAACATCTGCTTAGTGAATTTGATTAAATATCGAGGAAGCAACGTCGTAGTATAATTGATGGTTAAACAAACTTACCTTAATGAAGTTTGACCATAATTATGCAAGACGTTGCTTCCGAAGATATTTATAACCCGCCCGTCCCAATCAATAAGTATAATACGTTTTACCATATCCCTAGCGCCACATTCCGAAATTTGGTTCTAAAGGAATGAAGAGGTGCCGCGCGGCGGCCACTGACGTAACTAACGGTGGGGCGAAAATAGGATGACTGGACTAATTTTCTTTTATTTTATTTTATTTTATTCTCAGATCTCTTAAAATTGTGTCATACCTAGTACATAGCAGAGCGAGCTGCTTAGTGAATTTGATTAAATATCTTCGGAAGCAACGTCTTGCATAGTTATGGTCAAACTTCATTAAGGTAAGTTTGTTTAAACCATCAATAGTTAAGCAATCATATCCTATCCTAATCATAATCAAAATCAATCATAATCTTATCCTTTTATTACACAGCTGAAAAGCTAAAGTTTCAGTTAAATTACTATCCATGAATCACTATTCATAACACGCTACTGACATTTGATTACCTGCATTGTATAAACGCAACAAAAATTCATCCTGCACCCTTCCCGCTCAATATCCAAACACAATTAACTGAATATAAATGTCGTATTGATATATCGGCCGTACAGCTAACTGCTAAATAGCGTGTGACTAATGACACCGATTCATTTCAACTATACTCCTTATTTACCACCTCCATTTTATTACCTTTCGTAGCTCAATAATCCATAGAAGTGCAACCTCCATTTTATTGCATTTCGTAGCTTCGCGTTTTGTCGATAAGGCATTTGTACAACGAGCGATAAGTTAGATTTTCAATGCTTGAGTATGAAATATGGCCTTATGTTCGCGTTTCCCATATGCGCATTGTTTTGCGAATAGTGAATTGTGATTATCCAATACTCGTCGACGTAATGGGAATTTGTAACCTCATTCATCGATAAAGATATTTTAGCTATCGGTATCTGTTAATTATAATATTGTTCTTGGTAAAGTATATTTGTTGTAAAGTATATTTTAGCCCTTGGTACTTTTATAAAATTTTATAGATTTTTTTAAATGGAAAAATAATAAAAACTTTCATGAGTTAGGTCAGTAGCATAATAGAGATCTAAAGCGCACTACACACCAAAGCCGCCGACCCGCCGACACAGCCCGCCGACACAACCCGGCGGCCTGTATGAATAGAATTATATCGGCAACACAAACAAAAAAAAAAGTTGCCGACATAGGTCGGCGGGTCGGCGACTTTGGTGTGTAGTGCGCTTTATAGATTATGCCTAAGGTGTTCAAGTTTCTAAATCACTTTATAAAATATTCAAAGAGTTTTTATTTGGTAACTCTAGGCCAATATTACGAAAACACAAAATAATGCTAGCCTAACATTACTAAACACAATACAAATATGATAATGGGGGCCCAAACAAAGCCAAACTCATTCTAGTAATAGAATAACCTCAAACCCTTAGACTTTGTTTTAATAAAATCGTAGCTAAGCGCAAGTTTTCCCATTATGGTATGGATGCGCTTATGGGCTGTTTGCATGCAACGGCGCGACGCGTTTTATTTTCCATTTGGGAGGTTCCTACGTGTATTGGGGATTACGTTTAATACTGACAAAATATTTCTTTAGTTACTGTATATTTTGGTATATTCCGGATTCACGCCTGTAGAATGCATCTGGATAGGTGCATTGAAAAATTCTGACGGATTTCGATGAAATTTGGTATACGGGTAGAAAAATAGCGGGAAAAGCACATAGGGTACTTTTTTCCGAAATTCCCATGGGAGCGAAGCCCCGGAGCGCTGCTAGTACGATATAAAAAGAATATCGATATTCATTCATAATCCCAGAAATCTTATGAATGTTAGTCGAACTGGACATCCGACTACTAGGGTATTATATAATCAAAGACAAAGATATAAAAATAGACGTAAAAAGCAGTGTAATAAGAAGGAATTTACACGTACGAGTAGATATAATGTCACCGGGAAAATAGTAAGAATGTAATGTATTACAATGTGTAAGGTATTCTTATAATTAACTAGCTGTTGCCCGCGGCTTCGCCCGCGTGTATTTTGCTTCGTAGTAACCTAAACTCCAGTACTCAAAATTCAGCCGTTATCCCGTGTCCCGCGGGAATATGTGTTGATGAACGGGAACAGATGTTCCAGATCTTCAATATTTATACGTCAGTAGAAAATGCTCATCAGGTTGAACAACTTTTGCTAAGGCGCCATTCCCATATATGTAACTAGCTGCTGCCCGCGGCTTCGCCCGCGTGAGTTTCCTTAGATGAAAAATCTTTTTGTGTTCCAAACTGTAGTAACCTAAACTCCAGTACTCAAAATTTCAGCTATTTGGTTATCCCGTGTCCCGCGGGAATATATTAGGTACTCGTAGTACAGTCGCGGTGTTAAAATGAATCAAAAGTGATATTTCATTCAATAAACGATCTTCGTCTGCTCGTTATCTACAATTTCCCGTGTACCACCACTACCACCCAGAGTCCCTCTTTATCCTATCCCGTGTCCTGTCTATTTATACGTCAGTAGAAAATGCTCATCAGGTTGAACGACTTTTGCTAAGGCCCCATTTCCATTTTTTATAGAGTAGCTGGTCTCTTGGAGTTCTTCATCATATGTTGCATAAACTTAAATTTTTATACGTCAGCAGAAAATGCTCATCAGGTTAAACGACTTTTGCTAAGACGCCATTTCCATATACATATGTAATAGTGTAGCTGGTCCCTTGGAATTCTTCATCAGATGATCTTGATCTCCGATTTTTATACGTCAACAGAAAATGCTCGTCAGATTGATAAACTTTTCCAAAGGTACCATTTCCATATTTCTTATAGTTTAGCTGTTCTGTTAAGGTTCTTCATCAGGTGTTCCAGTTTTCAAAATCACTTATAGCCTATATGTTGCCCAGGCTTAATAGCTATACAACAAAAAAAGTTCTATCAAATCCGTCCAGCAGATATTGCGTGAAACGCGTACATACATATACAGATGGACAGACAGACACAGACAAAAAATTCCAAAAAAATGTTTTTGCTTTCTGTTATTCTTTTTAAGTGTCCCTCTATCCATTTCAGTCAAAAATACTAAATGTACTGTACAGACAAAATATCTTTACTGTTTTATTATTATCCCACGACCCCTAAGCGCGAAGTAGAAATCACCAAAATTGCGCAGCGCCATCTATTGAAAATATTGAGAAATAATTTCAGCTTTCATTTCTCATTTTATCAACGCCATCTATTGGATATTATTTTGCTTGGCACAATCAGTAGATGACCGGAAATAAATTTGCAAATGAATTTATTCGTTTCTTTTCAAAATTAAAAAAAAAGTAAGAAATTAATTCTAGAAAACAAATAAAAAACGAAAACAGAAAATTATTGTTAGTGGCAGGATTCGATCCAGCTACTTCCAGCTACTTTTTGAAATATTTCTTTACTAAAATATTTAAAAAAATATAGAATTCTAAAAAATTAATACAAAACGCAAAAAAATTGGAAAAAAAAGTCACATCTGGCAGGATTCGAACCATGTACTTAAAAAAATAATCCGCGGCCTCTATCGATAGGCCAACATGCATTGCTTGTGACTGGCGAAATTTCAAATGGGATTTGTCTAAAGGTACGCAAATTCACCCCTTTTTTTGGACTGTAGGGTTGAAATTGTGATCAACCCTTTCTTATGTGGGCAGTATATTGTATAATGAAGACACTAACCAAATTTCACGTTTATAGCTTTTATAGTTTCGGTTTTGTGATGATAAATTAGTTTACCTCCCCTTTTTTACCCCTTTAGAGGTTGAATTTCAAAAAACGCTGAAACACGCCATTGGTTATTTTTGTTGAAAAGCATTCTTGCCAAGTTTCAAGTAAATCAGTGAAGATTTTAATTTTTTTTCATACAAACTTTGCCCTCAATTTTAACCCCCTTAGGGGTCTAATTTTGAAAAATCCTTTCTTATCTGAGCACTACGTATTAACATAAAACTTCGGTCCAAATTTCAAGTTTATAGCTTTTATGGTTTAGCCTGGGCGTTGATTTATCAAACACCCTTGTTCTTTTATATATATAGATAGTGTAGCTGGTCTCTTGGAGTTCTTCATCAGATGATCCTGATCTTGGATTTTTATACGTCAACAGAAAATGCTCGTCAGACTGATAAACTTTTGCTAAGGTACCATTTCCATATTTCTTATAGTTTAGTTGTTCTGTTATGGTTCTTCATCAGGTGTTCCAGTTTTTAAAATCAATTATAGCCTATATGTTGCCCAGGCTTAATAGCTATACAACAAAAAAGTTTTATTCAAATCCGTCCAGTAGTTTTTGCGTGAAACGCGTACATACATACAGACAGACAGACAGACAGACAGACAAGAAATTCCAAAAAAATATTTTTGCTTTCTATTATTCTTTTTAGGTGTCCCTCTATCCATTTCAGTCAAAAATACTAAATGTACAGACAAAATATTTTTACTGTTTTATTACATGTATAGATTGTAGATTGATTTCGTTCATTTGTAGTAAGTAATCCTCTGTTCGTCATTTCGCTAGCCTCGGTATTTTTTTTTTATGGTAATTTTACGGTACAATCATTTTATAACTAGACTGATGGAATCATCAAAAATAAATCCGTTTGCCGCCAATTAATTAATCCGAGCCCCACAAATATTGTTTCGCAGTCGGCGAGATGCAGAGAGATTTATAACATATATCGGCTGTGGTAATACTTTACTGCAACTGCAATCAACGACTCGTGACGAACGATTCTACGGGGGAAAGTTAGTTACGACTAGATGGTTTTACAATAAGTACGTTTATATACACTTGTTTTCAAAGACATTTCATAGTGTTTTTTTAGAATCATAATCTCAATAGTCTTATTAGTTTAGGGGAAACCTTTTCGGTACTAAGTTTTGTAGCTAGATATTCAATGTGTATGAAAAACAAATTTTCAATACCGTACTATAAAGATTTTGTTCTATTTAGCTGTTAGAATCCATGTTACTAACTGTCTTACTGACCGTTATCTTTAAATCAAACTATAACATCAAAATTTTATTTTAATGAACTCTTAAATCTTAATAAACATTTATCCCAATTCATCCTAATTAATATTTCTACGAAACTTCCAAAACTCTCTATTATTGACTTATCTCACATCGTTCTCAATTTAACCTCAGAATTTACGACAAGCGTGCTAAAGACATAAAATTACTTCCAGATACTTAAACTATAACCATTAATACGATGCACTGTTGGATGCTCTACGTGCTAATCTCATTAGGGTTGGCACACACAGCTGCTACCTCTGTAATCCTCTTGCTTCACAGCTTAGCATGGACTTCATGATTTGTGTTTGGGGTAACCCTTTTTTCCAGCGGTTTTGGTGAAAAATTTTCAGCGCGACGAATACATGTATACTATGAAATTTTATGAATATTTTCATATTTATATTGAATATTATTAGCGTAACTTTGTTTGTTTTAAACAGACAAAGAAATTATGTTGGTGGATCTTTATTCTTAATCTGAATAAAACCTCTAAGTCCAATCGTAAAATGGTTTTGAACTTGTTTTGTGAAATCGGTGAGTAGTTAATATACTTACCTTTTTTCTACACAAGGCAAACAGTTTGTTAATTAATTTTCATGCAATAACTGGCTTAAAACGTAAGTAAACAAAATTCAATTAACGATTGCCAATTCTAACCCCATGGGCTCAGCAAACAGGATTTCTGCAGAAATCTGCGTGCACCACTCGACCAGTACCGGTGGGTACACAATGTCGATAAATTGCATGAGCGCGGTGAAATAAATGGCAGAAACTGACCACTATCATATCATATTCCCTACTAACTTTTGCCCGCAGCTTCACCTGCACGGTACAATAATATTTTCACCGCCTATTTTACGCCTTTTAAGGAGCCATTTCTTAAATTCCTTTCTTAGACCTCACTTACTTTATTTCGATTTCTAGGTATGTTCGGTTCTGCGTTGATATAATTAGTCAGAGAAGGAGATATAAGATGAACATACTAAAGTATTTTAAATTCTACATATATCGCTTTACTTCCTTACAATTAATCTGCTAAATCTATTACACAAGATTGTTATTGAGATCCTGTTTGTATCTTCTATTGTATTTCATAACACTTATATCTTCTATCGCGTATTGTATTTTTAAGCTTCATCAATTATTTTGAGGTCGGCTCCAATGAATTTGATTTCAATGGATCTATTGCATATGTTAATAGATAAATAATATTGTACATCTACCTACGTGGCCCGTCAAATAGATTGGATAGGGAAGATTTGAGTCGATACATGAGTTTGGTAATTGATTTTAGTAATTGGTTGATGTCGAGAGGCACGCAATATCGCTTATTTTGTTGAAAATACACTAATTTATCTTCGTATGGAAATTATATTTTAAATATATGAAAAAAAAAACAAGTAAAAAAGATTACCAAATTAAACAGTCGTAACTTACTTAAAACTCAAATAATAATATGTTCTAGTAAGGTGAAATAGATGAAGGAAAACATTGTGAAACCTGCATTCTAATTGATGATCAGCTAATGTGTGATGAAACTGAGAAGAGAAATGCCTAAACCATGGCCAAGAAAGTAGTTCCACGTAATAACAGAGACAATATCATAGCTCTAAATCGGAAGAAAAAGGTAAAATAAAAAAAAACACAAAACTCTTTCAAAAATGCAAGATCAATACAGAAATCCACACTAACCCCAAATTTTCGGAACCACTTGCAAACTTCGATCAAATAGAGAAAAGAGCAAACCCTCAAGTAAATAAACGCGCAAACATTGAAACCGAATCGATAGCACCCCTTATCTCAGCTGCTTGCACGTGTGAACCCGTTCAATTTTAATTTCATGCTCAAACAATGACGTTATCTGCTGGCTATTATTTTGTATCGCCGGGGCCCCGTACATCTAAATCCGCCTGATAAGCCTCGCTTTGTCGAGGATACTGATAGCTAATTCGTGTAAGGCTGGCTCTTTCAACGTTGAAGGAGAAATGGTGGACAAGATGCTGGCGACAGCGTTTATGGTGACACTCTTTTGCCTATTTTCATTGTGTTGAAAGCTGTAATTAATAGTTTCCTAGAAGTAAGAAGATTAGGTCATTCAATTAATTTTATTAATTTATTACTTGGAAATTTTAAAATTAAAAGCATTGAATTTATTATATAATATTATTTTATATTTCTTTCCAATTCTTATAACTTGTCTTCTTCTTCTTTAGGTGCCTGTTCATCACTAAATGTTGGCAGTCAGCTCCTTAAATTTAACCTTGTTCAAAGCTAGTCTGAACAGTTGTAAAAATGTTGTTAATCTTGTCTTAAAAAAATCTTAATTACAGTGAAAGAAATCGTATGATCCGTTCGAATGGTTTTTTACTAGTCAAATACGTTAGAATATCATTTTAGAGAAATGTTGTGATCACTATGTATTAAAATAGTCTTTATTTTTCTATCAAGATCCGCTTACCGCTTTCTGTCTATGACACAATCGACGCATCTTGTCTACGGCCACTTTGGACTTGTCCTTTGAATATCGAATTGTTTATTGACGGTGTTCCTTTATTTGTCCCCCTTGCTTTATCTGGCACATATTTAATTAAAATTTGAAATGAAACTTCTATTTTGGGAGAAACAAGCCGCCCAATTTGTACTGAAATCACAATGGGCTCAGCTAACAACGTTGGGTTATCTTTGATCGCAATAGATATACTAAGAATAGCTACTTACATAAGTGAATTGTTTACCTTTTGATTAGTTTTCTTAGTGATGATAAAGCTAAAAATAAGGCAAACTAAAAATGGTAAATGATGTAAAGTATTGAAAAATGCACTATCTGTGATGACAAATAAATTAAAGGTTGTTAAGATATTACTAAGACTACATGATTTTAAGAGCAAACGTAAAATAGTCAAATATATAGTGTGACGGAAAGTAAAAACTGTAGGAGCAATAATACATAGGTAGGTATCACAATATTTTTTTTATTAGCCTGTACTGTCCCACTGCTGGGCAAAGGCCTCCCCTCTGGTTCCCCATTCTTGTCTATTCAGTGCATGAGCCCTCCACTCTCTATCCGTCGCGTCCAAATAATCCAACCATCTCGTTCTTACAATATCAGACGTTGTAAACCCGCAACGAACGGGATTTGAAATCCGAACAATAGCCCTTGATAAGCGCACCTCTCGTCCAAACATCCAAACGTGCTCCTGCACCATGATTTACCAAATTTCAAACGTGGAACGATAGCTACCCCTGTCTGTGTTTATCAAAACACTTAACGATTTAATATGTTCGCTCAACTCTTCCACCCCTAGCCATTAAGGTACATGTCGCAATATCCATGTTGATTAACTGTGTCTAAATGATCAAGTGATTTTTTAAAAGAAGAAAATAATCCTATAGTTCATTCATTTATAAACATGCATGTTTTGCGTACGGTTTTGCTTTCCGTATCGTTTGGGAACATAACTTTTTGAATAAAACATCGGCACAGTTTTTCTTACCATGACTATGTCTTTGTAAAATGACATGCATGTTTTATGAAAGCGTGATAAAAAATAAGCATTCACACTTTTTTGGATATTTTATATGACGTTAAATTTTGATTAACTTCTGACTTTATTAGATAAATATAATTATGTCGTAGCGTTTACATTAATTATATTAACTGTGGTTTATTTTGTTAGTTAATCAATGGTTTAAAACAGTTTTCAAGACGGTACTCGTAGGAAATGTGTCAAAGTGACAATGTCGCTTGTGTCACCCCCTCTTTGTAATAAATCCAACGTGCGATCGTTATGACATTATAGCAAGGCAGTCTTATTTGTGACGCGGTGCGGTGCGGACGTGTCATCCGGTTGTGTTGAATTCTCTGTAGCTATGTAGTCAGTGTCAGAATAGTGTTATTGTCATGTTACTTAGTGCGTTAACGATGTGACTTTGTGTGATGGTGTTATCAGCGCGATATTGGAGATCTTAGTTAGCACGGAAGACTTTTCAGTAGAACTCACTGGTTGAAATGGATTGATCCGTGCGTGATGGGGCACGGTTCCTTGCCGAGGGTAAGTTAGGGTTGGACCCTAGCCGTGACACGTGGACCAAATGAGAGGTTAGTGCTAGATGATTTCTTAATCCGTTAATATCCGATGAATCCCTGGATGCTTTGGGCTGTAACTTGAGATAGGAGTTGTTTACCCTGTCTATTAAGAGCTGTGCATGCTATTTTGGAAATACCCTCATCCTGACAGTTGATATTCTAACTGAGCTTAGTACCCACATGTGTTTTCACGTGAACCTGTTGTTGAAGTACCTGTACTGTTGTATTTACCGCTCTGGTCATCGATATCTGAGCTCGGCCTCCCTGAACCCATGATGATCTAAAGATTCTGATGTTGTGATGTTCTAATTCCGACATATATATGGAAATATATTGCGATTGTTGATTGCATTAATTAATATAATACAATTCAATGCACTCCAAATGAATCTATTTTACTTATCCAAACTAATTTGCACTAGTTCCATAGAAATACAATAAATACAATAATATTACTGGCTGCAAAGAGTGGGCAGAGAAATATTTTTCAAAATTCGAAACGCTTATCAATGTTTGAATTTAATTAACTGTCTAGACATAACGAGAGCGGAATACTGTGATTCATAGCGTGTCCTTTCGTCTGCAAATAAAAATGCTACAAATTTAACGAACACACAAAATAATATTCGTTGCAAAATTGAGGTTACCGAAGTAAAGTGATAGTGTTATAATCATAACATTAAATAAAGAAAATTTATGATAAGGAAAATTATAATACAGTTTTCCTATGTATTGCAAAATTATAGCTAAGTGGTTTGGTTATCCTTAGCTCTAAAAGATTAATATTAAAATGTACCTATTTCAATAGCACCTGACAAATTAATCGGTGCCTCTCGAATCGGAACTTTAGGAGGAATATACCTCGTGGAAATCCTCATTCTTTGGCTAAAATACAACGTAATAATATGTTTGTATACGATAATAATATTAGGATTTTAACATACGTATGTGCTGATAATTCCTTACGTTTTTACATTATTATGTAGTTTGTAATTCTTTGGATAAGTAATAAGTAGATATAGAAATTACTATTGATACAAAATGTTCCAATATTAGCTGTACCCGAAAGAGTTGATAAGAAGGACTTGATTTTTTATTCGTAACATCTATTATAATTATCATGCGAAAAGAGTTGGAGTTTTGTGTTATGGGTACGTCCTTTAGTACCGCAAAAATATCACTCAGACCCCGGTCTATTTCACCTCATAATAATGATCACCCAGCTCCCGGTCTATTTCACGATTCGTAAACTTTTACTGATCTTTAAATTAAATTGTTGGAATTTAACACTTCGAGCAAAATGCGACACTTTGTTATTGTAATGGATTTTTTTATGGACTATTCTTTGAATAATCGATTTTTTCGCTGTAGTTTTCGTTTGTGTTTTGTAATTCATAAATACATTACCACTCTATTTTTTTCTCTCTCTCTATCTTTGATTGCTAGAATTTCAAAATCTATTAAAACTTCATAAATCTTACTTAATCTTCTTTATCTTTCTTTAAGTTATCTACTGTAGTCCACTATGCTAATTTTATATTGAATCTTTAAACTGTAAAAAGAGACTTATAAATAATATATTACTGTTAATACGTTACAATTTTTTCTTTATAAATAAATAATATAGAAATGTGATGGAAAAAAAAACTACACAAAATTAAACGTAATTCAAACCAAAACCCAATGATCACTGATATTACACCTGAACTCTTTTGATTTTTATCGATGTAGATTACATCAGGCGGTAATAGGGGAACTTGTAATAAGAAAACTTCCACAGTTTGAAAGTAGATCGGGCAATAGGGGCCTAATGAGCTCAGACAGTGATGATTGCACGCTGTCTGCCCAGGTCGTGTGCTGGCGTGAAAAAGGTAGTAGAAACATTTTATTGCACCAAATAAAATGATACCTACTAAATATAATTTTGTAATGTACAGGACATTACAAAATTATATTTATTTAATTATATATTGTATAGTGATTTCAAGTCAATCGACCAATAACCTTCGTCCACGTTTTGTACATATTTTTTTGTAATTTTATGCAATAAAGTTTTGAATAAATAAAACCTCAGGTCAGAGAATCAATAACGCCAAACGGACACAAAAAATTGATCAATCAATCAATCAATCAAAATATGTTTAATTTGTTGCTGACACGATGTCGTGTAAAAGATTCCTTCTAAAGTACAGTGATCAGCATAACAACCTTATTATTATTGCCTTACATAGGTATTGCCATAGAGAGTTACAGGATAACTATGCAGTTGCATATAAAAACAATCATATTTTTGCTTGTTAGTAAACAAGGAGATTAAAATGACCAATAATAAACAACCAATACAATTCCCTAAGCAATCTGGAAACTAAACAAAGTAAATTTTACAATTTAAGTATTAAATAAAATCGTGAAATATACCGTGAAATAAGAATAAAACTTAACAAACACAGTTTATGGCCATTTTATTACAAGTTAACCAATGAAATAGCCTTTCAGAGCTAATGAAATGTTAGCTCTCTAGGCGGCCTGGGAAGGCATTAAGTTTTTACACCAGGGACCCCCGATGTTTCAGTCAAATGAATTATACCCTGGTGAGCAAAGTGTTTACAAGCTTACTCACTAACCAAAGCTTGCTTAGCCACTAGTTGGGTGTAGTTTTAAGAAAGAAAATTCATCAAATTTAATAACAACAAAGTTTAAGCGCTTTGTTTATTTTAATCTTTTTTTTTTACCTATCTCTCCCCACTGCTGGGCAAAGGTCACCCCCATTTCTTTCCAAATCTGTCTATCCCCTGCGAATTCCATCCATTTCTATATTGTATTATTTTAATCTATGACGGAAAAATAAAGGATCTATATGAATTTAGAATGAGAGGTGATACACATGCGAGTTATCCCATTTTATTTGCAAACCTGTCCAAAACGGTTCTATGAATTACCTGTAAAGTATTTTAGATTTATCAGATTCTTAGATTAAGTAAACTCAAGACTAGAGTTTTCTTTTATTATTAGGTACTACAAATTGTCATAAAAAACAACATTTAATAAATGTGTTTCATTAAAAAAGTTAGCCGTCACGAAACGCCCGGCAGATGTAAAACAAATGAGCATCGCGGCTCAATGCCGTCATACTGTTTTCCGTCACTGCATTCGAGTCTATTTTACAGCCAAGCCGCGTAAATAGATGTTTTTCATCAAAAATATATCTGGTTTTATTTCCACAAAGTTTTAAAATTTAATTGAGAAAATACCGTGTGTTATCAAAATTGTTCAAATATGAGCCGAGCTGTATTTAAATCATACATAATCTCAACCACTATCGAATCGGGAGGGGTTTTGCGTTGGAATCGAGTCTAATCTCTGTTTGATTTTAATTACCGCCCTCTGCGCCCGGTCCAGGCGCGTGTTGTTTTAAAACGACCATCCAAACTTTAAAAATTGAAACGAACGTATGAAAATAGAGTTGCAAAAGATGGTGATCGATTCAGCAATCGGCTCTAAGATAACAAAAGTATTTTAATAATATTCTGGGATGGATCTTGATACATAACCTTAAAGAATGATTAGTTAAAATAGGTAAGTTTATCTTATATCTTAACTAAACATTCTTACTAACAGTTATTTATGATAAAGAAACTGATCGTGTATTAGAACGTGTATTAGAGGGTACCTTATGTTGACGTTATGTGAACAAGATATATCATCAGATCAGTTTTTTACTCTACAGATTCCAAATAATTTAGTTTTACGATTGCAATATTTTGTTGAGATTTTTATTTAAATAATAATTTCAACACAAAATAAACCGTATTGAAAATGAGAGCCATACATTGTACCCCGGAAGTCGTAAACCAGAGGAAGATACAAAACAAATAACTCTAAGCGAAAATATAAAATATAGTAAGGACATAAGTTACACTTTGAATGAACATTTTCTTTCCCCGTCACCATTGGAAAACGTAATCGCGCAACAATAATACCTAATAATAGAAAACATACATACATCGAAACATATAACCTCTTCCTTTTTCTGGGAGTCGGTTAAAAATACACGAGCTTTACTCCGGGGCTTTACTCCCTTTAGAATTGCGGAATAAAAAGTATCCTTTGTACTAGTCTCGGTAATTATCTGTGTAACAAATTTCATCGAAGTCTGTCCAAAAATTTGTTATGCAATTGAGTACCTACCTAATAAACATCAAACTAACACCTTTATAATATTTGTAGGATGTAAATGTAATCGACTGTGACTTAACTCTATACAATTTATGCTATGCCGCCGCAATTTTTATTTTGTTTTAAAGGTGATTTGATGACAATACAGATCTGTGCGTCTTGGTTTTACTGTAGATTGTGTAAGCAGGATGGTGTTCAAATTTCGAGCGCTCTTGTTGAAAAATCCTCTACATACATAGGTCTACTCTTCTGAACTGTTTTTATTTTGAGACGTCTGGAACAAAATAGTTGTATTCTCGCTTGGATTAACACGATATACAGTGCGAGTGCAAACAAAATTTCCAAAGTGCTGCTTTGTTCGGAAGTGGATATGCAAACAAAACGTAGACTTAATTGAGAATGTGTAAACAAAGTGTTCCCATCGGCGAACAGATCGCAATGTTGCATTGCTCGGTTTGTGTGCTTCGGGTTATTTATTTGATTTGGTTGCTAATTGTTTTTTTTTTAAATTCCTATAATGATTTTTTTATCTAGCCTGTATGTGTTGTGTCCCACAGCTGGGCAAAGGCCTCCCCCTTTTTCTTCCACTCGTCTCTCTCTATTGCAAGTTCTGGCCTATAATGCTTATCATAAATTATTTTTTTTATGGAAATTGTTTTTGAGAGTTATTTTGTCACCAATCATACTGTCCTCATAAATAATTAAATATTATTAAGTATTGTAAGTTGTTAAAATATGCAAAACAGCTCTTTCTTCAATGGTAAGACATCCTATTAGACGAATATGAATTTATTAAATTGTCGAGTATAGGTATGAAATTCAAACTATCAATAGATTAACTTGTTACAGATTAAGTTCCTTATAAAATCTCCTTGAAAAGTTTTAACTCGAATATCGTAAAAGTCTTGAAATTGAGAGAGTATGAGAAGAATGATTATTATCAAATATCAGTAACACAAGCTAATTATTAAAAATAAAAAAACGACTGACAACTCACATAGCCTATGTCACTCGGAGGAATGCAAGGAATCTAAAAATACCTCTCACATCAAAATATGTTCAGCCGTTCCGGACTTATGATGGAATAGAGAAACTTACATACATACTTACATACATAAACCCTGAAAACATAACACTCCTTTTTTGGTCAGTCGTGTAAAAATAAAACCAATGATATAAAAGAAGACGGTGTAAACGTGTAAACACAGAAATATCGGATCTCGTACAACAACAGGTAACATTACAGGCACTCAATCAGCAAACGGAAGACTTCATTCATTGTTATCTGTTTTATTAGCTTCCTTTCTCAATTTATTACGTGGCAGTAACTCAAATAAGTGAATTTGCTTTTACGTAGAGAGAAAAAAACTTGAAAAACTCTGTTGAACTGTTTCAGACCGAACAATGGACTTTCCCTGATGCAGGTCACGTTTCGTCGCCTTAAAAATGTGGCGCTTAAATCCATAAAGTACTCCAAGTATTACTATTCCTTCTCGGTATTTCCTTTGAGTTGTATTATAATATTAGATTTGCCAACCCTGCCAACCCTAGAGTAATGTATGCAGCTGCAATATTTTTTTGTGTAATTGGTTCAATAATTTTGCCAGGGTTGTGCCGTATTTTCGTTTTAATCAAAAAGAGAAGCGTTTTGCATTTTTATAGACTGAAAAAGTGGCCAGCGTCTTTAGATTCATTTTTTTACCCCAAAATTTTACTACTTTAAATAATTGTGTAATTGTTTAATTTGACAGCCGAAATAATTGGTTTTAACCTTGCCGTTCAAAGGATAATATTGTGAGCCCCTCGTATATAATAGCATCATCTAAAGAGGAGACAATAGTAGTAGTAGACCCGCTAACTCTACTAGGGAAAGTTGACAAGTATAGTAGCTAAGTCTGCACTGGATGTATACAATCAACAAAAATATCAAGAACTATCCCTAAGATCAACCAAGTTCAAACAATACTATCGTTGATTTTCGTCAATATTGATGACAATCTCGAGATAATGAATTATTCAGCAAGTAAACGCAAACCGGTCTAGCAGAGACAACAGTCAATAGCAGCTGCATACCGATTGCCCGTCTGCATATTCGAATACCTTAAGTGATATTCAGACTATTCGATCGCCCATGTCTATAGCGTTCCAGTCAGTGGAGCCAAAACTTTGCTATTTCACCCTCAAATCAAATATCATGTTGGAAATACTTAACGTATCCACGTATCGTGTGTTATTTTGTGTTTTCATCTCACCCAGGACCCAGGAATACCCAGTGTACCCAGGAGCTGGGTCTGTAGGAGCTGGAGCACCTGGGGAGGAGTGACTTTCAACGGCCCCGGCGGGCCCAGAATTTTGCGTTGATGGGGCCGTTGGAAAAAATATTTTACCAATTTACAAAAAAAATTCCAACGGCCCCTTCACCGGGGCCGTCCCGCCGGGGCCGTTGGAAGTCACTCCTGGGGAGCTCTGTTTCTCTTAGAATTTAATTTTAAAAGTGATAAGTTAATTCAAGATATGATTAATTGGAGAATCATATAAGGCTCCTAACGGTTTGAAGTACAATTGAATAATAAACTTTAGATTACTATAATATTTCTAGCTGCGCACTGTGGCTCCACTCTCGTAAAAATCTGGACAAAAAGTACCCTTTAATGTCAGTTTATTGTTTATTATCTCTAAATTTTATCAAAATTGTCCTTACAAACTTTCGCATCTCTTTATCTATCGTAGATAATATGAAATCTGTTTTCTTCTTAAAAAGATGTGGTGTGTGTTGCGAGTGTTGGAGTTCGAGATTTATTTATTCACTTTAAGTAGGTAATATACGCAACCACCATGTAGTCCACCATTTGTACATAATTTTTGAAATTTTGTGCAATGTTAAAATAAATAATATAATCAATTGAAAAGTATAACTTTGATTAGTTTTACAGTTGAGAAAACACTGTCGTTATAGAAACTGAATGTAAAATTTATGGAATACCGATAACTACCGCTTCCACCGCACAGAGCTCGCAACGTGTCAATGTATTGAACATGAGATGATAAATGGAATTAGTGGCATTCTTGCCC
Organism: Ephestia elutella; assembly: GCA_018467065.1. Lineage (NCBI taxonomy): Eukaryota > Metazoa > Arthropoda > Insecta > Lepidoptera > Pyralidae > Ephestia > Ephestia elutella. The sequence continues at coordinate 11,319,290 of CM031581.1, forward strand.
GACCCATAATTCTATTGGTTGTTTGTTGACCGGTACGAAACAATCGCTCTAGTTTTGGTACTGACGCAAATAAATATATTACAGAAATGTCTTCACCTAACAGCTGACACACTATCACAGTGTTTCCGTAAATTTAATTTACATGGGTAATATAATTACTAACGGTATCAAAATCAAATGCTTCATGTCTATTTTACGTAATGATTTTTATTTTATGAGCCCTTCTTCTGTACTCTCTTTAATTTGTAACGTAACTAAACGATATCTTGCCATGATAAGATTATTCAATATTGATTTTATTATCAAAAGCTGACGACGTAATTAAAGTTGAAATAATATTTTATACAATAAGGTACAAAAGTTTATCGTAATATCTTGTACAAAACAATTATGATCATGAAATATATTATTAAGTATAAAATAGGGTGCGCCTGAGTTTATGTAAAATTTTAATTTCGTTTCATTTTTGTGGTTGAACTTTTGATGAGACTATTGATGGTTAAACAAACTTACCTTAATGAAGTTTGACCATAATTATACTACGACGTTGCTTCCTCGATATTTAATCAAATTCACTAAGCAGCTCGCTCTGCTATGTACTAGGCATGACACAATTTTAAGAGATCTGAGAATAAAATAAAATAAAATAAAAGAAAATTAGTCCAGACATCCTATTTTCGCCCCACCGTTAGTTACGTCAGTGGCCGCCGCGCGGCACCTCTTCATTCCTTTAGAACCAAATTTCGGAATGTGGCGCTAGGGATATGGTAAAACGTATTATACTTATTGATTGGGACGGGCGGGTTATAAATATCTTCGGAAGCAACGTCTTGTATAATTATGGTCAAACTTCATTAAGGTAAGTTTGTTTAACCATCAATTATACTACGACGTTGCTTCCTCGATATTTAATCAAATTCACTAAGCAGATGTTTAGAGCCATTGCGAAATTTGCAAGATTTTTATTTTCATATCATTATAATAATAATTATTATTTTTAATGTGATATATTAAAAGTGGTTCCTTAGATACTTTGATATAGGATGGTTAATAACATGAATAAATTCAAATGCAGTTGTATCTACAACTGTCTTCCACAAGGATAGGTATCAGATATAAAGGAAAATTTTAAGAAACTGGGAAAAAAAAAAAAATTCTTCGAATAGGCTATGTAATGCAATGCCAATACAGTTTTTTTCATTTTGTAAAGCATAATGGTTTAAATTATTCCAGCTTATCAAAAACATTGTTTAAGTTCTGTAGAGTACAGACTTTGGTTGCTAACCTTGATATTTTGGGAGAAAAAATGTCAAGTAGTTAACAAGAAACAGATTAGAAGTCCTACATGTATACCATGGGACAATAATTAACAAAAAACAAATTAACACTATAGTTATTTCATGTGAGACAGGATATTTAAAAGGCTATTCCCAAAATAGGATATGTTAACTCAAAAAACGTAAATATTTACTAAGAGAAATGTGATGAACATTTTTTAGTCTGCAATAGCGAACTCAACACAGGCAGAGATGTTTGCCCAGAGTTAATTTTACAAATATCGACTAGAATTTTAACTACCTATTGTCAGGAAGCTTTATTGTATTGATTATAAACATATACTTCTGGGTGGTTAATGTGTCAAGATAAAAGGACACGATACTAATTTAAGATTTTTTACTCTAAGTACTAAGTACTCGAGAAATATCTTTACTTGACAAATATATATTAATTAGCAAGGGGAAAAAAATTAATAATGCAAATTTTGAGTTCAGTACATTTCTGCTGAAATATACTCGTAAAACTACACTATTTTTATAGACTGTACTTAGTTGAATAGGTATATAGATGAATCGGCCACAGCCATGTAGTATAAACTATAGATAGTATTAGGTACCACAGTACAATGACTTCACTATAACTTTTGTTATGAGTACATACTCGTATGTATGTGCCTTTAGTTAAAACTATTAACGAAAGACTGAATTCTATAGACGAAACTAAAGTGTACTTACTGTACAAGCTTATTATGTTTTCAGTAGCAAGTAGGTACATACCTATTAAAAAGAAAAAAGTTATGATACTTAGTTTTCCGAAACAAGAATCTATCAAGTGGGTTTTTAATTGTGATTAGATTCTCGATAATAGATCTTTCTTGTTCCAAATAGTAAATTACTCACTCAAGTCATTGCAGATGACCTTTGCTAGGGGTAATTTTTTGTTGTAAATTTGGAATAAATACAGTAGCTGTAGAAAAAATAAAGGTCAATTTTATACTACTTTATATCTTTTTTTTTTTTTTTTTTTGATCGAAAAATCGCATCCTAATCACAAAGATAGATATCTATAATTATGCATCCAGTTGTTGAAATTTAATTTACTCGAGTTAACGTAGAATATTCAACACATCTACGATCAGAGCTAAAAGATGAGACCATATTGACAATTTGAATAAATCTACATAAACAGAAACTAAAAATAAAATCAACGTACTGAGTATCCAATATTGTTCAGTACTATGCTTGCTTAAGCTAGAGCTAATGTCTAATTCTTAAGAAACAAGTGCTTTGTTATCTGCCTTTAATTTGTCCAAAATAGAAAGCACTACTCTTACCTGGCTTAAGGCACTTTTATTCCATTTATAAGGTGCTTTAGAGAGTTGCTGTTGTAGAACTACAATAACCATAAAAGCCTGTTAGATTGAAAAACTTGATCATGTATAAGTATTGAAATATAGTATGTAATAATAAGTAAGTATATAATCTCAGTTTGTATTAGGCATTATTACTTATTGAATTTGGATGCAATCTGCAAAAATCAATCAAGAAGCTGAATCTTTATGTATTATAATCTTTATGTATGTGTTCTTTATGTATAAAGATACATGGGCAACTTTCAGTGAAGTTAGTTGCTAATTATGAAGAGATAAAGACAGGTATCGGGTATTGACCCGATATTGGGTGATTCCGGAGTCATCCGGACTGACAGTGAAAATATTTCATTATACATACCTACTTTTAGGAGAAAATTGATCGCCTGAACAGTTTATTTAAAATACTGTCAAATTGACGCCACACTCAAAAGTGACATGAAGTACCTGTTTTATAATATGAAATATAAAGGAAATAACTGATTGATCGAGTGATCAGTCGATTTATTAAAAGTATTGAATAAATGTACCAGACGTGTATATTGTAAATTATCTAAATTATGTACATTTGGCGAATAATCATCTCGATTGATGAGTGGATTTCCTTTCCTCAGTTTACCGAACTCCGTTTTATTAAAAGTATTGAATAAATGTACCAGACGTGTATATTGTAAATTATCTAAATTATGTACATTTGGCGAATAATCATCTCGATTGATGAGTGGATTTCCTTTCCTCAGTTTACCGAACTCCGTTTCCCAACTTCCTCTTGGACTATATGTGTGATACCCCAATGTTTAGATATTTGGTATGAGTACATACCTGTTATGATGACCAGCAATGGTCGGCGATTTTCATCAGTCCTGATGTACAAACATTTATAACAACAGATACATACAGATAATCTGTCACTGCCAATAGTTGTGAGACTCGAAGTTCGCGTTTAACTGAAATGAACAGAGCTGAGTTAATACTGACAGTGCATGGTTATAACATCATTATAGTTCGAAGAACTTACGCAGCCAGAAAAAATAATACTTGACTGTATCAGTCTAGTAATGTTTTGATAAGTAAGAGATACTTAAAGGGTGTTCGAAATGTATAGTAAGATACACACTTTCGTTACATGGTTATCATCTGATAATAATACTATTTGCATAGTTATACTTTGGATAGAAGCTTGTCCACGGAGTTCTATTACGTATATCTGGCTGATAATGTGTAGATTTGGCTACAATCGCATTGTAGTTCTGTATGTGCTAATTAAGTGTGTATAAAATTAGTAAGTAAGTAAAGATACTTTATAAACCAGGCTACGATCGCGTCGCAGTTCTAATGGGTAATAATGTGTATACCTGACTACAATCGCGTTGTAGTTTAATAAGGTAATAATCATCATCATCATCTCGAGTCGAAATGGCAAAAAAAAAAAAAAAATGGAATAATGTGCACACGCGACTACAATCGCATTGTAGTTCTATATGTGCTGTTATATAGGTGTAATATATAAACTAGACTACGATTATATCGTAGTTATATTAGGTAATACTTTACTTAGCGCGAAGATTTTGTAGTTAAGCCTCTTGATTGGGCCCATTTTGCATAAGGAAACTGGGCGGCTGCATATCTTCTGCGTTGTTGTTGTTCTTCTATCGGACTATATGTGCTTGACTATAGTCGCTCTGATTACAATCGCATTGTAATTCTAACCCCGTCTACAATCGCATTGTAGATCTATTGGGTCGGAGCACACGTGACTACAATCGCATTGTAATTCTGTATGTGCTTGACTATAGTGTAAAACCCTGATTACAATCGCATTGTAATTCTAAGGGTAAATATATATCCCTGTCTACAATCGCATTGTAGATCTATTGGGAAGTGCACACGCGACTACAATCGCATTGTAGTTCTATATGTGCATAGCACAGTCCACACGTAGATCACTCGTAGTCCACCCGTAGATCACCCGTAGTCCACCCGTAGATCACCCGTAGTCCACCCGTAGATCACCCGTAGTCCACCCGTAGTCCACCCGTAGAGTACCCGTAGATCGCCTGTAGACTCCTCGTTGACTACCCGTAGACCAACCGCCATCATCATAGCTATTTTAATGTCCCCAATATTGGGGCACTGTCCTTCCCCATGGGTGGGTAAGGAGGATTAGGGCATCAAGTGGGCCCAATGGGGTTTGATTGGTTTTTAAGACTGTGAATACAGTTGAGATCGACCCATCCAGTGACTAACGAAGTAACGTTAAAATCGAAAAAAGTCGAAAGCGTACAAAATAGTTAGTACGTTTTTATCACAATAAACAATTAAGCAATTGACGTAACGAATAAAAGTTTACTTTTAAATGATGCAATGATGACAGCTTATGCTTGGCTAAAATCTTGTTTACACAATTATTCCAGGGTTTTCATTATAGAATTGGACCCAGACTTATTGCGAATCTAAATTCTGAACATACTTGTAATATCGTAGTTTAATATGATTAATCCTTCATCAACAAATAACCCAATTGGGCCTTGCGTTTAACTTTTAACGACAGTAAGAACAATCAAGAAATAAGAAGAAAATTATCCATACATATGTAGATTCGTGATTTTGCCACGAAAAAATGTTTTTACAAATGTAAAACATAAACATGCGACGCATATTTAGGTTACGATTCATGTAAAATCGCAACTCGGAACGCGAGATACTATTCGCGATATTGTATTATGTAATATCATGCACAGACAATTCCAAGATAAAAGGAGGGTAGGTGCATAGTTGGGTCAGCGGAAAAAAATCAATTGGTCTAACGACCGTTGTTTGTTGAGTTTATGATTAAATGTTATCAAAGTACCCGCAGGTTTACACAGGTGTGATGTAAAATCACGGTTACGTACGAGTAATAGTAGCCAATGCAACATAAATATGTAGTTAACTAACATTTTGTTAGGCATTATAACTTTTTCAAAGTATAGTTAATATTCAAACCAGATATTCAGGTAATGAAAAAATACTTACATTTTTCGTTGTTTACGAGTGTAATGAACTTAAAGTACGTTATTTTCCACTGACACTGAAGTTATAAATTAATTTTAAGATATTCCAGATACTTGGAATAAAAAGAAAATAAAAAATAAAAATATTGTTGTAGTGTGTGTGTTGCCATGCCCGCACACAAAAAGCGAAATGAAGAGGTGCCGCGCGGCGGCCACTGACGTAACTAACGGTGGGGCGAAAATAGGATGTCTGGACTAATTTTCTTTTATTTTATTTTATTTTATTCTCAGATCTCTTAAAATTGTGTCATGCCTAGTACATAGCAGAGCGAGCTGCTTAGTGAATTTGATTAAATATCGAGGAAGCAACGTCGTAGTATAATTAAGTTGAAAGCATAAGGTTTAAAGAATGCATAAAATACTCATTCAAAAACATACACTTCGAACTTTAATTAAAATTTTAAGACTCAATTTAAGTTTTTATGTGCTAACCAGAATTAGTGAATGAAAACAGTAGGTACTTAATTATTCTCTTGAGTAAAAATTTTATTCTGAGAAAATGAACAATATGGGAACAAATTATTTCTCAACAGCTTTTCAGAGTCTGTGATATTTAAAGAATAATTAATAATCTCCATAAAGTGTATTAAATTTCGCAAAAAAATTAACAAATTACCTGTATGTATCTTTGTTCTGAGAATATAAATGTTGAGATTAAACTTAACAAGTTGTTCTCAAAGTGTCAAGCGTCAGTGCGCTGTCCCAAACAAACGATCAAAGACTTTTCAAGTTTATCTAATGGATCTTTATAACAAAGGTTAGGACACATCAGAGATGTCAGTCAAGTCTTTCGTTTTAATGTAACCTTTGGAAATTCGTCAAAAATTGTAGATTATTCACTAATAGACCACACTTGGCTGACCACTATCGCCAACACTTTTCCTACTGCACCTGCAGCTGCTAACTGCAACTGGAAAACTGATGGTAATAGTGTGGGTAAGTGAAGTGTGGTGAATAACCCGAAATTGGGATTATTCGCTAATATGCCACATTTGGCTCACTTTGTGGTGGTATCGCCATCACTCGATAATGTAGTCTATACATAGATACGGGTTCTTTCTTTATTAAATACTAGCTTTCGCCCGCGGCTTCGCCCGTGTGAATTTCCCACGGGAACTGTGCTTTTTCCCGGGATGAAAGGTACCCTATGTCCTTCTCCGTACTTCCAGCTATGTGTATGCGTAATTTCAGGAAGATTGGTTCAGTAGATAAAGCGTGAAGAGGTAACAAACAAACCAACAAACAAACAAACAAACTCACTTTCGCATTTATAATATTAGTTAGGACTAGCTTACGCCCGCGGCTTTGCCCGTGGCTTCCGTACTTCCAGCTATGTGTATGCAAATTTCAGGAAGATTGGTTCAGTAGATAAAGCGTGAAGAGGTAACAAACAAACAAACTCACTTTCGCATTTGTAATATTAGTTAGGAGGATATAAAAATAAGTATTTACCGGTCCTGTTTATATTTTCAGCATACGAGAAAAACAAATCTTAGTATGAAACACGTGATTGATAATGATAAATCTATGTCATAAAATCTCATCATGTCATACAAATGAGGAAATATTTATAACACGAAACATTTCAATTTTTCTGAACAAAAACCTTATTTCACAGTGCCTGCACATGGCGGTATATCTTATTTCTCAAGAGCGCGGCAAAAAATATTTTGCCACAATAACCGTCTTTGAAACTCACTTTAAAAATATATAATCATTGCTACAACTTATTTTTAATCTGTCTACGACAATTTACAAAGGGGCTAAGTATACAATGAGTAGACTTAAGTACTTTAGAGTCGAATTAGAAATAATTACGTCAATACGAAATTGAAAAGACGAAATATTTCTGAGAAAGTAAATAACTAATATTCTAATATAAATATGATTGAAACTAGTTTTGATAATAATTATTATTTTGAAAATTATTTCTTGAAATTCTTGAAACTTAACTATGACCTATGACTTTGCTTTGACTGCGTTAATTTGTTTATCATTTGATCTTTCGTAAAATTTTCCAACTTCGCATTCCATTCTGTTAAGCTTGTTTGTTTAATCTAGATGAGATTTGGATGTGGCTGTTCAAAGGATGTGGCTCTTCGGGGGAAATGGACAATGGACGTTCAAACCCTAATTCAAATACTTTAGCTCAGCAGTGAGTCAGTAATGAAATAGGTAACTAAAAAAAGTAAGATAATTTTCGCTAGTTTCAACGCGCTATAGTCTCGGAACTACTGGTCCGATAAAAAAAAATATTTCTGGCGTTAGTTCATGAGTTTCACGGGCGTTATTGATTCTTTCCTGTTGATTTGACGTGGAAAAAATTTCGCTATCTATAATGTCTCAAATATAATTTTTGTATCACTTCTAATGTCCAGTAGTTTGGACCAAAACGCTTGACTCACAATCGACCAGAATAACTGGGTGAAAATATTTTTATATAGTTATTTAAAAGATTCTAAAAAACATGCTTGCTTTGAACAGATAGACGTCAAAAATTTCTGGTAAACATTAACAAACTCGAGAAATAATTGCTCAAAGTTTTATTTGAGTTTTTAGTATAAAAATAAGACTAAGCCTAGTTTAATTAAAGTTGTTTGAAGCCAAAGTTAAAAAAGAATTAGTATTTCAAATTTTAGTACAGCAAATTTAGTTTTGAACTATGTTCATATTTTGCATTCTTCGAATGACGACGATACCCTGCATATAACAGATTTAGAATTTCCTGGTGTCGGGAAATTTTGTCAACTATTCCAGACTAATTTAAAAGCCTTTATTTTTATAGACATACTTCTATTAAAATTCATGAGGGTATTTTAATGACTCCTATTAACAAGTTTGTATCAGTTTCATCTAGTTTGTTCATAGAAAATTTGAAGATGAAAAATATAACCATTCTTTAATCATAGACTCCTGGGGTAAAAAAAAATCCTATATTACACAGTCTAACAACAGTATATTTGTAATGACGTTCTCTAAATTTATCTTACTATAATTTCAATGAAACTAAAACTGCGGGGCATATTTAGTTAGCTTATCTACCTAGTATTAGCTACTTATATTAATTCTGTGCTTATACTATTCTATTATTTTTTCTTAATCATTATGTTTCTGTGATCTGGCAGGCGGTTCCAGCCTAATTTCTATTTTAATCAGTTACAAAGCTTTTACACGTTTGTCAGTTTGGAAATTGGATTCTGAACACAAACATAAACAAGCAAGTATTAAAAAATAAAAATAAAACACAACTGACAACTCATACCTATGTCACTCGGAGGAAAGCAAGGAACCTAAAAAATCCTCATATCAAAATCTGTTTAGCCGTTCAAGACTTATGGTGGAATAAAGAAACTTACATACATACATGAACCCTGAAAACATAACACTCCTTTTTTGATCAGTCGTGTAAAAGTCAAGCGTAATTACATCCTCCTATGGGAAACCAGCTTTATAACTACTAGCCTATGCGACCACTGCCATACCAGCCGCTATATATCACACTCTACCGGGGAATGTCCGGCATGCACGGACATCCCTCTGATATTGCCCGGCATAATGCCGACCACTTTTATTATTTTTTTGTATGACACTCCCAGCCATATTCCTGGAAAACGGAAAAAGTGACAAGGACTTTGTGTGAATTTTTTAAAGTATGAGGATTTTCCGGAAAAGTTTTTCGGAAAAATCGGTAGAGATAGCTTGTTCCCTATATTTTTTTACTTTTTAAATTTAAGAAGAAGAGGAAATTTTATTTTAGTAAAAAAAATAACTTGTGTCATCAGACAACTTCAAACTAAAAGGATAAATAAAAGGAATATGTAAGAAAACTGTAGGTAATAAAGCATGCATATTTTATTGATCTCTTCAAAAATAGCCTTCATAAAAAAAACATAAACTTCCTGGAGCACCGAAATATCAACTCTGCCCATTTGACCGCATTCAGCGAAGAGCTGCTCGAATTGTCGGCGAATGTCCAGAATCTCTGATCGTTTAGACTCTTTGGCTTCAGAGATGTTGCGTCCCTCTGCATTTTCTACCGCATTTACAACGGGGAGTGTTCGCAGGAGCTATTCGACCTTATACCAGCCGCTGTATTCCACCACCGTACCACACGCCTTAAGGAGAAGTACCACACCTTGATGGTTGGTGTTCAACCACTGCCCGTTTTTCGCGCAGCTTTTTATTGCGCTGCACTAAGCTGTGGAATAAGCTTCCCTTAGCGGTGTTCCCGAATAGATTCGACATTGGGACTTTCAAGAAAAGAGCCTATCGCTTTCTCAAAGAGTCGGCAACGCATCAGTGACCTTTTTAGGGTCGCTGGTGTCTATGGACTGCGGTGATTGCTTACCATCGTACTCGTTTGCCTACTATTCTATCAAAAAAAATAAAAATAAAACATACGCACGTAAAGAAAATGTGATCAACTCGCTATTCGCGACTTCGCGTTGTAACTATATGTGAGAGAAATCAAAGTTGACGCTTTTATAAAACATGTATAAAAAACATCATTTAGCAGAAACATGACACCAGAATCGTTCCCACACGCTGCCTATACAGAATGTTCATAAAAAGTGTGAAAAAGGTAAGGCTGTTGTTCAGAGGTGCGAACCGAGTCTCATATTACCGATAGACAAAACGATCCGACAGTGAAAACCGCCTAAACTACTTTACCCTACATCCAAAAACTACCAACAAACTACTTTCGATTTTAATGCCATCGTAACAAGGCCTTGTTTTGATAAAATCGTATTATTGTTAACCGCCTTTCTTTTTGCGCGAATTATACTTTATCCTTGAAGAACCAGAATAGACAAAAGTCTCTCCGTTCGTCGCGGTTTGCCAATCGAAATTGGACGTTATTCCTTTGTAAAAACGTATAGTTTTATTATTGTTTTATTTTAGCTTTCCATTGGAAAATGTCATCGCGACAGGACTAAGCGTAAGTGAACGCGTCAAAGTGTAAAATGAGGGGTTTTGGTGCCGTGTCAGGGAAAGTCATTAGGAATGGAATGGATGAAAATTGCGTGCATATTTACCTCTCTAAGTTAATATGAACGGCGGCGTGATAAAATGAAATCGTCCCGGGGTTTTTCGTTTAATATTTGACGTAATGATTCGAGTGATTTTATTGGAGATTTGGTTCGAATATTTTATTGAGTTCGCCCAAATGAGAATAGGAGACGCTCATTTTTCTAATGCATATTAAACGGCATTTTTTGCATATGATTTTGGAGTGGAATTTAACTAGAACAAAAAATGTTCTTCTTTATTCGTTTCTTGAGTTTTAAAACAGATACCTGTTATGTTTACTACTTTATTAAATTTAAATAATACTTTAATAATAATATATGTAATAATTTTTACTTTATTAAATTTAATTATAATTTTTTCATACTTTTATCAAAAAATATTTTCCTTTAGAATACAACTTTTTTCTATATAAACCTCTCTCTCTTTCTCCCTCTAAGCCGAAAGACGTCCATTGCTGGACAAAGGCCTCCCCCTAATATAAACCTAATCGAAATGAATTAAGACTTAAGATCTATGTACTTATACTAATATATAATACATAGGCACAGAATTAATATAAGTACTGACATAGGTACCAACCAACTAAGACAAACCACGCCGAGTAGCGCCATAGGCATCTTAAATTATAAAATTGTCATTTTAAAAATCTGAAATGGGACACTGACTTTTGCATTAAGAATGAACAAATAAGTAGTATAAAAATTACCCGTAGACCCCACCGGAGGGTCTTGTTGGGGTGTTCACGGGTAATAGCGGGTATTTTTGTAGTAGCTACATATGCATCAATCTGTTACAAGTAAAATTTCTTTTTAAAATCTATACAGCTAATGTACAGATAGCTAAATGATAGTGTCATACAGAGTAGTGATTCGACCGCGGTGAACTTGTACGATATGCGGTGGCTAAATCAAAGACAACAATGGCGGCGCGGATTGTCTGCCTGTGAGCACTTCGCGACACTTTCGCTACTTTGTGGATTGTGAGGAGCGCACGAGCCGGTTCGTGAAATTAGATCGTACGGTCGGGAAAACAGTTTGCTCCATTCGAAATCTGCATTTAAATTTTTGCGTCACCCTGTCATTGAAGTAAATTCTGTTCGTATTTAAAAAAATCATTGGTATTTTATATTCAATTTATTTAATTATTAATTCATGTACACAACATATGTATACGATACATGGAGAGGAAATTTAAAATATAATAACTTAGTACAAAGGTACTTTAATTTTTTTATAGTGTTATTATTATATTACACGTGTGTATTAAAATATTATACAGATAATAACATAAATCTGCCCAGTTGGTCGCATGAAAGTATGAAGTCAAATTTTTTTCGCCCTAGTCAAAATTATGAATGCAAAAATCTTTGCAATTGCAATCCAACTAAGTAGGTACTTAAAATAAAATAATAAAATTATTTTATTTTATTTATCTCACAGTCTTATATTTAAATTTGAAACCAAACAACACCTCTAAAATAAATTCCAATTCAAAGGCATTGTGTAAAAGATCCGATTACTCAAAATCCATTGTCTTTTTCTGTCTGTACCTGCTAACCAGACCATTAAAAGCGAGGGTGTGAAAATTCGCTGCTTATTTTCACGTAGATACAAAGATGTATGCACCTACATGTAGATTATAAGAACGCATTGTTTCGTCTAGACTGGAGCAAATTAAAATAAATAGCCATACGTAAGCTCATTAAGGCATTTAAGAATAAATCAAATTGTAGTCTAAACGGTGAATATTTAATGAAGAATTTGTAATTGAATCTTGAAAGGACTTATTCATATTTAGTTTGTGCCTTAGTTTGACATCAAACCTTTTCAAAAATTCAAAGGTACATTTTGCCGTAATTAAAAAGGATCAAATATTCACCCAGACAGCCTTAGATAAACGAGAATAGCAACTGTTCTTAAACAGTAGGTACCTAAATTTGATTTTCTAAAACTAATTAAACATTTCTTAGTTCAAAGAAAAAGGCAATATCGTAGATCTGGGTTGTTATAATGTCTTTTCACGATTTTATCAAGCATTTCTGTCTGGCAGCGCGCTATCTAAGTGTTATTATATTATGACATTCACAAGTTCTGCCAAGTATTTTATAGGCCATGTATATTGTATAAGTAGTTGGTCTTGCAAGCAGCTTCACTCGCGTAAACTTTATCTTTGGAGATTTTTCTTCACGAATCCTCAATTTGCGCCGTTTAGTTAGCATCAGTATTTCGATTTCTATTAAATTTGGTACATGGATTAAAATACCGGGAATAGCGCCAGTACCTTTTATCCCGAAATTCCTACTGGAGCGAACCCGCGTCGCGTCGCTAGCCTTTTATTTTTATTTTTTTACGTGTGGAAAGAAACTCGTCTCGTCCATCCAGCCACTGGAGGCCGGACAGGTATGTGGGACTCGAATCCACTAAAACCACACAATGTCAACGCCTACCACATTTGTGCCGGGACCATGTACTATTCTCGCTCCACAGCCCCAGGAGCGTCACTAGCATAACTAACCTAATACTATTCTTGTTTCGAAAATAATTTTATACCATTTTGCCGTGTACCACCAGGTGTATCGGAATGCTCTTTGTACCAAACTCCTTTACAAAGCCCGTCGGCTACATTCGCACCGCATCGCATCGCAGTACAGCCTGTGCAACACCTTTGTGCATATGTAACGTGCAACGAAGCTGAGATTGCATTTTGAACCTAACCCAGCGATATAGAAATAGTTAAATTATTTATGAATGTTTTGATTGTAGACTTATTAGTATAGCTGAGCACCGAGGCTCTGTTCCCGTGAGAAAATTGGGATGACAAGTAAAGTATGTGCTATTACAGGTTATGGTCTACCTGATTACAAAATTTCATCAAATTCTGACCAGTTGGTTTAGGCGTAATAGAGTAAAAACAGACATCCAAACTTTTGCATTAATAAGCAGGATAGTACCTCTATATATAATTCGTTCTGGCACCACAGTTTATGTATGGCATAGGGAACCAAGGTCCATTCATACCGTAATTCCAATGGGTCAAAGCAAATCCCGTAGTATCAAAATAATCACACAAAGCGATTGTCGTCTGTTCAGATAACATACAGAACAATGTAATCAGAACTGGGTTATAACGCCTAAATCCGAGGACACACGTTCCTATTCATATTTTAACAACCGCTTAGCAGTCTCGGGTGTCTAACATCTCACAATATTCTCTTCATAAAACGAAAAACAACCAAGAAACGTTTTGTACTAACTAAAAAACTAAGACAGAGCTTATTGAGTTAAAAATATTAAGTGATTTATCAATTAAGAAGTCAAACTACCTTAAATAAGTAAATCCGGTTGACACTTTCAGTGACAGCCGGATATAATAGAAATTCTATTGTGAACTACGTCTAATGTAGTTTAATACCCACATTTATGAATACACTCAAGTAACTACTTACATTTATCAAGATTCAAGACTCACTTAAATAGCTACAAGAATGAATATTTTGTCAAAAATAAAAGCAAAGCTATTAATACCAACCATATATAATATTATTATTTGACTCTACAAGTGGACCATATTAAATTCTTGGCCATTCAGTGTTTTTTTAATTATCTCTAGGTGTCGCGGCGTCTTTACTTTTTGCTTGGTTTGAGAACGACGCAATTAAAATAAGACGTTGGAGGATACTATTGTCTTCCTTATTCCCGGCTATAATTTTGATAATAGGCTAGAAAATATTCTTTTGTCTGGGACTATCTGCTGCTGAGGAGGTTCGATTAGTCCTTGCTATCGGACCCGTTTTTATGGCGTCTATAAGGAGACAAAAGAGCCGATATTTGTGCAAAATGAAGAGAAATATTTATAAACAAAATTCTTAGTACTTAGCTCTGTAATTAATGTTTTGGAAGTCGTAAAGTACAGATTTTAATTTGGGAAAGTTTTGGCTTAATGGGATTCTTGGGCTTTATTAGGAAATTTTACTAAAAATGAAAATACATTTTCATTTTTAGTTAAATTTCCGGTCAGGTCAGGTTAACCTTTAAGGTTCTTAAATTAGGATTAGTCAATTTGAGGAGATATAATTTCTTATAGTTATAAAATTATAGTTATTATAAACGGGTCACTCACGTTCAATTAGATCAAGGATTGCTGACTATAGTTTTGGACCCATCGAAGTCCGATAACAAGTCGACCGCGCGCGACGAGACGTTTATAATAAGAGTAACTAAAGTTAGTTTTAATGAAAGAAGATTTCTTATATTTAATGACTATTGATTTTACAATAACACGATAGGTATTTCAATGAAATTATAATGTGTTTAAGCTATAAATTCACTTTATTTGTTGAAATAACTACAATTTTTCACTATTTTCCTTAAAATACTTTTTAAAAACATGCATTTGAACTAAGAAAAACCGGCGAGGCAAACAAAAAGTGTACTTAAGCTCAATTTTCGCATCTGAGCTTCGCAAGTACACACAAAAAGCTCGCAGTGGACCCACTGAGTTCTCTTAAACTATTGTTAATGACCTATGAGAGCGTAATTACATTTTTTCACACCCTCTAAGCAGCAATTTCACTAATTTTGTCGGTTGGTAAGGCATTGCGAATATTTTTTTGCTATTTCATTTAATTGTCATAGTTATATTCTTATTATATTTATTAAGTAAGATATTGCGTCTTTACTACCAATAATACAAAGTTAACACATATATAGTATAGGTAAGTACGAATGATTATATCGTAAACATAAACAAGCTAATTATTAAAAATAAAAAACACGACTGACATGTTTTTACTCAAAAAGTACATACAAACATATAAGTTATATACATTCTTGAATTTTTTTTAAACGCCTTTTAAAGCCCTTCAATTTGATACCCCACTCGATAAGATTGATTAAATTTTATTTTTTTGGTCTGCTATTTATCGCATATATAATCCGCCATTTTGTTTTTATGATGACGTCATATAGGCAATATAGCCTATGTCACTCGGAGGAATGCAAGGAATCTAAAAATACCTTACATCAAATTATATAATATCTTACATCAAAATCTGTTAAGCCGTTCAGGACTTATGGTGGAATAAAGAAACTTACATACATACGTACATACATGAACCCTGAAAACATAACACTCCATTTTTGGTCAGTCGTGTAAAAAATAAAATGTCGTGATTTTTTTCTTCTAACTATATGGTAGGTAACTTTCTAAACCAAACTAAACACAATTCATTGCAAATCATAAAGTCCGTAATTGTCCTATTATTAAACAATCTTACCATGTCTTTTTATGATTTTACATCAATATAAATTAAAATTTACTTGATGACTCTTTAGGAAATTACTTTCGTGGTTAATAGATGTTTTACTTTAGAATGTTTATGTTTGAACTAATATTTGATTTATTTTCAACGAATTAATTTATATAATAGGATAATTAAGAAAAAATGGAGTTTAAGTAGTCTTGGTACGACAATTCTTAACATATTAAGAAGGTAAATTAAAAAAAAAATGGTAAAAATATTTATCAATTTTTTTAAATTAAATTATGAGTTGCATTTGGTTGCACCGTCTTACATTGACAGTGACAGTAACTTTAACCGTACCCGTTAAGGAAAATTGCATTAGTTGTCAAATTGTATGACAAAAATAAACGTAACTACAACTTTGACACTAACCTTAACAAAAAATTCTCTGCGCAAGCCTAAATGACGTGGAGAGAGCTAGCTTTAGTACCCTACATATATTATTATCTATTTATTTTTGCCATTTTACCGCACATATTGTTCGAAACATGGCTGACGTTTTAATCACTAGGTAGTCTATCAGATTCAGACAGTTTAATGACGTTTTCATCATTACTTCGAATGGAAAGGTACTCTATTAGCTAGCATAAAGGTATAGTTCCACAGTGTGGTTAGATGTGCTGTGTGTAGAGATGGGCGCTTGGATAATTTCGGGAAGGTAAAAATGGGAAAGAATGGGTAGAATGGGTAAAAATTAATTTATACCCATTTATACCCGATATTTTTTATTTATACCAGGTAGAAATTATAATGAAAGTAAATTAGCCTTATTTACTTTAAACTGATAAAATAATCATTAAAGCATAAATATTAGGTATGTTTTGATTATAAGGAAGACAAAATAACTAGTTGTTTTCGGTTTAAATATAAAAACAAAAACAATAGATTTAAAATCATATGTAGGTATTCAAATAATATTTTGAAAATAATGATGCATATTCAGTATATGGATGTTTCAAGTAGAATTAACAAAAAAATTAAAACATCTTTAATTGTATTATAGACTAAATTCTGCCCGCGGCTTCGCCCGCGTAAATTTCCCACGGGAACAATATGTCCTTCTCAGAACTTCTGAAGTTCTATGTGTATGTGAAACAGGAAGATTGGTTGAGTAGATAAAGCGTGAAGAGGTAACAAACTCACTTTCGCATTTATAATATTAGTTAGGATTTGGATTTGGAGAAAATTTTATGCAATCGTGTTTTTGAGCCTGTTAGTAATTAAGTTTGCTGCATTTTAATTTCAAATTCAGTTTTTCATTATTACTGATATTACAGACATTCGTGTAAAGCAATCTAGCCTAGTACGGCGGGCCTTACGATTCGATGATCGCCTAGCCATTCAATAGAATTCCGTTAGCAAATTTGTTCATCGCCCCGGCATAACATTTATAGTCTAAAACCAGTTGGCTGCGAATGAGTCAGAATTAAGATATATCTTGTCAGGTCTTTTTGTAACCAAAACGTAAATTGTACTCTCTCTCAGCCGAAAGACGTCCACTGCTGGACAAAGGCCTCCCCCAAGGATTTCCATAACGACCGGTCCTGCGCTGCCCGCATCCATGCGCATCCCGCGACCCTCACCAGGTCGTCGGTCCACCGAGTGGGAGGCCTGCCAACACTACGTTTTCCGGTTCGTGGTCGCCACTCGAGAACTTTTCTGCCCCAACGGCTATCTGTTCTACGAGCTATGTGCCCCGCCCACTGCCACTTAAGTTTCGCGATTCTGCGGGCTATGTCGGTTACTTTAGTTCTCCTACGGATCTCCTCATTTCTGATTCGATCACGCAGAGAAACTCCGAGCATAGCGCGCTCCATCGCCCTTTGGGTGACCTTGAGCCTTCTTATGAGGCCCATAGTAAGCGACCACGTCTCTGTTCCGTATGTCATTACTGGCAACACACACTGGTCAAAGGCCTTAGTCTTGAGACACTGCGGTATTTTGGACGAGAAGATATCGCGAAGCTTCCCGAACGCTGCCCAGCCGAGTTGGATTCGACGGTTGACCTCTTTCTCGAAGTTGGACTTACCTAACTGAACTGTTTGTCCCAAGTATAGATAATTGTCAACAACTTCGAGTGTAGAGTCTCCAACCTTCAGAGGAGTGGGTGCGACACGGATATTAAACATAATTTTCGTCTTGTCCATGTTCATTTTTAGACCCACTTGTTGAGAGGCTCTACAGAGGCCATCGAGCATTGTGCCTAGGTCTTCCAAGGTCTCAGCCATGACTACGATATCGTCAGCGAATCGAAGGTGAGTGAGGTACTCGCCGTTGATATTGATGCCGAGTCCGCTCCAGTCCAGAAGCTTGAAAACATCTTCCAGGGCGGCGGTGAACAGTTTCGGAGATATCACGTCTCCCTGTCTCACCCCTCGCTGCAACTGGATAGGTTTGGAGCCTTGATCCTGGAGACGGACCGACATGGTGGCGTTTTCGTACAAACACTTCAGCGCTTCGATATATCGATAGTCAATTTGGCACCGTTGGAGAGACTGTAGCACAGCCCAGGTCTCGATCGAATCGAAGGCTTTCTCGTAGTCCACAAACGCCAAGCATAATGGCTGATTATACTCCTCAGTCTTCTGTATAATCTGCCGCAGCGTATGTATGTGGTCTACGGTACTAAAGCCTTTTCGGAAACCGGCTTGTTCGGGAGGCTGGAAGTCGTCAAACCTGCGAGCGAGACGATTCGTAATGACTCTCGAAAACAGTTTGTAGACATGGCTCAGAAGTGAGATAGGCCTATAATTCTTCAATAGGGTTTTGTCACCTTTTTTGAAGAAAAGTACCACCACACTTCTGTGCCATGCCGTAGGCGTTTGTCCCTCGAGTATGACGGAATCAAATAGCTTCTGAAGAGCTCTTAATACCGGCGTTCCACCTGCTTTCAGAAGCTCAGCCGTGATTCCATCATCACCCGGTGCCTTATTGTTTTTTAACTGTTTGAGAGCCATTCTAATCTCATAAAGGCTGACGTCCGGGATATCTTCGGTGTAGTGTCGGGTCAATCTGGCTCTTGGATCTTTGGCCAGATTACTGACAGGTGTGCGTACGCTGGTGTATAATTGTCCGTAGAACTTCTCAACCTCTTCCAACAGCTCCGGCTTCGACGAAATGATTCTGCCATCCCCAGTCTTCAGCTTGGTCAGTTGGCTTTGACCAACAGACAGATCCCTTGCAAACACTTTTGAGCCCTTATTTCGCTTGATCGCCTCTTCAATACGGTCAGTATTGAATTGGCGTAAATCACGAGTTAAGGACTTGGAGATCTGTCTGTTTAGACGCCGATACTGAGCAGCATCGTCAGAGGACTGCAGAACCAAGTTTCGTCTTTCTTCCATGAGTTTGTTGGTGAGGTCCGAGATCTTTTTGGTTCCTTTTGAACGGCGGGTTTTGAAAGCCTTAGACCCAGCTGTTTGGACAATTTGCACAAACCTGTCATTATAATCGTCCAGATTTTCGCAGTCTCCCAGGCATTCGAAGCGATTCTGCAATTCGAGCTGAAAGCTCTCGGGGTTTTGGAGCTGGATAGGCGCTGGTCGGAGCGTAGACTTCATCAGTCGACACCTTTCGAGTTTTATTCTAAGATTCAATGTGCCTCTTACCAATCGGTGATCGCTTCCTGTTTTTACGGCATTGATCACAGAGACATCATTGAATATGTGCCTCTTCGTCGACAAGATGAAGTCAATCTCATTTTTTGTAACGCCATTAGGATGCAACCATGTCCACTTTCGCTGTTTTGGCTTTTTGAAGAAGGAGTTCATCATAAAGAGGCCCTCCTTCTCCATAAAGCCGGCCAGCAGATGACCACGTGCATTCCTCCTTCCATATCCAAAATTCCCCACCCTCAGCTCATCATCGCTTCGTTTGCCCAGTTTCGCGTTAAAGTCCCCCATCACAACGGTATAGTGGGCCTGGGAGCTATGTATGGCTCTAGAAATATCCTCATACATAGTCTCTACCTCGTCGTCGGAGCGATATAAGGGCGGTGCGTATACTTGTATTACCTTCAACGAATACCGTTTGGTAATTCTGAGTACAAGGTACGCTACCCTCGCCGAAACACTCTCGACCTGGACCACGTTGTTGACGAGGGACCTGTGGACGATAAACCCGACACCACCCTGGGACAGTTGGTCGCCCTCCCGGAAATAGAGCAGGTTTCCGGACTTGAGGATCATGGTGTCCTCCCCTCTCTTCGGACTTCACATAATCCTACAATATCCCATCGTAACCTGCTCAATTCTTCCTCCAGTTCAGCGAGCTTCTCGTCGGTCCGCAGTGTGCACGTGTTATATGTTGCCAGGGCCAAAGGTCGTCGGGGTTGGTAGCCTGGCATCTGCCGGGGATTCTTAGCACCCCCTGCCCCGCCGTTACCGTGACCGCTACCAGAGTCCGGGATAGCGGGGCCGCCGGGGACTAGGGGCCGTGTTATGGGTGTAACAACCATAGGGGGTTTTGCCGTAATCGCCACGCTTGGCAGGCGGGTTGGCGATCGCAGTGTGATGTCATAGTACGTGGAAGGATGCTGCTGCCCATCCTCCGGTGTTTTAGATCCCTTAGTCGCCTCTTACGACACCCACGGGAAGAGATGGGTTGGTGCTATTCTAGGGCCACACCACAGGCCGTGCCACACCACAGGCCGTCATATTTTTTTACACAGTACTTAATTTAAAAACTGAATATTTGCTTAAATACTTTATTTCATAATAAATCTTAACGATATATTATAAAATATCGTAATTACAAACATTTTAATTGATTTTAATTTCTACCTGGTATAAATTAAAAATTCTTGGGAAAAAATGGGTATAAATGGATAAATTTCCGAGTCTCGGAAATTTATCGGGTAAATGCCCATCTCTAGCTGTGTGTGTACGCTATGCTACATAAAACATGTTTGCTAGTAACATGAGATTCTTGTTGATCGCTAGAATTTAACGCCTTCATAATTCAACAAAATATATATTTACACTACACACCATTCTATATGCATAGACTACATGTATTAGGTACGATAACACAATATAATATTATTAAAATTCTGACAGAATACTTTTTACAATATTTATCTATTAAAATATCAATAAATCCAATAATGGAGCATGCCCCATGTACTGTCTACCAAAAATAATTTTAGATATAGGTATTTCATTTTTGTTATAAATCTTTACTAACAACTAGATTTTAAGATGATTTTTTACTAACAGGGTGGGCCTAGTTAGCACAATAAAGAAATTTCCTTTTTTTTATTTTAAGACCCATGGATCCATTAGGACCCGGTCCTTTGAGGCGTTCATGTGGCCAAAGCCAATATGAAGAAACCTTTTTGTATTATTGTATAGGTCTACGTGCATATCTATTATAGCATATCTTTGCAGAGCAATGGATCACCACCTTTTCCATACAAGGCAAGTTTCTAATTACGCCAGTGGGCGTGCCCAGTCGACACCTGATTAAGGCATCAAAGATTTTGTAGGAGCCTGGCCGTAATTATTTGGCTCATACCTTGACAGTACACCCTCTATACGACCTAGCCCTTTCAGATGACTGAACAGATGAAATACTGTTCAAAAATTGAAGGCGATTTTACGAAAATTTGATGGTGTCAAAAGAATATGAGCGCCATTCACTGTAAAATTCAGTATTAAGTTATTTGTTATTGAAAAGGTATTTAATAAGATAAAATATTTTTTTTAAATATTGGCTAATTTATGAACGAATTTTATTAATTAAGTATTAGCAACAATAATGCTGATGATTATCTTAGAAAACCGCTTTTAGTCAGGTGCTGATGAAATAACAATTGTAATTGAAAAAATATAAATCCAAATCAATAATATCGTGAAACTTTGTATGATATGACCATTTTAAAATGTTCCATCACTAAACCGTTGAATCTTTATAACATTTTATTTATTTACGTATCTTAGTTCATCTTTTGAAACTCGTCTAAGGATTCGTCTCAGATAATCTCAGTTTCCCGTCGCACCTTGTCTCTTCAATCCCATATAATAATGAGAGCTCTTTTTAAAAGGAAATTTTTAATGAAACACCCTAGAAGGTTATAAAAGCGACGCTATCTTTAAAAACGTAATTGAGCTGGCGCTTCTCTTTAGATATTTGAAAGTGTTGTACCAGATTTTGTTAAAGAGTTTTCGACTTTGTTTAGCTTTTTTTATGTCTTGAAAGTAGAGACTTTCTATGGTAAAGGACGTTTGTTTTATAAAATCTCGATGGAATTGTGATTCTTTTTAACAACCTGAAAATAAAAGTCAATGGTAAGTTAATCCTAACTTCCTAACTAATATTATAAATGCGAAAGTGAGTTTGTTTGTTTGTTGGTTTGTTTGTTTGTTACCTCTTAACGCTTCATCTACTGAACCAATCTTTCTGAAATTTTGCATACACATAGCTGGAAGTACGAAGAAGGACATAGGGTACCTTTCATCCCGGGAAAAAAGCACTGTTCCCTCGGGAAATTCACGCGGGCAAAGCCGCGGGCGAAAGCTAGTGGTAAATAAAAGTCTTTGCTTTTGTTTTAAGTAATGAAATTAAAAGCATAGCTGAACACATTAGAAGAATTTTACGTACTGTGTTTCTTTACACAGTGAAATATAAATGAGTTCTTGTTCTACAATGAGCATTTCTTATGTTTATTCTGTTATTTTGGGTGTTTCATATTTAACCAGCTCCTATTCTGCCGGTGCTTAAAATAGAATAAATTTTTTGTGATTTATTTTACAAATAACATACTTTTTTTAAAGTAGTTCATTAGTAATCAACTCTTAATATCGAGTTTAAATGCCAAACAATCCGTTTCTCTAGTCCGTATAACGGAATGATTTATTCGTACGACCCAAAAACAATTATCACCTTCCAACATTGGGCAAGACAGGGAGATCACATCGTTCTATCTCCCTTTACTGTATTGCACTAATGATGCACATGCAATTACTGCAGCTTACCCGGCACAATTACAAACAGTCATCTATTATTACTAGTGGTAACATGGATGCAAGTTTGCTTATTTCACTACAATTCCATTTCTACGATATTGTATTTGGCCAAAACTTTGTAGATTAAAGTTCAATGGACAGTTTTTTGTCAGAAAAATGTTTATTAAATTTGTCAATTACACATACACATTTCGACATATTTTAGGTGCTTCGCTCCCGTGGGAATTGTTTTAAAAAAAGGACCCTAGTTTTAATTCTACCTGTGTCGCAAATCTCGTGTCTAAAACAAAATTTCTTCTTCTTATTTAAGAGCCGCGCTCTTGTCGGTGGAGTATACGCAACACTTCTCTATTCTCGGCTTTACTTTTAAGGTCCTTATACGACACGACGCCTGCCTTCTCTTTAAGTTGGCTTACATAGGTAACTCTTTTTAGGTCTCCCTGGACCTCTTCTTCTCTTCGCCTTTTGTTCAATTATATTTTTAAATAGGTCATCGTGTCGTATCAAGTCCTATTTTCAATTTCATTGAGTAGACTCCTCTTTTCATTTATAATCTTCAGCACTTTGTCGTTAGTTTTCCTTTATATCCAACTGATTTTCTCCATCCTTCTCCAGCACCACATCTCAAACGCTTCTAATCTATTGATATCCTGTTTTGTGAAATTTACTTAGTCTTTATTAATTCTAAATAAATAATGCCCAGTCACAAGAATCTTAATCCATCTGAAAAACTTTGTCTTCGGGAAAAATACAGAGTTCGGGAAAGATGGAAAAAAGATCTCTCCTTTGGCACGTTATCTTCCCAATTCTACAGATAGAAGCGGATTTGTGAATTTAACTTTTTCCAGTTATTATTCATAAATGCAAAGACGGGAAATATTAGGCGAACTCACTCACCAAAAGTTGAGGGATCGGATTTAAGAGTTATATTGGATCTCGTCAATAAAACATCAGTTCTACTTGTATTATATGGCTTCTTTGTCGTTTTTTTGTGACCTCGTTTTAGGCTTTGAGAATATAGGTCGAGCTATCAATGAGGCAAGATACAAAATCTACAATTTTTTTACATGCGACATACAGAAGGAATAAATATGTGTCTTATCTCGATATGTCATTATTTACTAGATATTCTATTTCTAATTTACAACATAATTATATTTTGTTGTAAATTATGTTTTTTTATCACAAAGAAATACCGAATTAATTTGTTCTATATTTATTTGTCAATTTATATAACAAACTCATTTAAATGAAGAGAAAAGCAATAAGGATTGCTATAATAAACCTACGGAAAAGCTTTGCCATTTATGTACGAAAAATCTTAGAAGAAAATAGGTAACTAAATAAAAATGATTTTGTTTCAGGATAATGAGCCTGCAATGAAGGAGCAGTGATGGACGGAGTGAGGGTCAGCAGTGCCATGGCTCTATTGTGGATCTTCTCAGGGCTGGCGGCGGTCGGTGCCGTCAAGGTGGTCATAGAACCCCTGCCCAAAGGTCAGTCTTTGTTCCTTTTCATCATCTCTAGTCGAATTTTTTTTTTTTTTACCTACATTTGTCCACTTAACCCTATCGTTGGCCTCGTTAAGATCTTGTAATTATAATATTAGACTTTTATTACGGATCCTGGACTCTAAAAAGCTGGCTATTTAGCGTAGAAGACAACGGGGCATACGCTCAGATAAGCAAGCGATATTTAACATTTTTTGACATTAACTGCGTTAAATTATTAGCAATAAAACTCATTTTTCTTCGCTCCTGCTACACCCTAGTCTGATTTTTTCATAGGTTCGATTTTAAAAAAATGCAACTTTCAAAAAACCGTGCTGCCAGTGATTAACAAATGAAAAATAGAAGCGCAAGTCAAGAACAAAAGAGGTATTCTTTTAACCTGTCGCTCACAGAGAGTAAACAGAATCGGGCGCCGAACTTAATTTGTTTTTTTTTTTATATTTGAAGTTGGAACGAACTCCCCCAACACCCCAGATGCTGGCGACTTCGCTTTAGTTTCGTTTAATTTCCTATCTCTCTTGTCGTGACGTTTATTACGCTCACTCACACCGAAGTACTTTTGTTCGGGCACTAATAACCATTCGGAATTAATTTTTGTTTGCGCCTCTTCGCTATCGTGACGTTTTATTTTATGAGACGTTAATGATTCGTCTATTTTGTGACTACATATACCTCAATAGATCTGTTATCTTTTTTCTTTTTTAGGTGTTTGCAAAATATTGAATTTAAATTTTATAAGCATTTTACAAATTGTAAATAGTAGGCAAAGGAATTAGCTTATATATAGATAAAGATGCAGATTTTCTTTATGTGGTAGGTATATACATATTAATCAGTATTATTTTGAAATGCATAAGTTAGTAAAAATACTTTATTGCATCAAAAAATTAAGTGACTTCATATAAAGGTAATGCAATAGACTGCCTACGAGATATCCAGCGGTTGTACCTTTTTTATTCTAAAAATTTTGAAGGAAATGGGCTCAATAATTTGTGACGTAGGCGGGTGAAACCACAGATGACAACTAGTCTACGAACAATCTCCTCTCGGTCTCCTATTTTCAGTGTCGTTCGGGCGCTTTATTGTTTTCGCATTAATTTACAGTCCGCAGCTGCGCGTAATGCTGATTTCTAAGGAGTTTTTATCTCCAGTATTCTTTCTTTTGAAAGTGAGAGCTCCTATTAATATTAATTAAAAGTTTGAATAATTGAATGGATTTCGAATTGTTCCTCGTTGTTGGGTTTCGCCGACAGTGAATCGCGGCAATAATTAAAACTTGAGAGTCGCAGCTCATTATTCCATGTCTGCTGATGACAGATTATTTTCTTTTAAAGTCATTATTTTTTTGCTAATATGCAGCAAAATTACCTAACTTAGCATTTGATTGTATCAAATATGTTGAATAAATAAGGCGAACGATTAAAAAACTTGCAACACAAGTCACGAACTTAGTACAATTAAGAGCTCGCCGTCGGCATAATAAAGCACGCGGGTGCATTCCTCTGCAATTTCTAGTAATTATTTAGCAAGGAGAGAAAAATACCCATAAAGTTCGTTAAAGTTACGCGTTTGTAGGCATTCGAAGTTCGTTTTAGTTCGTCGTTGAGAATACGGGTGCGAGTGCGATGCACCCGTCTGCGAAACGAATCGAATCAAATACGCCCAATTCAAACAAGGAACCCTAGTCCAGGAGCTGAAGTGTATTCTTAAAAGGTTGTAAATTCACACGTGAGAACGGAGTGAATGAAAACATTTTATATTTGGAATCATATTTTAAACTGAAATTGTTTTGGAAATAATAGAATATTCATTTTTTTTTTAAGTTATGGCCCATTTTTATTATGGAGCGGGAAATATTTTTACAAATTATTTTAATTAATAAATAAAAATAAATTTAATTATTTTAATTTTTTTTAATTAACCCCCCCCAATGATTTAATGAAAAAAAGTGTGTATTTTGATGAAATAATAGACATTTGGAATACTTTGGCATCAGACCCATTTGTGTTGTTGGGTGGGGACGGAGCCCAATGTCCTTTATTACTGAAATATTGTTTACTGATATTAAAATCCCTGCTTCATAATCTACTCATTTCCACTTATTCCTAAATTCATTTAGCTACACAATATGCTAAAAATTTTTTGCACATCAGATTAAAATTGCAGTTTATAAAACAATTTATTCCAGGAAAATTAATTTCAAATGCAATGAAAATTCCGTCGCCAATTTGTTGAGTTTCGTTTGCAAACTTGCACCACGCCATGTCTGCCGTAGGCTGAAGATCTACGACCGCCAATTAAAACTATAGATGGTTTACATGTCGGTGACGAATGGTCGGGAGTCGTTCGTGCCTATCACAAAATAAAGACAACTACAGAAAAAAACAAAGTGATATACAAAAACGAAGAGATCACAAAGGCTTTTTAAACACAATCACGTAATAGGTATCATATAAACCCGATAAAGATACAGAATTACACATTGTAAGTCATCAATTCCAACTGGAATGCGGGCAGAACTAATATTTCTTCATCCTTATAACCATTAACACAGGAAAATAGTATCTCTTTACTTTGCAATTTAAGTCTTTGTTTTGTAACTTTTTTATAAATCGTATATGTTTATTTTTTTGATTAGTTTATTATTAATGTTCATTGTTTTTGTTTACGAAATTAATTTAGCTCATTAAAGAGCAACCGCTGCTCACTATAATTCTTGTATATATTTTTCTCAAAATAGTTTTCACATAATATTACAAAATCATGAAACTTATAGGAACTAAACGAAGTTTTGTACAATTAAGTACAAATTCCTCTTTATTATTATTTTTTTTAATTTCCTTAGAAAATTTATATTCTGTTCTATATTTAATTTGCATTCGTCCATCCGACTCTGGCGAGGACGGATTGTGTTGTCCGCGAGCCGCGTCCAAACATACAGGTTGATTTGATTCGGTTAAGCCTGATTGGTAATCTAACTTTTATTTGTTTCGAATTCATTTGTAACAGAAGTGAATGAATGAATGAAAATCATTTTTTTAAGTACCTAGGCTTAAAAAGTAACACTTTTTAAATCGTCATATACTTAATTAGTTGACGTCAGAAAATTACTTAAAGCTTATTTTTACTGCCGCCTTCAAAGCGCAGGTGGAGAAGAGGCGGCGCAACAAACTCCACTGCTGCATTAAGTCCGTTAATGTTATTTTTATATCTGACAGTTATTGAATTTAGTTTTAAATATGATTTGTATTATTTACTTACATACTTATTCTTTTAAATTAACTTATACTTACTTAACCAATTTAAGTTAAGTTAAGACATCGAATAAATTGGACAAAATATAATAAAATAGGTTATGCACCGTTTCGTTACTTAATTTATTTGAATGAGAGCATATTGGAAAAACTGCAGAATAAAAAGTCTCCCTCATAATATAATCTCTATTCCACATTCAATGTTGACGCTAAAATTACCATGATCTGGCCAATTTTGGAGTTGGAAATGTTATTGCCAATTTTCACTTCTTACATTCCTTGAATTGGCTCTTTTAGCCTTATTACAAAACATTTATACCCTAAGTAGATGAAGATGTAGCTACGCTTATAAGCTTAATATTTTAATGATACAAGTATGTTTTAGCGCACGTCTATTTTAAGACACGCTAAATAGGTTTTTCTGGAAAAGCTACCAACAGACATAAATGGAGAGCCATCGCACGAGCAGCAGCCAAGTCCGAGAAGACCGGTCCATAATCACGATCACTCTGTCAAGAGTGAACGACTAAGAAGAAAATAGGTTCAGCTTTTAGTATAATTTAATCTTAAACTACCGCGCTTCAATAGGCACGTTGTTTCATAGGTTCAATCTTTACTTAATTATATTTACCATAAAACTTTTAGACATCCCCCAAAAAAAATACTTTAGAAATATTATACAAACAAAATAACTTGTGAATATTAAACAGTTATTAAATGAAACGGAAAGGAAAAACGTTCACATCTCATTACTTAACAGCAACATCCCAAATAATTTCCATTCAAACAAAACGTAAATCTAACAAAGATTCTGAGGAGTTTTACTTAACATTTACGACGCCTCATGTTAGGCAGCGATTCCACAGCTGTGTAAGATATCTAAATGTTTAAGATTTTCAATAAAGCATAAGTATGTATAATGACTCATTACCACCATGAATTAATATTTTTTAAGACTTTTGCAGTGTTAATCAACCCTTTGATGACTAACGCTAATTTCATATGCTTTTTAACTAAATTTCATTTGTCAGTTCCTGCCCAGATGCTAGCAGTAAATGACTTTAGCTAAGGATAGCTAGTCAGTAAATAAATGCACGTTTAACAATTCACACAAAAATAAGGAGCAACTAATATGTTTTGTGTGCCATTTGCTGAAATTAGACTGAAATGCACAACTTGAATCAATCAATTTATCTTTTCTGTTCTTGATCAGCCAATAAATGCACGAAAGCTAAATCTCTGTACCTGCAGCTCATAGAAATAATATTATTTTAACTTTACGACGTAAGTCTTCTATATTCTATTCGCCAGAACGAGTTAATAGTGCGCCATCTCTATCACACAGGTTCTTAACCATCATTGGTTAATATATTTATTTTTATAGAATAAGCAGTTGCCTATTGTTGGTGTGTGTTATACCCATAAGTAAATATATCTTGTCTATCTATGCTTAGCGATGGATTGGCACCCTCAACATTTACGGCGCCTGAGTTTAACGGTTCTATTTAATTGCGTTTGTACTGTTCTGAGTAATTTCATGCTTCGCCTTCGCGTTTTGGTTACATTGTTTTGACTTGATATTCTTCACATAAAAGATACGGCCACTTTACTTCTGTCCCGAAACTAATTTGACTAGCAGAGATGAACACGACAATGTTCGGAAGACGTTGCTTCTACAATTTTCCTATTGTTTCAAAACGTGTTGGTTAAATATGCGAGGTGTTCCTCTTACAGCACTGATTTGAATCGCACTGATTTAAAAAAACTTTAGCACAAAAATACTATTTAAATTAAAAAAAAAAAATACCTACAATAATATTAAATTCAAAGGAGTGCTCTGAGAGGAATACCTCAAATAAATAATTTTCTAAATGCAAGTACGGATACATCCTTTGTTATATTCGTTACCACGCCATAAACAGACATCATCTTGTTATTAATTTATGAACCAAATAATTCGTTTTAACCTTTCGCAGTTTGCATGCGAGCCCAAAACTCACTTTGTTTCGTATTTTCTTATAAAAAAGCCAAGACACCACGTTCCTTGTATCAAAATAGTGATTGTTTAGAAACACTCTGTTCTGTTTGTGAGGGCAGCCCCTCTGCAGGTTCGGTACATAAAACAAACGACGCTCTGGCACCCGATTGATGAGTGACATACACCAAATTGCAGCCATACACTCGATTTGCTGAAAATTTGTAGGTTTTAGTGCGAAATTGACTAAATTTTTCAACGGCTGTCCGACCATGAGAAATAAATTAAATGTCACTAATAGATTAAGCATTTATTTGTTTGCTTTACTTATATAAATATACCTATACTTTTTGAGATGTAGGTAGTTATAAAAGCTTCTAACCCCCTAAGGAATATATAAATTAAAAAAATACATTAAAAAATTGGTAAGCAGGGATTATGAACGTGAAAATTTATAATAATTTCACAAGCATGCGAAAAGTTATCATCAATACTAATTTCATCTATAGAATATACATAGTTATTTTTCCTCTTAGCCTCTCTATTCTGGGTCTTTTTCTCTATTCCATAATTTGTATTTAAGTAAAAGTACTGTTCTAATAATTGCAAAAAATACGTAATAACAATCACTGAAACAACATTCCTTAATTTTATCACTTCTATGTCAGTGTCATTGCGATAAAAATCCTCAAAGGAAACACGAGTCTTCGAGGAAATGAAGGGAAATTCTGCCAAGGGTGAGTCGTCACGTGTTCGCAGTTCTTTTTATTCCTTATCATTTTCCTCGAATCAGATAATGTTGAACGTAATAACCTGTTCTGTGACTCGTAATGAAGTCTCAGTGTTGCGTGTTTCTAAGCTGCAGAGAAAATGAAAATGTATGCAGAGGTAGTCAACATTTTGTCCCAGATTTATTAATAATTCTCAATTGCAATTTGCAAGACTTCTTATTTGATTAAAACGATTAAAACTAATATTTATGTGTCGGAAAGATGGTCTAAACTCGCCTTGAAATTAGCTCCCTGACTTGATTGAATTGAAACTAGTCGGCGGTCCCGGCTAACAACACACGTGAGTAACCATATTAAAAATCATAATCTGATGCTTCTCACAACAGTAGAACACTTCTTGTTGTCTTGCCCCCTGTGACCTGGTACCTGCACTTTTTATGATCTAATGTTGTCGTCTAATGAGGCTGTGGTTGTAGTGCGGCTTTGGTCGGAGAAAATTTGAAATCGTTGGAGAAAATCGACACGAAAAGAATTAAATAATAAATAAATACATACGGACAAATCACACAGATTGAATTAGCCCCAAATTAAAATCGAGACTTGTGTTATGGAATATTAACCCAACGATACTATATTTAATAAAAATATCCATAATATATGTAGATAAACATCCAAGACCCAGGTCAATCTGAAAAATATCATTTTTTATTTTTGGATTTTTGAGCATCGCAGATGCAATTAGTACTAAAGTACTTACGTACGGGTTCAAGTCCTGCTTGCATGGAATTTTTTCACCATATCTAATTTCTATATGAAAGTGCTTTAATATCATTTTTCACCTTGACCCGGGGATCTAACCTGGGACCTCCGGTGTGGCAGTCCGGCTTGATGACCGTTAGGCCACGAAGGTTGTCAAATTGTAAATTGATTTTTTTATTCCTCAGCATTACCAACCTAGCAGAGCAACCCTAAAAAGCGTTAAAGGTCCCACGGGAGCTCCAGCCAACTGTGATTAACGTCCTCGCCCAAAGGCTACACGTGTTATGTTATTGTTTGTTACGAATACACCGAAATAGCTTCACTTTCGCCATCGTATTGTGGTAATGAGAAAAACGGTGTTATTTATGTAATGAGAATTGTTGCCTTTTAGTTTCTTTTTATTTATCACTTACGTCCTGCCTAATGTTGTGTCGCGGCAGATGTCGCCACGGCATTTTTTGGGTTTTCTGTTGCGTTTTTTTTTATAAGCATCATCACATAACAATATATACGTATATGTACGAGTATATTATTTTTAATTTCCGGATGAAATTTTAACATTGGGATTAAATGTAGCCAGTATGGGAGATATGTTTAAATTTTTTTTATAAAAAGATCTGGGGGTCTAAAACGGCCACTTTAATGAATCGGAATATGATCCATTTTTCATTTCCTAAATATTTAAAAATGGAGCTTATGCTACCGCTTAAAAGGTTCATTTTTAAATATTTAGGAAATGCAAAATGAATCATATTCCGATTCATCAAAGTGGCCGTTTTAGATCCCCTGATGAACCTCTACATAAATAAACTCGTGAATAGTAGACAATGAAGTAGTAGTAAATGAAGTAAATATAAACTCAAATCTCAGAGGAAAACAAAAGAAATTAAATGTCAAACTTCAAAACCAAGAGATCAAGAGGCCGCCAGGAACAATGGAGAAAGATCTCATTTCAACCCCAAATACGTTTCCGATATTCAATAAAGCGCCTCAAACGGATCACATGAAACTGCCTCGATATCATAAAATACTGAAAATGTGGAGGTAAAGCGCGTTCAAGCTACGCATATTTTCTAAATATCGCTTCACATCCATTTCATAATATTGAGAATTATCATAGAATACTTAGAACACTGAAAATTGTCAAGGTAGATAAAGTACTAATTTTGCATTCTTGATATCATCATCATCATTTTAGCCGCAGGCAGTCCACTGCTGGACATAGGTCTTCGCCAAGAATTTCCAAAATGACTGGTTGGAAGGTGGCCTGCATCTGTGTCGGTGCGTCTGCCTGCGATTCTTGTTATAAAAACTAGTAAAACTAATGCTATCTTGCTCTAACTTGGACCCGCGGTTTGCGAATTATATTGACATTTTTCATTTTTAAACATACGCATGAAATAACTTATTTTTTATTGCGATTATTATTTTCATTATTATGATATCTATGATTAGTATCAACAGCTTTTTTAAAATCATAAGCATGTGTTAAATATATTTTTGTGTAAGAATTCATTAATAACGCTAAACGTATTGCCACATAAAATTTATTTCATTTTTTTCATTTCTCTCTTTCGAATTAGCTTATTCTGCGTACTCTCAGTATTTTATATCGATACTTAAGTCATGTCGTCATACATAAACATAATATCACACACATTACGTCGAAATATCAATATGCAAACAGGTTTTGCGAAAACGCGTTACGGAGTCGATTTTGTCGGGCCTATTTATATTATCGTAGCAATTTGCCGACAGCTTTAACACATTTTGAGCTAGACTGTTACGCTTTGAAATCTGTCAGTTAACTCAAACCAATTGATTAGAAAATTGTGATAAGAAAGAAAGCTTTCTTAACTCAAACTAATTGATAAGAAAATTGTGATTAGAAAGAAAGCCTTCTTATCACAATTTTCTTATTTATAAGTCTTTTCAGCCTTTGATGAGCTTTTGCTTAAAGCTACGGTATCCCAGGATTCTTGAGTAAACTGTTCAGAATAGATACAACAGTATCACACCAAGTAACATACTACTTATGTAGCTTTTAAATTATACCATTCTGGCTCTTTTCTAAAAAATAATACGTGACATGCTTTAATCCTAGACAGAACCAAGAGTCGTTCAGACGAACAGTTATAATGTTTCGACTTTTCTATTTCTTTCACCAGAAAAAAAAATAGCAAAGTCGAAACATTAATAGAGAAGAATATAAGAATGGTATTACTTAAAAGTTCCATAGTATAGAGTACTTATTATACTGAGAACCATTTAACGTGGCCTTAAAGTACATGACTCCATGACCAGTGTATCCTAATTTTACTAACGACACTATTGAAATGAATGAAATTATCATTTACTAGCGACCCGCCCCGGCTTTGCACGGGATATAAATCTTCCTCTTGAATCACTCTATCTATTAAAAAAAACCGCATCAAAATCCGTTGCGTAGTTTTAAAGATTTAAGCATACAAAGGGACATAGGGACAGAGAAAGCGACTTTGTTTTATACTAGTAGTGAAGTGATAGTGAAGTGAAGTGATAGTGAAGTGAAGTGATAGTGATTATTTCTCACACGATTATCGTGTGAAACATTTAGCGATAATTTTCATATATTTCGAAAGTGTTGTTATTAAGATAGGGGTCAATGAACTTTTAGGAATTTTAGTATACTTGATACTCATTATTACAAGGATGATTTTGCCGAAAGACGGATTCCAAATCTTGCTTGGGTTGTTGTTGAATTTGTCTTGAAAATCCTTTATTTATCAAGACGTGTTGTTGTTGAGTTATTTTTAGATTCCAATTGTCTTCGTTGTATTTAAATAACCTTTATAACTCCAAAGATACGGAAATGTTTCATGTCTGTTAAATTTATTCTAAAAATTGTTTGCTCTTAATATCTACGCCTTGGGTTGTTGATCTAAGAATTCATAATCAGCTAAATGTATTTTGAATCGTATAAGGCTTTCTTATGGCGATACACGTGTATGATATGAGCTTATGTTAACTTTTCTGTTAATATTACTTATTTTATTAATATTGATAACAACTCGATTATAGAATTAATTCCACCACCTGGCTGACAGGCTGTCAACCACCGTGCGTTTTAAAAGACACTTTTTGCCACGTACGACCAAACTGTGGAATCAGCTTCCTGCGGCGGTGTTCCCGAACCGATACGACATTGGAATCTTTAAAAAACGAGCCTACGTCTTTTTAAAAGACCGGCAACACTCCTGCGATACCCCCTGGTGTTGTGGTTGTCTATGGGCAGTGGTGATTACTTACCATCAGGTAACCCGCTTGCACGCTTGCCGCCCTAATGTTATAAAAAAACATAAAAATGTGTTAAACTTATCTTTGGGAAAATTGATGTCATCATCAGTAAGCCGATAGAGCGGTTTGTATGCTGTATAAATTTCTTTCTTTAAAAACTGTTTTAAATATAAATGTTTGGATGAATTAAAGAAAAGTTTTAATTCCTCAGTAATGAAGCCTAAGAACACAGCTATTGTAGTAAATTTAAAATCGCATCTTGTCGAATCTTACTCGTATAATTGTTTAGATATCTTATTATATCTATAGTCAATTTAGAAATAAGAGGAACTAAAACTTGAACATTGCGAAATTGAGTCACGGATGAGATCCGTAATAACCCTTCCACAGCAAGGAGAATACGATCGTTGTTAAGCTAAATTCGCTAAAAATCTTGAACCAATAGCTTTCTAATAAAGGCTTTTATTTATTTTCAATATCAATTCCCTTTGTTCGGATATAAACGAAGTTAAATAATAAAAACCTTTCCTATCTATCACTCTATCTCACCAAATCCTATCTCCCGGGGGGCAGATTCATCTGCAGCTGATTGTACCTACTAAGACAGTTTAGTGGAACCCAGACACAACTACTAATTAGGCATTTCTTCTTATCGAGTGTGTTATTACTAACACTGGTGTCAAATTTTATTCAAGTCGCCTAAATGCATCTGAATCTGACATGACTTTCACGACTACCATCTAGTGTCAGTAGCCGTATACACACTAGTGAACTAAACAGTCAACCAATATGCAGGTTTCCTCACGATGATTTCCTTTCAACTGCACCACAGATTGAAACTATAGCGGTTGTTTACGATCCAAATCTGTTACAAGCTAATTTTGTTAATTTTGATAAATAAATAAATCTTTAAATCTTTACCGGAAGCAGGTCTATGAGAAAACTACCATACATGAGTCAGTTGGTCTATAAACTGATGTGATGCAGGATTTTAACCCGGGTCCTATCCAACCTCAGGCGGGTCTCATTACCATTTGGCCACCACCGCTTCGCTTTTAATGGAGTAATTTGCCTTTTCCATTTCACACTAACCGATAACCAAATCGAAAGAGATTTTGACTATTTTCTTTTTTGCCTTTATTGGTTAAATCGGATCAACAAATTTGTATTACTTCAGTACCTGTATTTGGTTTGGATATCATACGATCATTATTATGCTCGCAATAATTTATCAATGTTAGAGTCAGAATTATTGTCGGTGGGTATCGTATTAAATGTGGGATATTTGATATTTTCCCGATGATTCTCGTAATATTATCATGTTTTAGGGAAGACTTAGGAAGCTGACTTGCCATGAAGTTATTTGTTCTCGAAATTTGGATATCTGATATCATGATAATGTATTAATGGTGTTGTGTTTCTTCAAATAGACATTACATTTCATGAGATTCTTTTGAAAACGATGGAGGATATTATTTTTTTATTGACTTAAAATTATTAAAATTTATACCTTTCTATTTTTAATAAATGTTCCAAATATTCTAAAACTTTCTTAGATTAAATTAACTCTATCTCTTTAACTCATTTCGTGTAAAGACAAAACACATAAGCACTCCCACTAACCTAGTTTCCGCATTCTTCCTGATATTCGTACCCCTGTTGAATATCAAGCGAATATTACAATTATATTACGTCAGTATTTACGATCACGTAAGTCAATACTATGTCCATCGGCAATTTATTCGATTTGCGGCCGTCCGAGGGGCGAAGCTCCTAATATATTCTAGGCGGCACGACCTGACCTTTCAATATCATTCGGAACAGAACCGTCTGCGTGGAAAAAGGAGCCGATTATCCTTGTTTACGCACAAAATAAAGTTTTCTTCTCATTGGCTCGGAGATAAAGAAGGGGGCGTCATTGCGACGTTTAGGTACGTTGGCTGCCGGACCCCACAAGGGGTCTTTTGAAGTCTTTTCCATACAAGTTTGACTGCGACGCAATACCAACGAAATATAAACTCTCTTGCTATGCGGTATGTTTTGATTTCATATAACAGTTGTAAGCATACGTAATTTCAAATAGTGTCAGCGGTGTAGCGCCAATCAAATAATGTACGCTCGTGATACGCTAGAAATTTAAATGTCGTTTGACTTGTTCGAGAGTGAACCTTCTGTACATTAGTGCTATTACTTATTCTGTATCATTGGCTCGGAGATAAAGCAGGGCACAGATTAAATTCGGGTCGTGTTTGCTATGAGGCCCGCGCGCCCCATGTAAACGACCCTAGAATGGAGACAAAATATCATTTGGCATAGCCTAATGGGCTCTGAAGGAAGGTTGGTTTATGACTTCTTATTTGGCGTCTTGTAATGAGTTTTGCAAAAGGTCCTTGTAAATGCAGCTTTGATGTCAAATTTCAATGTAGGTGACGAAGTTAGAATTTAAAAAATGATTATGTGCTAAATCCGTCCCATCCGTAGGATTTTGGTTGAAAGAGCATTGACCTTTTTCTTGTAGAATATTTATAAAAATTCTAAGGTGTCTTTGGTACTTACTTTGTTAAGTAATATAATTAATAAGGGATAGCGTTATTTGATGGGAATTGTAGCATTTACTGCATTCAAATAATTATGACTTAAAAACTGGGCATACGATATTCAAATAATTTATGGGTGGTAATATTCTACATTAAATTTACAATCTATTATTATTAGCTTTGAACAACAAGGACTTTCGCGGGTACGAGACGTCCATAATATCTTTTAATGTATTCACGTCACAATCCAATTTAAAACCATTCCAATCAAAAATACAATGTTTTCAATTACATTACTATGTCCTTGAAGTTTCTACTACAATGTAGTCTGTTTGTTTCTCAGGACCAGGATTGGAAACAAGAAAGTTTGCTCCATATAACCCACTCTCAATGCTAGGGTAATCCTGTCACTTTAAATTTGGCCGTAGCCGGGAATCCTTGTTACCTTCTTTTATGCTGCCAATGCTTTGCAGGGATTACTGTGAGGATGGGACTCAATATTTTGTAAAAAAATATCTTTGATAAAATCCTCAGTGACCATGTGAGAGAGGTCTCTAATCATCATTATCTCAAGTCGAAAGGGCAAAAATTAGATTTTTTTTACCAGTATTTGGCCACTTCCACCGCCCTTTCGTTGGCCTCTAATAAGACTATGAGAAAACACATTTTAATTGGTATGTATTATACAATTCAAAGTCAATTATTTTTTTATTTAAATAGGCTTTAAAATATCACTTTTAAATCGTCAAATTCTTGATTGTTAGTTAGTTGACGTCATAAAATTACTTAGAACTAAGGTTACCACCGCCTCCAAAGCGCAAGTGGAGAAGAAGCGGCGCAACAAACTCCACTGTTGCATTTTCTCCAAAGACGTCACTTTACAACATATGACTTACAATTAAATGACTATATGTATGTGGACGAATATACATACATATCTATATTATTGTTTAGAGGTCTCCGCCTAAGTAATTCTCAAAGCAGTCAAACAGCATATCAAGCTACTTACAATGGTCCCAGAAAGGGAGGACCGATCGCCCGTCTGGTGATTGCATGGATCTCTATGCGACGGTAATAGCATCGAATTTACTATGAATATGGGAAGATTATTGTGCTGTTGACTGTACTTATCTATCTCCCTCGTCGTGCTCCATAAGAGGCGCCCTAGATAGGTAGACATTACCAAGTGGTCAAGCGGGAGACCCTGTGATCCCTGCCCGCGACCCTAATTGAACGTGAACGGAATCGCAAACATTTCGGTTATTTAATACTAGTCTTGCCCTTAGGTTTCATCTGACATTTAATTAAAACTTCAAGTCGAACTACGGGAACAACTGTAGCCTTCTCAAAGATTGGTCTGTTAAATGTTAATTTGTTTTAAACTTGACTAGTAGTCAGTGCAATAGTTGCAATCCAAACAATTAGTCAACTACTTACCAGTTTTAATATTGAAGTATATTAGTATTGATATGTTCTTAAAGCCTACACTTCGATACACCATTTGGATGATTGAGTTTGTGAAATTTTCAAAGTAAAAGAAGATTAGAACTAACTTTTTCATGAATTGTATTGTTACCATAGAACAAAAAGATTTTAATAACTTTTATGTATTTGGGTATAAAAGCTTAAACAACTTTTATAATCTACGCGTAATCATTTAATATATAATTTACGCGTAAGTTAAGATCATGTCATTTAGTTTAAAATTAAATTCTAATATTAGGATGAAGTCTTTACTAATTTTTTAAAATTTACGTTTTATTTTAACCAAATAAAAGAATAATGTAATTGCTTTGACCCAAGATTTTTAAAGATTTAGAAATCAGTTTTTTAACTTGTTTTGCACGGATAACATTTTCAAGACTGCATTTCTACCTAAAGGTCCATAGGGTTTACCACTTTGATCAACTTTGGGTCACCGTCTCCTTTCATGCATTTCTAAGCCCTTCCTCAGGTAACAGTCTCCCCTGTCGACGCCCCCTGATTGTTTATACGATGGGTTTCGGTTCGGTTCGCTTTCTTTATGACCCATAAACCTTATTTTCTAACTATAGATTTACACATTCTTTAGCTACCTACTTTAATTAGTGCGTGAGTGATTGATCTACCTGGGACATATAATTTTAGCAATGAAATTGTAAATACATATTTCATTAAACAAACAATTTATTCCTTGAGGCCTTGAGGGAAGTGGCCACCTCAGGTAAAAAATTACGTTTTCCGTAGGTACTACTACCACTTGAGTAAATTATATATTTTACGCTTGGTTCTACTTTAACAGTAAGTCCATCCCATCTCTTTCTCTGTTTGTATAATGTTACTTCTGACCCGAACCTAGCAACTGAACTTATTGAAGAATTGCGACAATTAAATTCTATTTACTACGCCAAGTAGCAAAGATAAAAAAAAATTAAGTTCAAAATGATCCTAGAATCTACTACCATTCCTATTGTTGCACAAATGGTTTGTATATTTTATTCCAGTTCAAAAAGTTGCACAAAAGGTTCGTTCTGAGGTTCGTTCATCTATTATTACGGTCTTTGCACGATGTTATTTCTGATTTTCGAGTAACTGTCAAAGTCAGCCGAGCTTTCCATCCTGTTTCGGTCGCGAGAGCACAGAATATCTAAGTCGATGTACCTACCCATGTATTTTTGCCTATTACAAAAATAATTTGTATCGCTACTTGGTGGTTATTTAAGACTAGATGCTTTCCATACATTTTCATCTTACTATAAAACTAGGTACTTGCATTTCGGTGAAGACAAATATTGTACGGAAACCTGCATTGCAAAATCGCTAACTGCTCAGTTTCTACTTAAACTCATTTTTTTCTTAATTGTCCTATTATGTAAACAATCTTCACAGTACTTTTTGTTGAATTTTATTGAAAATGAATCAAATATTAGTTCAAACCTAAACATTCTAAAGTAAAACATTTATTAACCACGAAAGTAATTTCCTAATTTCCTAAAGTCTATTTTAATTTATATTGTTGTAAAATCATAAAAAGACATGGTAAGATTGTTTACATAATATGACAATTATAAATAAACGGACTTTACTATCGGTAGTTATAAAGTCTATAAGTGATTTGAATAGGGTAGCTATACCATTTTACCGACGAATATATGAGCAGTTTTACCGACACTAACGTGTTTTTAATCATAATATTCTGTCATACACATTCAATCTTGCCAAATACCAATAATTAGCATCAAGTCTTTCCTACTCAGATAAACTAGTTGATGATTATATTTGACGAAAGTTTGGACAAAAGCTAGTCTTCGGTCGAAAACGTTATTAATTTCTAAACCACAATATTTCCCGCCCATTCCTAACGAAGCTAGGTTATTCAAAACATAAATAGTCATGACAAACTATGAATAAGCAATGCGGGTAACAGCCAATTGTTTCAAATAACTTCAAATATAAAATAATGTGAAAACACAAGTTGTTCCGTGCATGCTGAAAATCTAAAAATTTCATAAATTTTGGGAGCGTTCATATTATTGAGAGTATGTATGTAAGTACATAAGTAATGTATCCATAGAATAATATAGACGTTAATATCGAAAAATCTTCAACATTACGAAATTAAATAGAGTTTATGTATTTACTTACAGATACAGAATCACTTTATCCCTTACGGGGTAGACACAGCCAAGAGTCGTGAGACTCGAGGTTACGATTAGCTGAATACTAATTTATTTTATTTTCTTGAACGCACTAATCTCTGGAACTTCTACCACCCGGTCCGATTTGAAATATTATTTTTTCATATATGAAAAAGGCTAAAATCCCACGGGAGCAAAGTCGTGGACACAGTTTGTATTTCATAAAGTACCTATTTATTTATTTAGCTCATTATCACATATTACAAAAGAAGGTGTAGTACAATTATTATTATTTGACGTCATGAATCCATAACACTTCCGACCTTTGCTAAAATTATAATAATCAGGGAGTAAATTCTGTAACGTCATTATTGTTCGCATCAACTGAATTGTGGCATCGGATTAACTACTCAGAACCGAGAAAGTTCAGAGCGAGATCATTCCCTCTAATATTCAATTTAACTTTGACACTTCTCTCATCTAACAAAACCTTAGCGTTTTATAGCGACGTAATTTTCGATTTCTTCTATTATCCGTAGCGTTTCTATATTTCGCTCCGTCCTAGGTGAACTAAACATATTTTTAGTAAACTTTAAACACCTGACACACTAAATTAAAATTCTAAGAAGTGCCCACTGCATTCCCTTGTTGTATACTAATGAATCTACTCTAAAATATCTAAAATACTAATTAATTATGGTTTTAAACTATACTAATGCATAGAACTAGGTAGAGAAACTTGATTATTTGTACTATTAATAATGTGTAATATTAGAGATTTTTCCCGCGGCTTCGCCCGCGTGAAATTCCCACAGAAACAGTGCTTTTTACCGGGATGAAAGGTACCCTATGTCCTTCCTAGTACTTCTAACTATGTCTTTGCGAAATTTCAGGAAGTTTGGTTCAGTAGATAAAGCGTGAGAGGTAACAAACAAACTCACTTTCACATTTATAATATTAGTTAGGATTAAGATCAGTTAGGATTTTGATACATAAGCAATCCTCCTCCTCGCGTCGTATTCCTCATTACTAAGGGTCGTGACTCCCCCGTAGAATCACCTTCTCTCTGACTACTTCCCTCCACCTGTTTCGGTCTTTTGCTTCGTGGAGGGCCGTGTGAAATTTGGTGTCTAGGGATGATCGGATTTGGTCTGACCATCTTGTAGGACTGCGGCCTCTTGGTCGTTTGCCGCATAATAATAAACATATAAGCAATAAAGCAATAAAGTATCTATTTATTTACGTTTATCACTTACATGTTGCATATTCCCTACTTCAGAAACATTTGTAAGACTAATCATAAACTTGGGCCTTTACGGCGAACGGTACCATAAGTTAGTAACAATTTCCGTGTAAGTCTCGACTCCCTTTGAATGGAAAGGCAAGTTAAAATAGATTTATATTGGATATCTGCATACATTTCGAACTTCGATACACCTATTTCTTCACTACATAAATATACATAAATATACATACTACATACATAATGTACTAGCTACTTTTTAGAATCTGGGCGGGAACGCCCATGTTGTAAAATCTAGTGGAAGCACCTGTGAAGCAAAAATTGCACCAGTTGACAAATATGTAGTTTCAAATTCAAGGCTGTAAGTAAATGTCAAAAGTCAGCGTTACTGTTAATTAACTTTAACAATAACTAATCCTAAGGTTGGCTCATAGATAATGCCTTAGCGTTTTAAGCCCTATTGTACGTTTACTTTGTGTTTTTTGTACAATAAAGGTTAAATAAAAATAAATAATAAATAACTTCAATTTTGGTATAATATCAACAACAACTTCAATTTTAGTTATGAAACTGTATGGTTTTCCAAAGAAAACAAAATAAAATAAAATACAGCCTTAAGACCAACTGCTTATTTTAATATGTTTGGTTTGCTACAATAAATCCAATAATATCATGTATTTAGGCAAAGATGACATACTACATATACAAACATAATATAATATACTGACATACATTTACGAATTCATAACCGAAATGATAGCATGATAGTCGGGTAAAAAGCCATAAAATTAAAATACTTTATATTTCTGCCGCAACTCAAAACCGAGGAAGCTTATCTCAAGAGAGATTTGAATAAAATATCATAAAGAGTAAGAATTAATTAACTGTTAACATAAGAAAAACGGAATCCTTGTTTTTTTTTTCCTGAAATACAACATTCTTTATCCTTTGACCACGGCGTAGTGCTGCTGACAGGCAATTTTCTACAATATTATAATGTGATTATTTTTCTTTGTAACGTGTTTAAACAAACTTAGTTTAAACACTACCGTTTAAAAAGTTCAAAGTGAAAGCCTTTTGATATTTTCAATAGAGATTGGTTATTTTGCATCCTTTCCCTTCAAAAGCAGTTTAAACGCCGAACATATTTTTAACGAGTTAAAATCTTATAATGGTAATGTGAGAATAATTTATTATAATTATTATTAAGTATTAGCTTCCCTATACTTAGGTATAATTTTGTTTTATACAATTTTATAAATGATTTTTTCTAATGATTTTTTTTGTAAATGATGATTGCAGGATATTATAGAATATATTTGCATGCTTAGCTAGGTTAAGAGTGAGGAACCTTATGTAACTGTACTACCTTTTTAACCACTTTTACAGCGAATAAATAAATATGAAATATAGTTGATTTGATTTGTGTTCGCAGATCATTCTAAAAAGTCTTAAGTTAGGTAACTATGTTTAGCTGGAAAGTAAACATATTATTCCGATTTTATGTGGTACTATCAAATTTTCCTACAAGAAGCTTATTGTTCAACATGAGTACTTCTTATAACATACGATACAGTACCTAGGAGTGGTCTCCCATTTTCATCATATTTACGAATGCTCCTAGTAGACGAATCATGCCTAGGTATATTGTTATGCAATGTTAAAAAACCCAGTTTTCTAAAAATACTCCGGGGTTAAAGGAGTAGAATATCTTTGATCATATTTCAGCTACGGAGTCGTTCCAAGTTTTCCCACAGGACCCGGGACCTTACTGGGGCAAAGCAGGCCACTTATATGTTAATGAGGGAGCTGATATACTTACCAGGAGCATATTATCTGATGTAAATACCGCTACCGGAATATTGAGGTGGGAATATTTTGCAAATTATTTTGAGAGCTCAATTTTCTATACTTACCATTTTCTTTAATGTTAGTTGCATTTGTCTTTTAAAATAAAGAATTGCAGACCATGAGTTATTTTTTATTGGATCACTTTGTTCATGCAATAGAGTTTCTTCATGCAAT
Source organism: Ephestia elutella (assembly GCA_018467065.1). NCBI lineage: Eukaryota > Metazoa > Arthropoda > Insecta > Lepidoptera > Pyralidae > Ephestia > Ephestia elutella. The sequence continues at coordinate 11,363,216 of CM031581.1, forward strand.
AGAGTTAATGTTCATAAAAATCAAATAAAAGTTTTTAAGTCTATAGGTAGGATGAATTACGAAAAAGCGCTAATCTTATATGATTATAGTATATCACGGTCCACATCTTGTAACATCACGTTTCGAATCTCTGCTGATGAGGGTAAGTCCAGTCTAAATACAAACGTACGGGAGCCAAGTAAATGTACAATCGGTCTAGTTCATTTATACGTTCAATTGTACACTCTCCCTGCCAGCAGCGGAGTCTATTGGCCACGTATCAAGATATTTTCCGAGCTCCCACTCACGATCAGACAGATTTGATCAAACTGATAGAAGTGACGTCTATTTAAGTATTTAATTTAAATCAAATTCACATTACCCTAAAACTCGATAGAATAATTTCTTGATATACGGTGGTTAGAAAACTAGGCACAGAAAATTCAATTTGAATATTAACGATAGCAAAGATATTTTTTTCTGAGCCCATGTTTTTACTTCGTTGTTTGTAAAAATAATGCTCCAGGTAATACAGTTAGGTAAATTAATATACTTTCTATTGTTTATACGAAACATGTTCTCTTGAATATAGACGAGGTTTATTAAGAATATGTCTAATAAAAAATATTTTTGCATGAAGAGTATACTTACATTTATTTATCTTTAAAAAACTTTTCATTGTTAGATGGAACAAAAGACAAACTATAGATGTTCTTTTTGTTTGTTGGAACCTTAAAATTGTTTATAATAAAAAGAGTACGTGTAACATAAGTTCTCCTTTTTGAGATTCCAGAATCTTAAATCGAACAAAATACTAAAACATTTTCAATTTAGGGTACAAACATTAGTAATTGGTCATGTATGAAATTCTTAAGCCGCGCTGATATCGTCGTAAGTTGGACACGGGAGACAGTTTTGGTTTCGTGATTTCGTTACTATTAGGGCGGCCTGGCCGTTCCACGTTTATTGTCCGAGATACGAGTGGATTTGTGGAAGCAATTTCCTTTATACATTTTGTTTTGTCCTTTTTCCTGCAGTTTGATGGTCCACTTTGAGTTGTGGCCCCAACTTCGATTTAGCAAAACTACCTCAATCGATACAGATACGCATCTCGGCTAGACCCGGATAGAATGGAAAAATTTAATTATACAACCCGCTCACGTACCTCAGATTGAACGAAAACTAATTTAGCGCCGAAGTTCTTTTCACAAAAATTAAACATTACCTTTTCCTGGGGTCACGAGGTGATACTGAGGCAGCCTCTGTGGACAAAGGACCGGAATTTTTCGTAGAGATTTATAGGGAAAAGTTACTTTTTGAAGGGAAAGGTAATGAATTCTTTACTGTTAGTGGTTGCCAAGCAGTTCTTATTCAATGACTTATTATTATTAAAATGTTTATAAATTTGATACAGTCTAGCTGTCAGTATCAATTTAAAGGTTAAAATATATACTTCTTTGATATTTCAAATCTCGATATTATTTTAACATATCCCAATATTTTATAATATTGAAAAATACTTAAATGTGTTCAATAAGTTTTCAAGGTACAAGTGCTTTTATTACTTTAAAAAACAACATAACTTTCCACGGTTTCCATTACAATTCCTATAAATTCTTCCCGAAGATTTTACGCCCACGATAAACGAGTTTAGCGTAAAGTATTCATATTTACGTCCGTCGCGCCCAAAAATATCATGCAAATATTGTATTTCGGCAGTAAATTTAAAACCGTTTACCCAAGTCATGTTATCGCTCCTAAACATTCACGTCGGTTCCTCTTCACTGTCACAGCCTTTCAAGCGACATGCCTCTATAGTGTAAAGGTAAGAAAGTGTGCCTTCCCTTTTTAAGCCAAATAAACATGACATCGTCATTCAGGCGGGCGTCTTATGCGGGGTCTCTGGTCGTCACGACCTTCCCTTTTATTCCTCCGTTTTTGTCAAGTCCACCCCTACACCCTATATTTGTTGGGAATGTCGTTTCGCCCGGTCACATTTACCTTGCATTGACATTGAAACCCATTTCGGCAGGGGTAAGTTACGTTTGCGAATTTAAAAGTAAAACTTCAGTTTATTATTATAGGCATGGTCGAGTCATTGCCATCAATATAGCAATTTATTACTAGTATTTACTGATACTACAAACATTTACAAAATTTAATATGCATTATTATGTATTCGGATAGAATTTTGTAAAACAATTTCTAAAATTCGTTATTGTTATGAGAAAATTTTGGAAGCAAATTACAAAATGAAAATAATGTTATACAAAACTAGGTATCTAAAAAAGATATTGTGAAGCTCATTTCGGTTTGTTCTTTTAGGCTAATTTATTTTAATAGATACATAATAATATAGGTAAATTAATTTTCGTTTAGATTATAATTGTATTAAACTCCAACAAAATTCTTACAAAATATAAAGATATAAACACTGGCCTGAAATAGGAACGACGTATCGATACAAAAGTGCGTCGGGAAACTGTGCCATTTGAGGAATCAATCAAAGGCGATTCCGACAATCAGCGTGCGTGGATCGGCTGGGCTAATCAGACTAATGGTGGAACCAGAAACGTAAGGGCCTTCACACACCTTCCGACCGCGAGGTTCGATCGCGTTGTCTGATTAATCAAACCGCGCGGAAATAGTTCGATCAATCTGACAGCGAGGATTCTTGATTCTTCGTAGTTCGATCAATTTCATAAATGACGCGACACTACATTGTTATTTTAAGAATTTAAATGGCAATATTTGTTTGTTTGTTTTGTTAAGAGGTAACTACCTCTTTCAAGGATACTCGACGATAGACATGAAATGTTGCCTACCAAATTGAAACTATCCTCTTATCTAGCCTGTAGTTATAGATGAAATACCTGATACACAATAATTGTGTTCCGCGATATAGGAATGTGTAGTGTAATATGCAAAGCGGAATCAATTATGTTTAGGAAGAAAAGAAAATTTCAGACAACACGAAATAACTCCTTCACACCAAACAAAACTGACACATTACTGAACATTATAAACGTTAATTTTGCCAATTCGAAATTGAAATATTAAAAAAGTTACAGTTATTTTGTAATAATATTGTTACTATGTTTCCATGATAATAAAAAGGGAAAGATCAAGGAGGATAACGGGAAGACCTAAGATGAGAATAAAAGACCGTGTTAAAGATAACAAATACCTATTGCATTAAGTGAATTGGCAAGCGGTAGAGCTAAAAAAGAGATATACCATAAATTCATGGGGTCAGCCCCACATGAAACAGAGAAAACCTCAACAAAACAGTCTGAAAACGCGCTGTGTGCACAAGCCTTAACAGAGCCGAAGCGAGCGCCAGCTACAAATCACAACAATAACACTGACGCCTGATTGATTATGGCTTGATATCGACTCAATTCGATTGCTACACCTCTGCTCCGCACTATTCTGGCGGCCATCATTAATTTATCAGGGGAATTTCAGCAGCACTATTTGTACCATGAAAATATAAACAGAATTTACGAATAATGTTGATGGGAATATTATTTGGATATTACAAAATATTGTAGTGATCGAAATGATATTAAAAAGTTTTATAAAAATCATGAAAAATTTTCACTATTTTTTGTAGCCAAATTATTAGGGAGTTAACACAAGGCGGCAAATGAGCGAGCGGGTCACCTGATGGTATGCGATCAGCGCTGCCCATGGACAACTGCAACACTGGGGTATTATCACAAGAGTGTTGCCGGCCTTTTAAGATGACATAGACTCGTTTACCTAACCTACCCCACCTACCTACCTACCTAGACTATAAATACATAAACACAAAACCAATAAAATGCTTTCGTCTCATATCGAGTTTATTTATTCAGTTAGCTAGTTCAGTGAGACTTCAAGTGTTGCAAGTGAAGCAACTCTATCATTTTTAGCTCACTGTGCGCCGTCCGACGGCCGTCGAGTTAACGTCAGACCGCGGTCTGCCTCGTACTCGGTGTTCGGACATTTATTAAGTAGGAAATACGGATGAACAGACAACCCACAACTCGTTCGAATAGCTGTTTGCTGTCTGTAAATTAAAACGTTACCAAGCACGCTCGTTCTAGCGTTCATAGCCTATTGCCGTGTATTTCCAACAATAGAAATGTCTTTTAGTATTCACCTGTCGGCGTAATAATTCCATCGTGCACAGGACGTGTATTTCGAGTGACGTCCAGTGGCCAAGATACGGGACAAAGGGGATTTTTTTTGAGCGACTAACATGAAATCCAAATCAATGGTTAGGTCGACTCACTTTTGTTATTGCTCCCATTATGCGGAGCTGGACGTTCGTCGCCCATCCGGGGATTAAATGCGGAGAGAACAGAAATGGCGCGTTGTACAAAAAGAAACGAATAATAAATCACCTTTATTTGCACATAAAACTGTCTTACTTTGAGAAACTACTTGTTCATAAATACTGTCTTGCCTGTTTCCTGGTTGTTAGAGAGATGGATTTTCACTTGCTATACGATCCTGATCTCTCTTGTCTCCTAATAAATAATCCTCTGTCCTCTGTCTCCAGCCATACTCATATTAAAAACAAATTAGGAAGGTACAATCAAGTGCAAAGCAACCTTACCGAATCCTATTTCAGGGCGGTCAGGTTTCTCTGCAGTTGACTGTACGTATTATACAGGGTTATTTTGTAACCACTGGCCAAATTTTTACAATATGCTTAGTACATGGAACGAGAAGAACACAATTTCAACTTTCCATACTAAATCCGATCAGCTGATCGACCGATTTGTACGGGGCAGCTACATTTTTTTAACAATTGCTGACATAGATTTCTTTAGAAACAAACTCAATTTTATCATCCAAATCAGCTGCAAAAATTTGGCCAGTGTTTTCAAAATACCCTATATAATTCACATAGTTTTGTATTTCTGTGTCCTCCATATTGTACGAGTCGAGTTTTGGAGGCTTTTGATTTGACCAGCGCAGCCTGCAATAGCTTGTCGCGGTTTCCACATAAAAATTCATATGACCACATGAGTAACGACTGCGTATCTGTCTCTGCGCACTCCACTTTTATTCCGTTCAATTTTTCGGTTCCAATTTCCGCAGGTGTGCACTAGACAAAGTGCTCGAAAGTGCTTTTGTTTTAGCATAGAATTGCTAACAACTGTTGTAGTTTTAGATGCATATATAAATTATATTGCTGTCTCCTCGCATCGGCGTATCTAAATATGTTTGTTATGATTTGTATATGTATGAAGATAGGATCTTATTTTTTTTCCAGAATTTAATTTTTTAGCGTAAGTATTTTCTAATAGTAGTGTAAATAATTATTAATACAACCTGCACACTAGTGCACTTTATGCACACAGTGCACACTAGTATTTTTTTTCATCAGCTAGTGCTGACAGTTCTGTTCAGTGTGTTTCTATCTATACGATTACTGCCGGCGCTAGCTAGAAGGTGGTTACTGTCAAATTATGTCATTGCCTTGAGGCGACTTGAGAAAAATCTGACATCAGTGATAATAATATCTATAGCACACTCGATAATAAAGATAGACAGATCTCTTTTACAGAACTAGGTACATATATCTAACTTTGAACTTAATTTCAAAACTGAGCTATAGAAAAGTGACAATACAGCGACAAAGTAAAGCCGCTGTCAGTAGATATTACCCAGTCTGGTCTCATATTACGAGGACTAAACGAAATACAGGTGCAGCACAATAGAGATGTGGCAGATTACAGAAGGTACCGTGCCTTGGAGACAGGTCATGTCATCCGAGACACAGAACACTTGGAGTACAAAAATAAATCATAAAATATCTTATACTAGCGCTCCACCCCGGCTTCGCACGGAGTTACACACATAAGTTGTAGCCTATGTCGCTCAAACATAATGTAGCTTTCTATTGGTAAATTAATTTTTTAAATCGGTTTTGTAGTTTTGAAGATTACCGCTACAAATAAAGTCACAATCTTATAAACTTATAAACAATTCCTCGTTATAATATGTATGATATACATACACTTATCCATTTTGTTATAGTAGGCACTATTAGATGTCTACATAAACCGTTGAACACAAACAGTATTCATAAACATGGTTAAGTTTGTCCTGTTTTTGTTTAATATCTGGAATTTAAGCAGTTACTTTGTCTTGTCGAATCAATCCTTTCTTCGCTGCTGATAGTTAAAACTTTAACATACTACAAGCACTCACGCTTTCTCAAACTCCAATTTTTTCAACTCTCAACTATAGATAGTAATTTTTAATCAAAATCACTTATACTGCCTTTAATCGTCTTTAACAGGACCATCGAGGTAAATGTACTTCCGAAAGTACATATACCTTAATGAACAGCTCGCATTTTATCCACGCTTTTTCTCTATCATTTCGCTACCTGGTACACTCTGCAAAGTTGGTAGAAGCTGGGCGCCTGCTTACTGTATTGCTGACGTGACGGCAAAGCTACTATTGTATGACGAAGAATATAATGGCGACTTTCTTGATCCTAACAATACGCAGTCGTTATTTTGTGCTTAGATAGTGTAAGAAGCTATCCTCTCCTCTATTGCCTCTTGGACAAGTTTGTGTCTAAACAAACAGATTTTATTTTGTCAATGAATTTTGTTGTGTTGTTTGAAAGTTTGTCAACATCATCATAAAAATCTGGATCTTGACAATCATACAATAAAGTACTAAAAACAATTGTGTATGACTAACGAAAGTATGTAGCCACTCATTAATTTGGCACGTTTGGTGACGAAGTTCCAAGAGTTTATTTTATTTATAACAAATATTTAAATTATTTAAATGTTTGCAGCATTTTGGAGCACAAAGCATACCTAAACCAGCCTATGACCGATTATTTTTAAAGCTTATTTAACGTTTAATTCTTAACTAAGTACCGTTTAGGACAAATTCAAGTTTTCATGAGGACAAATACAAACGCAGATCTGTCCCAGATAATAATAACGAATAAAAGAAAATATCTCAACAAATTCCCTTTGTGTGCTTATCCTTGTGTAAAGATTCTCAAAAAACCAGCACAAAGCAACTTTGTTTAGTACGAGGATTTAAGTTCCGAGTTCCGACTGACGCAAACACAGCTCTCGTATTTTTATTGAAATCATCGTTGGCGGATTCCTGGGACTCAAAAAGTTAATGAAGTGTACCGCAACACTTTACCCGTGTCAGACTGTCAGAAACACGTTATAACTCGCGTGTTTTTGTTTTTTAAGCGATCGCAATGTCGATCACGATTAGGATAGCGAAAGATGACATAGGCGCCGATCCATTGCTCTGATGCATATCGGCGTATTATCTCTTTTATGTAGGCAGCATGCGTAGGTGAAAGATATGCTCCATTTTATCTTGTGCGGATCATATTTGCAAAGACCAGTACTTCAAAATAGGCACGTACAGGGTACCATCATCTGAGTGGAGATATACGCCTCATCTGACACCCACATCTTCATCTCTCGATATTGAGGCATATCATGATCATTTATACCATCAGTTGACAAATAAAATCTACTTACCACTACTGTAGCAGCCGTAGAGTGGACAAGGGTAAGATGCACATCATTATTGACATGGAAAAATGTGGCTTTTCAATTTCGTATCCTATTAAAAATTGATCTGTTTCCGTTATGCAGATATTTTTGACCTTTGTATAAGACCTTGCCAGAATTACATTAACTTCTTAATTTATAGACAAAAAACTACTTTATCAATAACTCATTATAGAGTATACTAGTTAACAGAGACCGAATGATATAAATTAATGAGATTGACTATAAAATGAAACCAGCTAGGATGATCCAAGAACTAACTTACATACATACATAACAACACACATGCAACGGAGCCGTAGCTTTACGTGTTCCAAATTCATATAGCCCTACTTAGTACGCTCGCAAAGTAGCCTGTCATTTCGTGTGAAGAATGAAAAAGGTACAAAAGTGCGGCGAGAACATAATACTACACTAATTTGTGTGTTAGCTACGTGGAAATGAACAGTATATTGTGATATGATGTCAAGGCATATTAACGTCAGCCCGCGGCGCCGACGGTAGGAGGCTCAAGTTTCGCACAAGTGTCTCGCTTGACGCTCATGGATACCCGAATTTTCGTCTAATACATTTTTCTTATGGATCTTCAAATTGACGTCAGCAAAAACATATTCAAATCGATGACAATTGACAGATTTTTATTTCTTTACTCTTGTATTCTTAAAGATAACAATAAATTATAGATGCTATTATGTGTCGTCGGAAGACTTCAGTTAGGCTGATTACGATGTTCTTGATGGATAAGTTCCATAGGATTTATATCCAACAACAGAACTATACTTCTCACACTTCACAGTGTTAATTCATCTGTATATGTATAATGCTGTCATCACAGCTGGTCAGATCAAGTCTGATTGAGAGCTGCAAGACAAGATACACTAATATAATTCCATTTGTATGCCTTTATTTCGAATGGCTAGTCATCTCATCTTACATTAATTGACTTGTATCACCAGGTAGCACAAAAGCATGTGTTTAATACAGGCAGATGTCTTTATTGTATGAGATCGGACAACAAAAAGGAATTTGCTGAGACGAAACATGCAAAAAACATCCGAAATTTTGCAGCGCACGTTACTTGCACCACGGCTACCTGCTATTTTGTGACATCTTGACATAGGGGTGTCTCATTCTTGTATCATTTTTAAATTAGCTTTATTATTTTCTTCAACGTTGTTACCTAAACTTTTACTGTTCGAAACTTGTAACTGAATCAATAATGTAATTTCATTAAACTACTTAATTACTTAACATTTACATTTGTTAGTGACGCAACGTCTACGAAGTCTCGTATTAAGTTCTGATCTTCTACTTGTACATATTTATTGATGGTAATTGAGTCGTTAGATCAATCTGTTATTATCTGAAGCAATAATAAGGTGTCAACCCTAAAAGCTTCATCTGCCACTTGAACGATCGAAAGGTACGACGGCGCGCCGGTATCAGGAAGGAATGTACAGTGGGTGACTTGAACACTTCCTGTCCCGTTCGCACCCGACCGGCTTTCCATAAGCTAAATTTGTGCGCCGTCTCATTCGTACACACGAACATTTTCAATACTTACCTGCGTAAAATGATATACATCTGTTGCGGTATTAGCCTCTCACTCAGACTCAGGCTTCGGAATGAATTGTTGATATACATGTCTCGCTCTGACGTCTCACGAACAGGGGTAGACGCTGTTGGCACGCGCTTGTGTTGGTGTTCGTTTATTTAGTGAACTTGGAAGCTCGCTTTCGTGTTTGTGCATAGGGTGTCCGGTTTGTTTGTGTGCGTGAGTTGTAGAGGCGCGACATAGCTTTGCCGTCTCCATGACTTAAAAGTTTTGTATGGAATGGAACTAGAGAGCCAGTACTGCGCCGGCCGGCACGCTGGATGGACGCGCGTGGGACGCCCTCGTCCAACTTCTTCGTGACGCTACGTGTACTAAAACTTGTTTTATAAAACAACATCATCTAATTTTTGATATTTGAATAATAATAATTGATATACTTTCGTTAGAATAAAGTGGTTGTCTGATTAACAGACATTGTGATTGTTTATTTTTTGTGAAACTGCAACGTGTTTGGTTCAACGGACTACGGAGGAGGTTGGTCGCTGCACGATTCGTGTATAGGCCATTGTACATCTACTCAATAACTCCAGCATTCTACTTTGAAACAATATTACGGAATTCAAGTTATTAGAAAATTGTTTATTTTGAAACTAGTGAAAATGTTAATTGAATGTCAAATTGCATGACAAACCTAGAAAATTGTTGGATATTCCGTTGATAATTAAAGTAAAGATGCATGTAGAAAAAACTAATGACAAATAATATGCACCAAATATATGTTTAAAAACATCACTTATCATCACAGATAATATTTATTTGACAATGTCACATGGATATTAAGACGAAGAAAAGCATTTCGGTTCCAAAATAGATTTTTAATGGAACAAGTTAACACAAGACACCAAATCTATGTTACCAAAATCTAAGTTTCCAATCCAACAACTCTATCTGTGGACGTAGAGTTGAACAACCTGGATGTAAAAATAGACCAAACCAGTGACATCAACTAATACAGAGCATGGATTGGGTTAAACTTCAAACATCGTAAAATGCTAATATTCATTATTACGAAGATATATAAAAATCTTAATGGACAGAATTAATAATTTTTAATTTCACAAAAAACTTAAGCAAAAAGCAAAATTAATTAAAAATTTAGAAAGCCAGAAAAGTACTAAAGAATAACGATTTTTTTCGATAAATACAAGACACATTTGTCAATACAATTACGATTTTTTTAATGTTGTCTTGGTTATGACCACGTGGTCTTTAATACATCATTTATGTGTATGATTTCCTAATATTAAAAATAATATACTCAACATTTCATTCTCAACATTTAACATGTAACCAAAGAGACAATTGAGAATAAATCTGGAACATATAAATTTAATTTTAAAATCGTTTTCAACTGTATCGTTGCACATGGACGTGCTTACCAAACAGAAAATTCAAAAAAATTTGAAGTATTAAGTTGAACTGAGTATATGAATACGATATTATTTCACTGATTAATCTAAGTAATGCAAATAACTACAAAGGCATTTGTAAACCTAACTGAAATAATAAACCGATAATAATCAAAAGAGTTCCTAATCAAGATAACCTCAACGAAAATGATTTCGGTACGATGACAGCAAAAAAAAATTGACAGTTCCGTCAATGGTCTAATGGTAAAAAGAAGTAAAAAGAAAAGAAAACACAACATTATTGACAAAGATCATCATCATGAGATCATGATTAATTTAACAAAAATGCAATGGCTAAACTAATAACTCTTTAAAGCTAATTACCTATTTATGACCTCCGTGGCGCAGTGGTAAAGACCTTGCCTCTGAACCAGGGGCTCCCGGGTTCGATCCCCGGTCAGGTCAAGACGGAAAATGATCTTTTTCAGATTGACCTGGGTCTTGGATGTTTAAATATATATGTATTTGTTATAAAATTTAGTATCGTTGAGTTAGTATCACATAACACAAGTCGCGAACTTACTTTAGGGCTAGCTCAATCGGTGTGATTCGTCTGTATATATTTATATTTATTTATTAAATAAAAACTAAAGACCCATACCTATCACTGCGGCCTCAATAACCTATTTACACAAAATGGCCCACATACCAAATCACGCGAAAGAGCAATCGCAATATGTCCTTCCCGTAGTTCGTAAAAATCTCATTTAATATTACGACGAAAGTTTTTCCCTCAAATACAAAAGTGGCCATAACGCACCCTAACATTCCGCTCTGAGAATTACTACTGGCTGTTTCTTCTTGTCCAAAACAATTGATATCTCTATTTGTATCAATAATACTAGAGGCGGACTTTTACGTGTATTTCGTACGTGGGTAGAATCCAACGTGCGAATTTACCGTTCGGTCGGTAAGGCCATCATATTTATTGAAACTATTGACGTTCAGAGCGGAATCTTCGTTTAAGATTTTCTTTTTCTGTAACAAGGGATTGCTAGCGGTATCTTTTTATATTATTTTTAATTTTAATCAATTAAGAATTTTGAAATAAGATTTGCTGATGAAATTCATATGAATAGAAAATACTTAGTATGTATGTACCACCTACTTTATTTGTTCGACGCGACGCGACTATCATTTACTATCCTTTTGAAAATGGGTATCGATCTGTATAATTACTGTACAAACAACTCATTTTAGCCGATCCCGTAATTATGTTTGAATTATAAGTGTTGAACCGATTGCAGGTTTTGTTTGAAGTTTGAACTATCAACATCAAATACGAGTACAAGTATATCTGTTTAATTGTACCCGCAACCCTTTATTACGAAGAATAATAACGCGTTTCCTAGGATTAAATTTTCATTACATCTATAACCAGTCTAACTGTAGGACAAATGTCATAATAAATTAATTCAAGCAATTGAATGGTTCGTTAATGTTTTTCTGTGATATCTTATAATTATCACTAGCAAGAATACAACAAGCAAGAATGCTTGATCAAATTTAATTAATATTATGATATCTCATAGAATAGTAGTCGATTCTTCACTTATAAATGATGATAAAGATAAGATGATGATGATAAAGGGATCATATATCCGTTATCTTGATATTTCAAATTATGTAAAACAGGTTTCAATTATTACATTAAAAATATCAAAATTTATGTTCAGTCAGAATAAATATTTTCAATCAATGCAACTACAATTGCGTTTTTTAAGAATCCTAATAAAAGTAACGAGGTTTGCAACAACCTAGACCACTATGAATTTAATGATAAATTTTGTAATTATTTCTCAGCTAGTTGTGAGAATCCCTTTGGATCCTCCAGAAACAATTCTTGAGGTTGCGGTCTTGGAGAAACCAATAGCTCCGTTAGTACCATTTAATTGATTTTGTACTGCAGAAACTAATTAGAATTGAGGTTTATGTTACCGAATAGTATTAATAACTTTAGTGTGTTAGCTCTGACACAATCTCATCTTTGTGATCCATCTTGATTAACGGAATTATTAATGCTGACGTGATACGATTTTGATTATTTATTCATTTTTACGCTATTAGGTGCGTTGTATGTGTGTGATATATTAAAACCTTACTATGAGCAAATTTGCAACTGAAGCTACCTATATAATAAACAATCAATGCATGGGGTCCTTGATATTTATCTTTACTTAAATCGAACAAATAATAGAAAAAGCCGCTACCATAGTAGCCATAAATAAATTGTATGAAACAAACGTACATACATACTTATGTAATAGAAATAAATAATGATGCTTCCTAATAGAGAAAGGTATAATAAAACTAAAAATATACTTCAGCCTTCGCTTAAAGCTCAGCAAAACATTTCAAAACTAAATCATTATACAAATAATATACAAGTGTTATCTTTAAACAACACAAAGTATAAATGAAAAATAATTTTCAACAAAAACCTGTGTAAATATTCAATATCCGGATTCAATCATCAAATCATTAAATTAGATCAATAAATTTATCAGTATCTATGTAAATGTTATTCCACACAAATTATTTGTATTTGGGTCGCTCCACTATCGACTACCCGATATTTATTCAGCCCCTACTAAGAAGCTTACAATTCGCTGTTGTAACAGTATTGTATTAATAATTCAGAGAGAATTTACAGGCTCGTGCCATATCTCTTCTGGGCAGCCAATTTGTTCGCCAGGATTACCTTCTCCACATTTACACGACCATTGATAACCCAAATTACTCTTAATTAACGTTCAAATTTAGGACACTATTTCTTTTAGTTGTTCGGCGAATACTTTGTAATGGAAATGGAAAATCTAATTTAATTAAACCTGTCCTAGTTGACTTTATTTTATTTAGTTTTTAATGTTTAATGTAGACAAGAAGATAATATAATAAATTCTTGAAATGTTATAATGAGAGAAACGTTGAAACTAAAGTAGGAAATTTTGTAACAGTAAAATATACGCAGATTGATATAAATCCCAAAGATTATCAAAAATACAGTATCTTGATGTAACCACAGGTGAAAGTTGGTCGAGCACTTCATTTATTCACATTAGTGAATCATTAACATTTCGGAATCCCCACGCAGCCGTGCCCTTATCTAGAGATTAATTAAGCTCAACTAACACAAGAACGGATTGAGAACGATAACACAATCGCAATTCAAGCCCAAGCAAACGTTAATTTAGTTAACGAAGATGTGTTGCCTGATATTTTTGCGCTTTTTAATAGCGTGACATGGATACGGGTTGAGGAGGAAACATCAAGTATTGTGTTACGGGCACACTGGTCTTTATCGAGGCGAAATTTCATTATACGCGCCCCATTCAATCGAAACACCTTCGCACAATTGGAGGGCTGCCTCAATGGGTTGTCGGATGAAATTTCTTAACATTCTTCGCTCATAATGAGCGGAGGCTGTCGTGCAATAGGCAGCAGTAACGGTGTAATCGTGTTCGAAACGAGATCGACAGATATTAAGGGAGATTAAAATCCGCTTAATGAACCCTTATAATGAAATTACGCACCAATGTTTCCAAAATCCTTGAAGTCTAATTACTTTTTGCTGGGTTGTCAGATTTTGTTTCTATTAATGACTCATATAATTAACTTTTGGAATTGTTAATACTTATATCATTTTTTGTCAAACAATCGTTTGAAATTGATTTCCGTAAATTCTCCAAAAAAATCTTTATCAAACGCTCAATCATGTCGTTACATAAACCACGCACTACCTCTAGTATAATAGTCATAAATTATAACCCCTATCAGAAAGCATAAGTGGTTCTGTAGTGAATCACAGTGGTAATGAAGACATCAATAGAACCGGTCGGATTGGCCGAACGGGCTGCGGTAAAGAAGTCTGACCACTTTTTCTCAGAATCTCAGAATATTGTGAGACGTGCGACCATGCCGAAATGAATCATATCTTAGTCAGAGGATTTGATTTTATGCCCGCGTAGCGTTTTACGAAAGACGATCAACATTTTTGTCTATACGTCTTCATTGTTGTACTGTAATAAATCCGATATAAGATTTGTTCGAAAAAATTACCTACATATACAATACAAAAGTAAATCAGTTCCATTGCCACTTTTATTTCTCAAGGAACAGTCTCTAGATCAAAAGTTGTAATGATCATAATGTCAAAGCAAATAGTGAATGATGGTATCATTTTTCAAAACCATTTTCAATTTCCCAAATGAACTTCTTATCTCAAATCCCGTAGGATATACACAAAATAATAACCATGGTGTGTGATACCCTTAAAGTACTATTTGAAAATGGGGGATTTAAAATATTTACTTGTACTGAAAAGGATCCCTGTCAATTGAACAAAAATCGCTCATGCGATAAAACGACATCATTAATCATTTCGAATACATTTTGGGACTCCATACGACATCGCACTAAGCTCGTACTTGCTGTGACGAAAAGGGTTTTATAATGATGCTGTACACCATAATCATGTTGTGTTGTCACTATAAATTTGTTTTTTTTTAGTTTTTTTTCAACGTTTGATCAAACATGGTGTTTCAAATCCTGATGAAATCAATTCCATTTTTGTTAAGAATTTTGCTATCAGCTGTAACAAAATTTTGATACCCTTACTTGATTAACTGTAAATAAAATAATCATTAAAAACAAATGAAAGTCTGGGTTGGCCAAATTTTGCATATCAAGTGGCATCTCCCATTCAGGCTCCCTTTCGGACGTTATCTATTTAATTCATCAGAACTCTTTCGAGGGACGATTCTGACCGCATTCGAAAGATATCGGTCACACGATGGGGATAAGCTTTCCAGTTCAAGTTTAATATACCGAAAGACATTGCATTTACTAGACCAGTTTCTATTTATCAACATCACATTAATAAAGTAAATTCGAATATAATTTTACAGGTAGCTCTTGCCACAAAAGAATAAATTTTCGTGCAAGATAACTAATATATGTATTAAAATTACTTATACTATATAAATGTTTAAATTATTTTTATAGCAAGCGATTGCTATAAATTAAACATTTAGGTATACTCTCTACGAGTCAGTTTAATATACTGTTTTAAGCATATCAACACAATTGAAATTGTATATTGATTATGATCACTATTTTTTAATTTAATCCATCAAAGGTCTCTCCCATATCATTTCTACTTAAAACACAAAATTATCAGGGAAATACAAAAAAATATATTATTTCCTATGAAACGAGATTTCTGCATTAAGGCAATTAAAAATATCATTCGAGATAGGATAAGGGGTGAACGATCCCCTACACGTTGCGGTTTCATTACGAGGTGTGGTGTGCGTAATGGTTTTTTTACCCATTACGACTCCGCAACATCCATTTTTTGTTAATATAAAATCAACAAGCAAGAATTATCATTTTTATTGTCAAATGGGCGTATGTTGCTGTTTTTTACTTCCCCATTATTTCGTTTATTGGTCTCGTTATATTTCTATTCGGGTCTATGGCTGCGACATTTGTTACAAACATTACGTTTTGTTGGTTTGCTAGGTTCCGTAATTGCTTTTGTGATTGTACAATAAGTAGGGTTATTGATCGATTTGCTTATTTTGTTCATTGTCATCTAAATCAGTAGGGCGATATCAAACTAATAATATTCAAACATAAAGGCTAGTACCTAAATATATCTTTTTAGATTCAAATACTTCAATATTTTGTTTATAGCTATCAATCAATCAATCAATCAATCACTTTATTTGTAAAACATAGGTAGTATAGGTTCACAGGTTACAAAAATACAGTATCACTATGTTTTGCCGGTAATAGCATACAGCTAGAAATACAGAGGTATTCCTCGAAGCGCCACCATTTTGAACCGCACCTGGCCAACCGCAACTTTTTTAATCCTCGAAACGCAACTAATGAGTAGCGCTCCGAGGAATACTAAAAAACATTAAAATTTTATTCTTCGAAACGCACCTATGACTAAAAACTAGTGAAGAGCATAAAGTAAACGTAATCAATGATATCGATGATTTATTATTTTTATTTTAGATAGTTTTTTTTTATTTTTTTTATTAAATATGGGTTTGCTCTTGACCACAATCTTGCCCGAGGACAGAGATGAGGTCTACGATGAAGCGAGCTTACCCAGAAGCAGCCTATTCACTCTGGTTTTGAAGAGAGTCAGGTTGTATGTGCTCGGAAACACAGACGCAGGTAGGGAGTTCCAGTGCTTTGCTGTGCGCATCAAGAATGATGACGAAAAGCGCTTGGTGCGTGCGGGGGGAATATTAACTAAGAAGGGATGATAGCCCGCAGTGCGTCTGGTTGTCCGGTTGAAGAAAGGGGCGGGCGGTATGAGCTCATGCAGCTCATGAGCACACTCTCCGAAGTACAATCGGTAGAAAACCGACAAGCAGGCAACTTTTCGACGATGAGCTAGGCTGTGGAGCTTAGCGTTCGTTAATTTTTCATCGCCGATTATTCTTTTGGCTCTGCGTTCCACCGAATCCAAAGTGGCCAGTTGGTACTTCGCCGAGCCGTCCCAAAGGTGACTGCAGTACTCCATGCAAGAACGGACTTGAGCTTTGTAAAGAGTAAGAAGCTGTCCAGGTGTGAAGTATCGCTTCACCCTATTGAGAATGCCCAGCTTCTTGGCAGCTGATTGGGCTTTGGATTCGATGGTGGTGCCGAAGTTGAGGTTTTTTGTCAACTCCATGCCAAGGAGTTCAAGCTTGTCGGTTATAGGAACCGATGTACCCCGAAAAGTAGGAGCAAGGATGAAAGGGCTCCTTTTTGCGGTGAATAGACACGCCTGTGTCTTGGAAGCGTTAAAAGTGACCAGATTACTCTCTCCCCACTGGGATACGTAGTCTAACGTCTGGTCAGTTCGCTCAACCATGGCCTTTCTCTCAAGTTTTAACTGATCCCCGCTAATCCCTGCACCGGACAAGTACCTCTCCACAACAGTACTATCATCTGCATACCCAACAATACCGGGTGTAAGAAGGTCATTGATGTGCAGCAGGAAAAGAGTTGCAGAGAGGACCGACCCCTGAGGAACACCGGCGTCAATAGTCATTGGATCAGACGAGCAGCCATCAATGACCACTTTGATCGATCGTTCACTCAGGAAGTCAGCTATCCAGCTACAGAGGCCAGCAGCATATATAGTAAAAAGAAATATTCGCTTACCGCACTAAATTGTGTGTATACATAAAGGATATTAAAAAATAAAACTCATGGATATAAAGAACATACGTATAATAATCACGCTAGAGCAAGACCATAATTACAAGGTCATTTTGTGTGGTGTTATCGTAAATACTGTTGTATACATGTATTTTTTCTTTAAAAACAGATTTATAATAACTAGAACAGGTATAAATCCGATAATAATAAAAAATTATTATTATCTATCATAAAAAAACACATATTTTAAATGGTATCTATCTATACATAATCATGACTTAATATTAAGATATTTTAAGGTAAGTTATTAAAAACGCTTTTAAATTAGTCTAGTTTGTAATCACATGTAAAAATCATATCACTAGTAGTGTAAGATCATTAAAAAGTTAGTAATATATTAATATTAATATTACAAAAAAAAAATACAGTTTGCATAATTATCTTAAAAGTCATTGCTTAATAGTTACATATTTTAAGGTATGGTTTAAAAAGCTACTATTTTTTAACTATAATTACCTGTTCTAGATAATAGCGCAGTAAATAGAGCGAACCTTCCCTAGGGGTTAATTACGTGCGGTACAGTAACTCAATTTTTTTTATATTATTGTTTAGGATGGTTGTAAGTATTTAAAATAAATATGGCACAATTGAATAGCTTTTGCACTCGCCGCCAAATTGGAAAAATAAAAAAAAAATCACCACTTTGTTCGGTTTTTCGCTTATATTTTCTTTTAAGTGCATTTTCGCTAGAAAAGTGTTCTACACAATGTTGTAGAAAATTAAATTTGCCGTTATTTACATTTTATATTTTGTTTCTAGGACTGACAGTTTCCGAGAAAAAAAAAATCCTATGCCTTAAAAAAATCTCATTTTTCAAAAATTCGTCAATCTTTTTTAATTTAGAACGATGTAATCCAGTCATGACCTATTCTAGGAGAAAAGTAGCGGAACAAACATCGTAGAGAATTGAATTACCTACAAAACGCAATTGCATATTTCTTAACCAACCCTGCAAGGTGGAGAGTAAAACTAAATGATAAAACAACGGAAATTGTTTTTTGCTATAATATTTTACTTTTTACTAACTGAACCTCGCTCCCATGGAAATTTCGGGATATAAAGTACCTTATGTGCTAGTCCTGATATTTTCTACTAGTATACCAAATTTAATCGAAATCCGTCTAGTAGATTTTGTGTGATTAAGCAACAAATATCACATCCAAACTTTCCCATTTATAGTGTGATTCATTGCAGGTGAGTAACCGGTACCTGATTGGGACACTGTAAAAGTGTCTGTGGACATTATCAAGTACAGATATTAGATAATATTTGCTTCATCAGCAATAAAGATTGGGAAAGAAACCCGATTTTAAAATGAAAAAGTTTGGATGTGATATTTCTTGCTCAATCTTAAAAAATCTACTGGACGGATTTCGATAAAATTTAGTATGCTAGTAGAAAAATATCAGGGCTAGCACATAAGGTACTTTTTATCCCAATATTCCTATGGGAGTAAAGCCCCCGGGTGCAGCTAGTAGACAATAAAATATGATAGCAAAAACGTAATATTTTAACTTTTACTTTTACTACCTACTACGTAGGTTTGGTTAAAAAAAATTACATGTGTTTTGTAGGTAATTAAATTTCCTTCAAATTTTATTCCAATATATATTTTCCTAGAGTAGGCCATAAATGAATTACAGCGCTCTGAAGTAAAAAGTTTGACAAATTTCCAAATGCGATTAAAAATGCGATTTTTTAAAGTGCACATCTCCATAACTATTAGTCCTAGAAACAAAACAATATAAAATGTACATTATAGGAAATTTATTTTTACAATATTGTGTAGAACTCTAATGTAGCTAAAATGCATCTAAACGAAGGTGAGAGCGCAAATCTGAATAAAGTGGCATTTTTTTTTGTTTTTCCAACATATGACGGGCGTGGAAGGGGGGAGAAATTGTGCCTCTTGCATTTTAAACACTTACTAACCATCCTAAATAACATATCAAAAATTCAGAACTATTGAACCATTTGTAAGTAAACCCTACCCTTAGCTCTATTTTGGTCTTTATTCAATGTACTATGGACGGATTTGTATTAAATTTGGTATACTAGTAGAAAAATACCAGAAATAGTACATAGGTTACTTTATATCCTGAAATTCCCACGGGAGCGAAGACCCGAGGCGCAGTTAGCAGAAAATAAAATATTATAACAAAAAAAGCAATATTCCGTAGTTTTAATATTGAGTTTTACTCCTCATTCTGCAGGGTTGGTTAAGAAAAATCCAAATGCGTTTTGTAGGTAATTAAATTCCCTACAAATTTTGTTCCAATACTTATTCTCCTAAAATATGCCATAACTAGATTACAGCGTTCTGAAGTAAAAAGTTTGACAAATTTCAGAAAAAGAAGATTTTTTAAATTTTTTTTATGAGCACACATCTTTGTAACTATCAGTCCTAGATACAAAATGTAAAATGTAAATAATAGGAAATTTAATTATCTACAAGATTTTGTAGAACACTTTCCTAGCAAAAATGCATCTAAACGAAAATATGAGCCTAAATCTGAAGTTTTTTTTTTTTTTAGTTTTTTTAAGATTACTACGGACGCGGAAACTTGGCAATTGTGCCCTTTTTATTTTGAGTTCTCACAATAATCCTACACAAAATTTCAAAAAATTCACAATTACTGGACCGTTTGTAATTTGATTCTCGTCTATTTACTGCGCTAATAACTAGAACAGGTAATTATAGTTAAAAAATATTATTATCTATGATGACGCCTTTTAATCGATATCGATAGTTTCATACTAATTTAATTTTATCATAGGTGCGTTTCGAGGAATGAAATTTTAATAAAGTCCTCCTCGAAGCGCAATCTTTCAGTTGCGTTTCGAGGAATAAAAAAGTTGCGGTTCGAAAGGTGCGGTTCAAAATGGTTGCGCTTCGAGGAATACCTCGAAATACAGACTTACTAAAAATACGTATATGGCGTGATCAACCCATTTTAACAAAACTGACTTTGCCAAAAATTATTACTTTCAACACTTTAATAAATGAATAAACATTTTCGCCCGTTAATTAATGGTACTTTGTTTAATGTCTAGTGATTACTTCAATTTAATTTTGCTTCAGTGCGTGTCGCAATTTTTTGCTAGACCCGGCCGGCGCACTTGATTCACTAGGCCTATTTTTAGGCCTAATATGCAAAGCGTCGCAAAAAAAAGTTATACATGCAAAATGATTTTATTATTGATGAAAATCTAATCTGTTTAAAAAGTTAGTAAATTGCTGGAGTTATTTGTAGACGTACGATTACAAATGTTAGGGATTCGAAAATAATCAACATACTTATTGATCTTTTTATCTTCTCTTCCAGTGATAACGGCCATGTCTTCGGACTTATAAGAATACTTACATTCGGACTTATATAAAAACTTACTAATAGTGTGTTGTTAGTGAATATACAATGTACCAGTCTAGTGTACGGACTATGGGTGCATTAGCCGTCGTGGTTCGATGGTTCTTGTACCTGGTCATCGGACTTGGATGGCAGGTTCAATCCCAAACTGTGCAACAAACGGCAGTTGTGGACAATTCATACAACCTTTACTACGAACAACCATGCTGCTCTGGACCGGTCTCTAAGAGTAAATACCACATGAGACATAGACGAGGTAAGTGAAAAAATTGTATTAATACCTAGTATATTATTTGTATATATAAAATACGAAGATAACTAAGCAACCTGTAGAAATCTTATATCACTAGAAACCTGAAATTGCATAATAGGTTGTTTATATGACGTAAATAGAGAATAAGTAAAGAAATTTTGAAATTCATGCTAGAGTTGATAGAGGGCGAAATGTTGTATGAAACTTTGTAAAGTTTGGAAGTTAAGATATGTAGATGAAAAATAAAAACTAAGACACTTAAAAGAGCATTAAACCTACCCTGTAAATATTTTGGAGAATCCAAAGTTCAAAACTCAAGTCTAAAGAGTAAGATATTTTACGAACATACTTAAAACACTATTATTCTTCACTGTTCACTGAACTGAGACAACGGCACCAACATAAGTGTTTATGCCATTGCATACAAGTTCTAGCAATTTATGAACGTATTCATGTTTATCTTCAAAAGCATTATTGTAAAAAACTGTCTGGTTCAATGATATTGATACAAAAAAAATGGTGTTAAGCAAAAAGGTCTTTCAGAATCATAAATTCATAATACAGAGATTACGTTTGCACACAAACCTAATGCAAGTATGTAGTAGTACCTATACATTCATAACGGAGACGCATTCAAGGGTACGCAAAACGAGATGGAAATACAAACATTGCAGTGTGTAAAAGAGACGGGAACTTCCTTTTGTTTCTTTGCCCTACCAGAGATGATGCCACCAGAGAAGATTTTAATACAGTTGTAGTTAATATTTCTCGTATTCACTTCTTTTGAACTTCCTTTTTTATCTCTCACTAGGGGGGTATTAATATGATGTCATTATTTAAACTAAAGATTATGTTTGTACAAAAAACCTGTTCTTGAACAATGTATTTCCGTTAAAAACAATTCTAGCAGTTACTCTATGTTTATTTGCAAAAAATTGTTTACCCGATACTCGTATTAGTTTGTTTAATCAATCATGCTATTTTGAAAAATGTACTAGACCTTTTCTAATTATTTTAAGCAAATGCTGCATTTTTACTCTTGAATTTAGAAAGTTAAATTATCTGATATCTCGGAAATTATTTTCAGATAAAACTGTTGGACATAGACCAGAGAAAATTCCATATAAAATTGATGAAAATAGAACAATGTCAGATAATATTGAAATCAAAAAATCGTTTGTTTTCTAATTCATTTAAGCTTCAGCAGAAACGTGGTCATTTTGTAGACCACAATATTAGTCTGAAATTTACCGCTTCCAAAAGAGTTTAAATATCTAGTTTGTGGGGCATAAATCTGAAAACTTTTATCACTAAATCTAAAACTTACATTAATATAATAAAATAAAACTATGTAATAAACTACTTAGATGAAAATCCAATAATTTTCCACTTTGATTGTATTTGATTAACTTGATATAGGTATAGCAATTTTATTGCAGTTAAGGAAATATCTAAAATGAGTGCCTGAATGCCTACCTAACGGCAGAGTTAGATATAATTTAAATTTTATTTGTATTGTTAACAAGTTTTCCCCTCTTCCACGAATTGGGATTGCGAAATCGAGGGTTTTCGGTTCAACTCAAACGTCATCAAAAGTGTCAATCATGGATGTTTTCGAATAGCAAAACCGATTATCGGGCATATTAAGTCGGTTATTGTTATCGACAGCGGCGTCCCGTCCACCCAACCGTGAAGTAGATTAGGGCCATCATAATAATGCCATATTTTTGGCGTCAGCTGCACGCAACGCATGCACGCCTCACAAGTTTATTTTTTGCTGAATTTCTTATTAAAACTCCATTTTGCAATTCAAGATGGTAGGGATTTTTTACTACGTACCCCTTATTTGGGTCCCACACGTGATGTAATTTAAATAATTTTCCTTATTTCGGAAGAGAAATAGAACGTTGTAAAGAATACGCTCTAGTAAAATCCTGTAAATGTAACGCAGAAAACAGAACTAGTAGCAATTGTTATTACTTGTACAGTTGCTAATTATAAGGGTTAAAGCTAGAACGATGTCCGTCCGTGTAGGGCTAAAAGGGCTCTAAATAAGTTTAGGGACGATTCTTTGCCAGAGTAAGCGGGAGGATGGACAACGCCGCCTAGTCTGTCATTAGTGAGGGCAATGTTTTGCAAAAGTTGTTCGTACGTTGTACCGCTGAATAGCTTTTAATGAGAGACATCTGCTTTTCTACTTTTATGTTTATTTTCAGTATTTACATGCTTTTTTGTATCAATTTTATAATTCCACGTCAATAATTTTGTCGATATCTCTATCGATATAATTTCGGTATGATTTTTTAATTTCTAATCTTTGATTTTGATTTTTCAGTCAAACTTTATCATTCGTTCTTAGATATCATAAATTGTATTTTAATTTTACTTAGTCATTACAAATTAACTTTAGCAGAATTTAACCATACTAAGTGGAACAGTGCCTAATGTTAACAGGTCATAGATCAGAAATCTTGGATCTGTGCTACAACGCTAAACAAAATATCATTCTTACAACTTCTGATGATGATACAGCAAGGATTTTTAAATATGAAATTAACAAAGACAAGGATTAATAAACGTTATTATTTATATCACAACATTTTTATGTGTTAACTTTAATCACCTATTGATAAACTTTTAATATAATAATCTCAACTTTAAGTCAATAGTAGTGTCATTTTGTTAAATTATACTAACTGAAGACCCATGAAAGTTAAATGAGAGAAAACATGTATGTCTAAACAAAAACTGGGCGGTATAAAAGAAAGCGAGTACTTAGCCGGAAAGGAATAGAAAAAAAAAAAAAACACTATGAGTGAAGGCGGGACGCGCCGTGCAGCGACGCAAACCGAACTTGTACGACTTTGACCGTTGACCACAACTCATTTGTAGCTGCACGTTTATTATTCTAGAAGCAATTACGTTTTGAAAGAGGAATGAACTTTGCTTTTGTTTTGTGGTTTTCTGTCATTTTAGTCGTTATTTTTTTAGTTTTAAAACAGTTGGTGGTGGTTGGCGAGTACATTTTAAAACTTCAGACAAAAAATTACCATGACGATCTCCTTATTCAAACGCAGCGAACAGATTATCGCATTTACTGGACAAATACAATTATGCTTTCAATCATGGATAAATCATACTAGTAGGTCTTCGTCCGACGTAGACCTTCTAAATCGATGATTTGAATACTGGTTTATTATGCATATGGAATCTTTCCTTTGATAAATGATTTTAATATTCATTATAACACCATTATAATACTCAAATTAATGTATGTTACATCGACAATGCAGAGGGTCAACCCATGAATGCAATATAGTTTTAACATCACCAACCCTTTAACTTCTGACATTGAAAGCGATCTCGCGATTCTCTAAGGGAGATGACATAACTTATTTCTCAGGTAGGTGTGGTTTTGCGAAACATTTTGTTCAAAATTTGGTCACGTAGAAGCCGGGCAAGGGTATCCCATATCGCATCTTCAAATTCCGATTGTCCATTGTGTTCTCAGGAGACAAAAGGCTGGGGACACTGCAAGGAAACTTACCTTCGTCAAAATGCTTCCCAATTCAGACGTTCAGGTATTCGGATAGATCGGTCTATTTATCTCGTCTTCGAAACCGTTGGCGATGACATGTGTTATTTTTGTTTAGAATTATTGAATTTGTTCTGTGTGTTATGTACAATGGAGAAGAAGTAAATAAATTTCAAATACTGTAATCACTAAACGGTATGAGCCTGTATATGACATATATGACAGATATGCTACTATTTTCAATTTATCCAGAATATATACCCGTTAAAATCAAGTCCAATCTCACGTCTCTCTCTCTTTAGTCGTCATGACTGTGTCAGGGTCGTGGACATTATATGGAACGAAACACACACAACGACTCTCTTGGCAATTTTAATGGAGTGGTTTGCCATTACCTTCTCCATTTCACACACTAGCTGATAATCATCATCCAGAGTGCAGGTTTCCTCACGATATTTTCCTTCACCATTAGCAAGTGGTGGACCATAAGCATGAGTCAGATTGGTATACAAACTCATGTAGCACGGGCAAGATTCGAACCTGGTAACTTTGAAGCCACAGGTGGGCACCCTACCACTCGGCCACCACCGCTTCCTGAACCTGCTAAATATATGTATACTACAATTTTCCATTTATCCAGAATATTTGAACTCGAGTCCAATCACAAAACATACCACATAACACAACAACCAACCATATGAACTTATAAATTTCAGCGCGTTTCAACATAAAAACGTAAACTTACTATAAAGGTACATTAATATTTCATCTCGCGGACATATATTTGGCTTTTCGCGGGTTATAAACGAGCAATTCCGGGTAATACTGTGTTGATGAAACTGCAACGATAACGCGCCCATGCGAAAATAATGCATATTTTGTGGACACGCGAAAATATTGGGAATTTATGTATGATACAGTAGGCTTTATGAACATTACGTGCCCGTGAAGAAAAACAACATCCTGAGGAAATGCACGCTTTTTTGAGATATTACTTATCAAAAGTGATGAAAATTCTCCGTCTCTTTAGAGATATAACATCAGTTGGAACTGTGTAGTAGGAAACGATCTATATTCAACGTTTTCCTAACATTGATTTTATCATCTAGCGTGTATAAAATATTCCCAACTGCATTTTTTATTTTAAAATAAATAACGCTATTTTTCCTTTTCGCCGCCATACTACCATACAGCAACAGCAATCACCATATAAATAAGTGCACGATTCTTTAGATGGTTATTGTGTACGAATAAAATCGAATCAACCTGACTCTCTTCAAAACCAGAGTGAATTGGCTGCTTCTGGGTAAGCTCGCTACATCGTAGACCTCATCTCTGTCCTCGGGCAAGATTGTGGTCAAGAGCAAACCCATCTTTATGTATTAAAAAAAAAAAGAATACACCTGAAACCACTCGATACAAACAAGCTAATTAGTGCCTGAAATTTGTTCCATAATGAGACAACTACATTATGCTGCAGGCAATTCCGGAATTCGTCGATAAGTTCAATTGCGCGAAATGTCATTACGGACAAATTAATGAAATTATTTCAATTTTCATCTTCTGTAAACGGATATTATTACAAATAACATTATTCGAAACAATTCGCTTATTCGTCAATGTTGATTGGTACAATAATTTAATGTTTACATTACTTAAAGTAATTTTTATATAATAATTGTATACAAACATTAAAAAACATAAAAAGAAAATAAACATTCATTCATTCATTCATTCATACAAGTGATTGTTTCAAAAATAATGTGTTCTGATATTTTTTAATGACTAAAATTTAAATGGCAATAATACTTATTTTTAGTTGGTTAATTTATCTTTAATTTGTGAAATAGTAAGTTCATTCATACTAAATATGAGTAACTTCACATCATTGTTCGCTAGGAAATGAACAGAGCCCTAAAATTTCAGTCGTAAACCACTCATCGGGTTCCGCCGACGTCTGCTTTAACTATTGTTAGTAAAGGCATCAAAATTCTTTAGTGGAAAATTTTATCCTTTGTGCGGAACAGAAGACCTGCAACTTAATCTCTGTTCCTTTTGTGTTCCACTCATCAATACTTTCCGAAATTGCACCTAGAGCCGATTTTTCAACAATTTCAACGTTCAATTGAACTTCCAGGATCGTCCTATCATTCCGATGACAATTCGAGGAACTGTGAATGATTTGACTATTGGAATTTTCGATTCGTCACATTTCATTTTTTATTGAAAATCATGACGAAGGAAATATGTATTAATATTGAAAATTTATATGATTGTTTCTCATATCAAGTTAAACTGCATTTTATTAAATAGATAGTTAAACATTGTACACCTTATTTTTTAATGACATGACTTATGATGAAGCGTCATATTTAAACTGCTTCCATGCTGGTCTGGGAGCGAAGAAAAAACATAGAATGTGCCGCCGTAAAAGCCAATCGAGGGAAATGGCTTTAAACTGGGGATTCCTCCACTAATAGGCGATGGGCTAGCAACCTGTCACTATACCTGAATCTCCATTCCATGAGAGAGCCAACTATTAAGCTAAGCGTGGCCTTCGAGTCTCACGACTCTTGGCTCTGTCTACCCCGTAAGGGATAAAGACGTGATTCTTTGTATGTTTGTCATATTTAAACAAGTAGTAGTTTATATAATTCATAGATATAATTGCTTGAATCACGTGTGATTTACCAAAACAATTTGTTTGGCTGCTTGTAGATTAATTTTATTCTCTATGACAAAAAATATCCTACGCGCAGTGGAATTAAATTTAAAACAAGCGCAAAGAGAAATCTCAAACTAACCAAATAATAGTAAATCTTCTCTGCAACTTGTCTCAGTTCTCTTAAATTTCGTTTGCAGAATAATGGAATAAGTTTAATTAGTTTCCACGAGGTGCCTACTCTTAATTAAGCTTTGGTTTGGGGCCTAATGTTAGGTTTCCGTTTCTTTTGTATTAATATTCCATTGTATTGTATACCGATGTGATTTAATTACATCTAGTACTTAAATAACTAGCAGTTCTGTCAGAACAGTAGACCTCGCGAGCCCTTTCATGAAATTACCGATATTTTACCGTGTCCCTGGTTTAGAAGAGTTTTGAAACCAAGCTACCAATGCTGGAAACAAAATAAAAAGTCTCATATAGGGATAACGAGCAAAAACTTTTTAACAGATAATATACTACCGAAAAGAAGCACATGGTACGTGTTATAGTAAAATGAAGTAAAATCGACACACACAGCTCAGATAAAGATAAAAATATTATATTACTAGCTTCCGCCTGCGGCTTCGCTCGCGTGAATTTCCCACGGGAACAGTGATTTTTCCCGGGATGAAAGGTACCCTATGTCCTTCTCCGTACTTCCAGCTATGTGTATGCGAAATTTCAGGAAGATTGGTTCAGTAGATAAAGCGTGAAGAGACAAACAAACAAATAAACAAACAAACTCACTTTCGCATTTATAATATTAGTTAAGATTAACCCTTTTCGTATGTTTCATGAAACAAGTGTAACCATTGTTATAAATTATGAACAGGGAATTTAACCTGTTAAAGAAGATTTTGATACCTTTTTGGAGGATCTAGTAATTCAATTACATTTGCCCAACACGGTTGCTAATCCGACGATTTCGATTTGTTATCCACAATGGCTTCAGTGTTAGGACGCTCACAAAGGATTAGATAGACACCCTACACTCTGCCTACCCGGGAAATTAGAACTACATCAACACCACAGATGAATTTCGGCTAATGTGTTAAATTAAATTGTGTTATTGTTCACATTGGGCTTATCACCGTATCATGTAGAATTGTAACATAGGAGGGACTAATCTTAAGAATTTATAAATGCGAAATCATTTATTGATAATTTAATTAAAATGTTGAGTCAGAAATTATACTTTCACCGATTTCACGTAGAATTTTAGAATTATGTATCTTCTAGTTACAAATATGTTGTTTAGAATACTATCATTTGTTTCTATTTCTTTTCAAGAAAATCTTCCTCATTTCCTTTCATAACATAAACTGTCCTGTGTGTGGCTGATTACAGTATACATGTAAACTGGAATTGAACGTTGACGGAAAAATTATGAACCTACTTTACAGACTAGTAATGAATTAAATACACCAAAACGAACTTACAAGTACATATATATCGGCTGAACTGAAGATATTGGATACAAACCACAAAATAGACAAGAATATTCATAACTAATCACAGTTATCGATATCCCGTAAAATCGCGATGCAATTGTGAATACAAAAATCGTTAATCGTAAACTTCCCTTTTACAATGTCATTAGGGAAATTGGCGTCGTTAATTTATAAAGGCCCCTTTAACTGCTTTGATATCGACGAATTTAAATCGGTAATCCCGCGGTTTGTTTTATGGCTGTTGATATCGTAGATTTATATCGATGATCGTAAACGCACGGTAATGCAGTCCAGATCAATGTTTAATTCACGAATTCAATGATAAAACCCCGGTAACTGATTTCCTATGGGGTTGTTTTTGGGGAATTGATTAGAGTTCTGCGGTCGCCATGTTTATGGGTTTTGGGGGCTGTTGATAGTTTTATGGGGGCATGTTGATTCTGCCATGGGATGCTCATTTTGTACTATCAAGCCAACAAAATATAAATTTAGTTGTTCCCGAGACAGCACACCTTAATTTCTTATCCAATACGAAGTTTATGAAAATTTTCAAGCAGTCACGTGAATTTGACTAATTAAATATAAATTACTCACGCAAATAACTCTTTTTCTTCTGGAGAAGGTAATTTTGATGACATTTTTATTTTAATTCTAGATTGATTCAGCCTGATATTAAAATATTTTTGAATCGAAGTACACAAAATTTCGCTTACAACGAAAAAAGAATAATTAATTTCGAAGACTTCTTCGCAATGTATTGTACTTTTTTAAATCCCTTGTATGTTTTGATAGGAAGTGTCAATAGGGGTGCGAACACGTCCGTATAGAGTTACCGTGTTAAGCAAACTAAAGGCGCAATACTTTCGTGCGAAAACAAAACGACGATTGAATGCGGCTCGAATTACTTTTCAATTCGAAAACGAATCCGAAACGAATAAAACAGCGAATGTGCTTTTAATCCCTGTTGACTCTTTCGCCGAGGTATCGACAGATGTTCGAGACATTTTACACTCCCACAAAAAAAATATATAACAAAAAAATACTACTGGTTTTTTCGTTTGATTCTATTCTTCTTGCAACTGATGAAGGATCAATTGTATGGATATGAATCACGGAATTCACAGGTTGCCTTATGGTGTGGTGGACATGCTAGGTGCAAAAACAATTTAGTTCATTTAATAGCCTTCATTATTATTAGTAGTCATTCACAATCCGTCACAATTTCAGAATTTCCTGTCTCAGAAAGGTAGCTTCTAGACATCTCAATGCACTGTATGTTAAAATGTAGTGTCGTCACTATGTATTACAAACTCTTTACATTTGATACAATCACGAGCTATGTTATAAAGACCTGGTTGCTGGTTCAAGTCCTGCTCGGATGGAATTTTTTCACTGCATCTGAGATGAGCTGAGCTCAAAAATCCAAAAATAAATATGTTATAAATAATTGAAATTTTCTTAAAAAATAAAATGTAATTGAAATTCCGATTTCTAAATCTCTTCCTTCACTAAAATTAATCAAAATGTGTTCAATTTTCTTGATCTTGCTGGTATATCTTCCTTACTCCTTCAGGTTGTTGGAAATTAATTAAGGTGTTCCGCCCCGGGCGTCCATGTTTCAATCGCACCTTCTATTGTTCTTGTAATATTTGATACGCAATTAAGTAAATTGGCTAACGATGCTTAGTTTAACTTACCATTTCAAAATACTAGACCTTTGCGAGTAAGATTCGAAGCTGGAAATAGACCAGTGCTACAGAATTAATATAAATATGCCAGTGCATACAATCAACAAGTTTTTGTTTACTAAGAAAAATTGGCTAAATTAGTTGCCCAAAATTATGACTTACGTAAAATATCGCGTGA
Organism: Ephestia elutella; assembly: GCA_018467065.1. Classification (NCBI taxonomy): domain Eukaryota; kingdom Metazoa; phylum Arthropoda; class Insecta; order Lepidoptera; family Pyralidae; genus Ephestia; species Ephestia elutella. Next base: position 11,394,191 of record CM031581.1, read on the forward strand.
TTCTAAACATGACACTAGCAATAGGAATCGTATTTTAACAAACAAATGTTCAATTGCGCATCTTTGCTACGAGCAATGTGTTTATCTGCTACGAAGCCTACGAATAATGATATCTGCTACGAAACCTACGAACATTGATTTATCAGCTACGAATATAGAATGATTGTAAGGGCACTTTAGTTAACTATCACATAGCTTATATAAATTGTAACTATTACTTTAATTCCCGAAATCCAGATTTCTCTAGTTTGGGAATTATGGAATTCATATATTTTATACATTTCCACCATTTCTATTTAGGTATAATTTACCATTGTGCTCATTTCGTCGTGTCCGTTCGGTCCGTCTGAATGCGAATGTATTTTAGAATGGGTCAATAAAAAACTTTTTCATAGAGCAACACGGATTCTTTCCGTGCCGCGCGCAGACGTCCTTATTGCTCGAAGGCTACGATGCAAACACACTATTTGGCAGCTACAAACAATGACAAAAAGGCGCCTAGCGAATAATAACGCCGCATTGCCAATTTAAATTTTAAAGTAGCGTTTTTCGCACTAAATATTTTTTCTTTAAAATGCCTCTGTCCATTTTGTTGCACTTTATCCTCTTTGTGGCGATTGTGCATCGTCACGGAACGCGCCGAGTGCATCAGATCTGATGCCGCTTTGCATACATTCCTGATTCATCTCGATTAATTCACGCGAAATGGTAGGTACGGTTAACAGCACAAATCGACTTCAGCAATTCCAATCCCTAAAAATGTACAAAAAAATAATTGTGGGAAATTTCTTGGACGATAGACTATCGTCCAAGAAATTTCCCATATTAGTATTGAAGAAAATAGCTTGTCTGACATCTGATGTCAGACAAGCTATTTTCTTCAATTTTATTCATTGTGTACTATCCTATATCCTATAATATGTATTTCTGGTTATCATCATATCATCAGTGACACTAGAGCGGTTTCTATCCACTTTTTGGAATTCGATTAACTTAATTATGTCCATAGGATAATTACGGCAATGAATACAATCCTTCATTAAATTATACTCCCCTATACGTAACGTCGCCGCCAGTCCCAAATTATATTACTTTATTGTTATTCTTTTTTACTTCCCCCAAACTAACGTAAATTGGCTTGGGATCACGCTAGTAACGATAAACTGTAATATTGGATTGGTTTTGTTGCCGTTCTTTATATCCGCCGACTTTTGTACTACTTTGAATTAAGGCAGGAAGGAACAGCTTTTTCGCAATGCGGTTTTCTTATAAATAGTGTTCTGAAACTAGCACGCGGTGAATTTTCGACACGACACGAATCCAATATTGAAATAATTAGATAATAAGTATCATTTTATAAAACTAATAAATAGGTACTTATGCGCTCATTTATGTATTGTCTTTTGTCACTACTTTTTATGTTATTTTCTGTAAATGGTGCAATTAAGTGTTCATCTATCTATGTTTTTACAGGACAGACATATCAATTTTATTTTAATCTATGATAAGATTGAAAATAAAAAGTAGTAATAAAAAGTTAAATTGAATACTATAGGCAAATTTGACAAAGTTGTAAAGTGCCTATTATAAATATACATATACAAATTATCAAATCAAATCATTTATTTGCAATAAATAGGGTTACACAAGCTGTTATCGAGATTACTGAATGAATATGAATGTGTAAAACATAACGTTGGTTTCAAAATATATAATATAAAATTAGAACTGTATTATACTCCTAGATATAAATGATGGATGGATATTTTCACTAAAAAAATGTGTCAAAGATATACTTTAAATTCCATGCAACACCTGATACTAACTATAAAATATAAATCAGGTTCAGGCGTTTATCAGAATAATCCCCTTAAATCACACGTGTGACCGTTATTCCAAAATCATTATGTACTACATCGAAAATCGATATGATAATATAAAGCTGCGAACCCTTTCATATATTCATGATAATCCACTCAGTTTCACCGGCATTGATAAAGGGGTCATTGTATCATCGCCTATCGATTATAATCGATACCAATCGTGGATCCGAATCGGGTATCGAGTGGTGTAGAAGGACTCTCAATAGAAACACGAGTATTCGCGCGTCTAGTGTCTCTCCTGTTAGGCTATGTCCAAAACAGACCAAGTCAAAGTGGTTTAGTGGTTTTGGTTAATTGAATACCTTCCTACTCGATTGCGATTTCAATTTTATTCTGGTTTTTAGTTTTCGATATTCGTTTCGTGTTTTTATTGTGCAACTTTTAATACTTCTCACCAGTTTTTGTTCAGAAATAATGTTAGGACTTTTTAGCAAAGAGTGCCTCTTACAAATTTTCTCGAAAATGTTCACTAGAATACTTACGTAAATAATATGTTACTTACTTACTTCGATGGCTCGACGACCCAAAGAGGATCTTGGCCTTCGATACTAGAAGCTTCCATTCCTTCCTGTTCTGCGCTACTTCCTGTCAGTCGGCTCTTTGGAGGGCCACCAGAAAGACCTAAAAGCCATGGTGGAAACGCTGGAGAGAGAAGGTGGAAATGTGGGTCTTACAATTAGCCGCGAGAAAACAGAGTACCTCAAAGCTTAAAGGTATAAAAATGTAAGAACCCGCAGAGAAGACCAACAAGACATACGTACACATTTATTCTATTCTCGCTCACCGCTAAAATACATAAAATGTAATAGGCACCAATACTAATTTTATCTTGAATTTTTGTTATGTATAATCATGTCAAATTCTAAATATAGTCTTAGGCTCAATCACAGATTAGACTAGCTGGGCCTAAGCAAAGCCTCTTTCTTTAATTCTAGTAGCCTGTCGGAAGTATAGTGTGGGTAGGTACATATCACGACCTATGTACTAGACTTTAAAAAAATGTACTGCGCTCTTTCCATCAACCGATCGGTTGTTCATCACCCGAGATACAGACCTATGTCTAGTTCGGGGGTGAGCTCCCGGATGGAGGATGGACTGGCCGCCTTCACTACTTGCTAGTTTTGTGTCCTCTTATTTATATACACATAAACATAAATATTTGTACTTAAAATACCTACCTTACTGTAAGGAATTAATTCAGGCAAATAAAAGACTTTTTACTTTTTTTTTTTAAGTCGGCCAAACAAAGGTAGGTGACAAAGGTGTTGGGAAATTTAAATATTTGGGCTGCACGATAACAGACACCAACCAAAGTGAAGACGAGATTGATGCCCAAGTCTAAATAATATGTTATATGAAATTAATAACATCGGGACTAATATTTAAAATCATTGGTCTAAAAAGTTATACCCAAGCGAAGGCGTGGTTGTAAAAACGTAAAAATAATACGTCGAAGCTCAATTCTCCATCAAATTTTGTATCGAGATGATATCGACGCCGTATCGATTCCCACGCAGTAAACTAAATTTCCCGGGTTTATCAATAAAAGCATATCGCTCCACAAACCATGTTTATAGTGATTGTGAGCCGTTACGTTTTACAACATGGTGTTACGGTCTAATGTGTAATATACTGGAAATTAGGAGTATAAAGGCTTACAAAATCATAAGATAAACCATACCATAATACAAATTAAACCAACAAAATAATATTTTGTAAAAAATGAGGAAAAAAAAACTTAATAAAATAATTTACAAAAACATCTGTACTGAATACGATAAATGCCGAAACATAATTTTGCAATTTATGTTAAAATTATTTCGATATGAAAAATCTGATTTAATTAATATTAAATAAATTTGGAATTTATATTGGACAGAGATAATCATCGTTATACAGATTAAACAATAATTATATTCCATTTGTAAGCCCATATTTAATTTCTACAAAAGAATTTTATCAAAAAATCTGCGGATAAAGTAGAACAGTTGAACCGATCCTTTTAATCCACTTTTATTAACAACTTTCGTTTTATCTTTCGGCTCAAATATTTAAATGTAAATACAATTTCTTCATTCTAACCATCTGAAAGGAAAGAAAGAAAAACACCAGAGAAGAACCGCCGTAGTCAATTACGAAAGCTTAAAAATATCGCTGGTATTTTCAGTTGTAATACAAAAAGAAGGGTTGGCAATCCTTTAAACCGCTCGAAACAACTTAAGATTCGCTCGCAAAATCTGCCGAATTTTTTACAAGCGGCTTGCCACTTCACTAACCCTGAATATTTCAGGCATTTTGTTAATATCCTAATCCTCATTTTTTCCTCGGCGAGTCGGAGGGAAGTCGGCATTCACCGTTAACAGTTTCATGATTAATGACTGAAAACTCTTTGATGGCTTTTTAATTAGAGCTAAAATGGGGGTGTAATACTCTGCTGTGGTTGCCGCGCAAGGTCGGACCGCCGCAGATATATTTCATAGCGGGGAGCGGCTTCGAATTTGCAAGGCTAATAAATTGCGAATACCTAGGCCTTATTGGCTCAATGTTTAATCGTTCGAGCTCTGGATTATTTTTCACCAACTTCCCTTCTTTGTGACTGACTCATTGGAAAGTAAAATGCTAAACGTATTCTTACCTTTGTGCTCGCCTAAGAGCGTTTACTTATCGACAACACAGGAATGGAATTTCTAACTTTGCATTACAAATTTATTTCCACGAGCCTCCCGGCTCCTTTCTGATTATTCCTATTCGTCAGTGAAAATGGCGATTAATATTCAATATGAACAGCCTATTTGAGTGATTGTTTCTCTTCGGCTATACAGATCGTGATCGGCTACGAACAATGAAATATTATTAATTGGAACAAATTGTTTGTACTCGCTTATATTTCTGAGGACAAATGTTTAATTTATGATACAAATCTTTGGCGAAATTAAAGTTCTTTGATGTTTCTACGGTTTTATTGTAATGGTTCGGGTCAAGTTATATTTTATTAAAGCGATCTATGAATTCATTTTATTGAAATATCTAAGTTTATGCTAGACGGACTGTGCTATGAGAAGTGTGTTTTAAAGATAAAACTTATCAAATATATTATTATCAAAATTTATTCAAACAGAACATCACTTGAAAATAGATATTTAGCCAGCCACAACAAATAGTTACCGTTACCCTGTTGCCACCGAAAACGGTTTTGAAAAGTCACGAATCCCCCTCAGGGGTGATACTCGAAAATATTCCTATTAGAGTGCGCACGTCGAAAACAATGACTCGTGGAAAAGTAGGACTAAGCAGCCACTCGGGCAATTAGGACAAACAAAACATTTTTATGCGGCCCAAGTTCGACTTTCCCGCGATTATTTCTGGTGGTGGATCTTAGCTCGTCATCGCAAGTCATTTGCATAAGAAGATTCCAACCCCCAACCTTTCATTTTAAACTAAACACTCCATTAAATCTCACTTTGGTGTTTCGTTAAAAGTCCATTCTTTCATCGCCGCGGCAGTCGTGGGCGTTAGACAAATTTTACGGAAAAAAAATAATGCTCGCTAAGACTCTATAAAGATTTGTCTTGTAAATCTATATTTCTTTTATTACGTCTGTCTCTATGAGAGAATATTTATATGTAAATGAAGAATACAAAGAAAATTTCCTATATAATGTAATTTAGGTACTTTTTGACATTTCATCGAAGTAGGAATGTTAAACCCAGCTCAGCACAAGGCTACCTATAATAAAAAGTAAATAATATTAAACTGTGAGAATTAATTTAATTTGATTGGCCTACGGATAGATTTATAAGAGAGATATACAAGCATGGGCCCAGGACTTCGTCCCCATGGGAATTTCGGTAAATCCTCTCTTAGAGCTCCCCTACACTCCCTAAGGAACTTAGGTACATGCCAAATTTTAGGTTCCTACGCCCAGCAGTTTTATCTGTACGATCTCAATTTGCGATAATGGACTTTCCAAGCTTTTCGCCCATGTCAAAGAAAAAATACACTCAACTCATGTCCTCATTTATTCGCCGGTTGACTGGAAGAGATTCCTTATTGGTACAAGTCCACCATTGTGTTCTGTCATCTTTTTTTGTATCATGTATTTCCTTCTTACAATACAGTTATGCAACAACAACTCAGGCGAAGCCACCGCAAAAGCTAATCACGTACATATACATATAATAATTTATACAGACAAGTACGTCTTGTGTCGGAACAAATACTAATCCTAACATTAGCATAGCGGCCCGGAGCAGCTGCGCCCGATATATCGCGGTATTGGAAACAAAACTTTTAATTGCCTGCAAATCCCCATCGCCGCATTTTGATGTATTGTGCGTTGTTCCCCAGATTGCTACATTAATTTAATTTGGAATGATATTGCCTGTCTACCTTAGAAATGGTCAGAGATGAGAGAATATATCAAAAGATGAGATTTCTATAGAAATAAGTAGTACCCTTACTAGTCAGTTTTACTATATTTTATGTTTTCTATCTATATAGTGTTGTGTAAAAAAAAGATATAAATGAACAAATAAGATAGAATGGTAATAGAAATGCTAAATGCTTCTAATTGTACAGGTATGCTATGTATGGATCTTTCTTTCTGTAATCATTTCAATATTTTTTTATACATACTATATTACATTGTAAAAGACTGGAGAACTCTTATAACGGAGGCCTAGACCCACTTTGGGTTACTGAGCCATTGAAGTTATATATTGTTAATAAGTCAATATCTCGTCGTCCAAAACATCAAGACGTTTAAAACTAATTATTTAATCTTACTTCAAAATATTTACCAAGAAAATCAATTGAACTACACTCAGGAATAACTGCATTATTCAGCAAAAAGAAATTCCTGACCTAGTATTTACAGAATCCCCAAACTTTGTTACAGACAGCAATTAAATTCGCATTAACATACAAAATATGAATCGGACGCAAGTTCGGTCCGCTTCTGTTTAAGCAATTTGCCTAAGCTGCTGGCAAAATGTTTTCCTTTTCCGAACTCACACAAAACAATTTCTCACTCTGTCCATTCGGCATCCGAGCAAGTTTAACTCCAAACAATAGTTAACAACAAAGAAGTTGGGAACTGCGGCCGACCGGTGTGTAGATGGACTTATGGTCCAGACCGCGGTGTTGTGCTTCGCTGGCGTTATAATCGTTCTAAACTTGTATTATACTAAAGGAAACTAAACTAGATGCAGGATGCTTTTAGAGAGCAACAATGTTTTTCTATCTTTATTTATTATACACAACTTAAGTTATTTTAAAGCTCGTTTTATTTTAAAACAAAATACAAAATTGTTTAAAATAAAATACATGTCAATGTTCGGGACAACGGATGTCTTATTTTATTTTCGTTGCTCCATTCTTAAATTAATATTGAACAACTCCCTTTCAGATTTACAGTCACTTCATGATTAATCAAAAATAATACTAATTCATTTAATGAACAAACCAAATGTGAAGGAAAATAACCAATGTTATTGACCTTTGTTTGACAGATTTTCCATTCTCTCTCTCAGCCTAAAGACGTCCACTGCTGGACAAAGGCCTCCCCCAAGGATTTTATCCATGGGGGGTTTTGCCGTAATCGCCACGCTTGGCAGGCGGGTTGGCGATCGCAGTGTGATGGCATAGTACGCGGAAAGATGCTGCTGCCCATCCTCCGGTGTTTTAAATCCCTTAGTCGCCTCTTACGACACCCACGGGAAGAGATGGGTTGGTGCTATTCTAGGGCCACACCACAGGCCGTAGGTGATAATGAGGGTTACGAAATGAAACGTTTGCCAAATGGCTTTCTAATAATACGAGTATTAGTCAGTTCTTAGTTGTTTAGTCTACGAGAAACACTTTAATTGCAATTAGAAGAGGTTGCACGGAAGATGATCTCCCATCCCACACTCGCACAAAACTAGAGATAATTCTTATAAATTTTTTTCTCTTTCGGAGTTGGAATCGAACCGTGTAGAAATATTTTAGAAAATAGTAAATTATTAATCTTATAGTCCAACATATTTTAGTCAAAGACGTTTGACTTAGTTTCCACCCTACTCCACGTGAGTCAAGGGGTGGCTGATTTATTTGCGGGTATGAGGCGTGAAGCAAATGGACGGCCCGTACTCCAGGATCTACGGCGGCGGTGTACCGAACTACATTGTAAGATATCGTACATTACCGCGCAAGACGCGTCGTGGAATTTCCGATGGGTTTAGAAATTTCCAAGATGTCGGGACCGCCATAAATACCCCATTTTATTCGGAACTTAAATTTTCGGCTGTGAGATACGAGAGACAGGATTCGGGTAAAAACTTGCGTGTTTGAAAATGTAACATTTGTTGATGTTTTCTCTGAAATTCTGATTTCAGAAATATAAATTAAGAAAAAGGCAAGTACTGCTTTTTGTACAAATGAACAAGAAGATTACCTACAATCGTGATTACTGAAGTCATTATCATGACAATATTCCTGATTATTTCAGATAGGTATATAAAACTATCCTTGCAGGTCGATGTAAATGATTTTTTTTTGCATTGCAATATACCTTCTTCTCTAACTCAACTCTCTTCTTTAATCCACTTGCCAACCAATATAAGTACTTACAACGAAACATCCTTAAACACTAACAGGTTACGATAGCAGTTTGTCACAAAACGTATTAGTGGGCGCGAGCGGCGGCCGCGGTGTCGGCGTGCGGTCGCCGAGTCGTGCCCAAATTCCAACTGTCATTGCAGGCCGGCGATTAGTCAGCTGCTAAGTGCTACTTTCCGATTGTTTTTCTCTTTGCCACCGTCGGAAACAGTAATTTATGCGACTTTACAGTTCCGTTGAAATTTGCAATCGGCGAGGATCCCAGGGCAAAACCGAAGGTTTATTTATGGGACGCAGAGTTAACTTTTGCACTGAAAGTTGTGCTGTAGCGGTCGCCAACCTTTTTTTGTTTGGAGTTTGGCTCTGAGGAATAAACTGCTCTGTGTGCACATACATCTTTGCGTCTAAGGTCTTTTTCTGCTTCTGTATTCGCTTTGCTCACTGTGGGTAATTGCAATTTCTATTCGTAAAGTTGGACGAAGTTCGTGATAAATCTGCTCTGGTTTTGCATTTTGTAGCACATTTGGGTCTCAGATGAACTTTTAATTAACGAGATTATCTTGTGAGAAAAATGTGGTTTTACTTAGTTTGCATTTGTTTAATCTTTGTGGTTGAGCAATAAATAATGAATAAATGGTTCTGTATATAATAACAAATATAAATAAGGGTATGATGAAGAAAGGTAGATTAGTAACCATGAATTAAGAATTTGTTAAATTTTCAGCGTTTTCTTTGAGACGTAAAAACCTCCATCTGGTGAACTAACACGTTAAGTCAACACCAGCCTCGCACTTCTCGACAAAGGTGCAAAAGAACTTTACAAAAATAGCTGGGACGAATTGCCGACATCTTTGTAGTTGTTTCTGTGTATTTGTTTTGTGTATTTACAAGCAATCTAGAAAAGAGGTCCAAGCAAACAGGATCGCACCGGCCTCCGTGATTGCGCTTAGGCCTCTGTTCCACAGCTGTGTAAGAGATACAAGCAATAGATAGCTCTGCGAATCTGACTAAATCATTTAACTAGGCTAGAATATTTGTCTGTTGGCCTTTGCCCAGCCGTGGGACACAAAACCTACAGGCTAGTTAAAAAACACGAAAAAAAATATCTGCCTTTTGTATTACCTACTACAAGCCGGCGGCGGCGGGGCGCGGCGTTGATTTGGAATCCCCCAAGTATATCTCGGCAGAGAGAAAAGTCCCAAGAGTTATTATTTAAGCTTAGCCCATTATCTACCTACTTATACACTGAAAACATGGAGTGGAAATAAAAAAGTAAGTTTAATATACGTACATTTAAAATTGCTTGCCATCAAGAAGCATAAAATTGAAAAAGCGAGTGTGTACTCTGAGTTGATAGAGGCGTTCATGATTTCTAAAGCATGTATTTTAGCTTAGCTTACGTATCAATGGAATTGCGGCCTAAGGCACCAATGTTTAGAATCCTCAGTGTTGCCTTTGATTGGCTCGCTACTCCAGTTTTCAATGTAAAAGGTCAATTGGACTTGATTTGGCTCTTTCAAGCGAGGTAGATTTATTGTTGCTGAGTTCGGACCCTAACACTGTTTATAAACATTGCCTTGAGTTTTATTTTGTAGTCCAGCAGATACATAATAAAACACACCATTTTTTATTTGACAAGGGAATAACGACCAAAGTGCTTACAGCGTGCTACAGTAAGGAAATGCTAATTGACACATTCTTATTCTATCGATTTCATAAAACTAGTTCAATGTAAAATTACTTATTAGCCTGCCATTATGCCAGATTACAATGATATTAACGTATTTTTTTTTAATGTACGTTAAGTAAAAAAAGAAATAACGAGGTATGTACAACAATTCATAACCATTACGAGCCAATAAAAACACATTGGTGTATGTGCTAGAGGGGTTGCCAAAAATCTATTGCACGTCATTAATACAGTCACTACATACATACATATTATCAAGCCTTTTTCCCGTGGGGGTAGGCAGAGATTAGCGATTTCCACTTGCTACGATGACGATCCTTACAGATCTCTCTTGCTTCCTCTACACTCATCACTCTCTTCATACATGCTCTCCGGTTATGGGTGCTCCTAATATCTCCCTTTTTAAGTAGGTCCGCAATCTGGTCGGAGTTCGTTCTTGGAGGTCGACCCTGACCAACTCTTCCATTCACCTCTGCTTTATAAATACCGTTCGTCAATCTCTTTTCATCCATCCTCTCGACATGCCCAAACCATATAACCATATAATACAGTCACTAAAGAGCCTTAAATGTTAATGGCATGAAGGGTATTTTTTTGGGTTTGCTTTTGATGAAGGGCCGGTCTCAAGTTGCAGTCAGTCGAGTTCCAGACTTTGCCTTTACTTATATCCGAACCTTGATTTATGTGAACACCGACCCTAAGCCCCACTACAATTTCGGATTGCTATCGTATTATTACAGCTTGATTCAATTGCATAGGTTACTCTAGTTATGTTGAGTTTGACAATTGAAATACAACACAATATTAACGTAGGAAA